>JAKSZT010053840.1:8624031-8682550 GCA_026826555.1 Tolypeutes matacus
CCAAAAAAAAAAAAAAAAAAAAAAAAAAAAAAAAAAAGATACAAAGGAGCAGAAAAGGAGCTTATGGACAAGAAGAGTGGATAAAACACAACATACAAATAGCTCATAAAAAAGCAAAGCAGTATAAAGCCAAAAAAGTGACAAGTCAGAGGAGAACAGTCGTTGTGGGATGAATTATCTCAGAAGGTTCTGGCCTGGGCATTGGTGATCGGCAGGTGTCAAAAATGAATCCTGCTCTAACTTCTGTCATTTAAGCCTTACAACTGTCTAGCAGGGTGTGTGGCTCAGGCAGGTCTTTTCTTCCCTGTGTAGGTGGGCTCAGTGTGAGTCAATAAATATTTCTTGCTGTACATCAAAAATGGAGGTTCAAGCAGCTATGTGCAGTGGGGGAAGCATAGAGAGATTGAGAAGTGAGGAATTTTCTTGTGTGTTTGTTTGTTTGTTGTTGTTTATTTGTATTATTGAAATAATGAAAATGCTGTAACAGTGATTGAAGTGATGAATGCACAACTATGTGATTATAGTAAATACCACTGATTGTATAAAAAAAAAAAAAAAAAGAAAAAATGGAGACCATATGACATTAAAATAATATCCTTAAAGTGGTAGAAGGGGAAAAAAAAGATGTCTAACTAACATTCCATATGCAGGGAAATTTTTCTTCAAAACTGAAAGTGAAATAAAACCATTTTAGAGTAAATGAAAGTTGAGAGAATTCATTGCCACTATACCTGCACTGCAAAAGATAATAAAAGTTCTTTAGGCTAAAATGGAAATGATGCCTGAGAGGAATTCAGATCTATGGGAAGGAATGGAAACTGCTTGAAATAGTATATATGTGGGTAAATAAAAGTCTTTTCTTTTTTAAAAATTTTAAAAAGACAGTTGATTACTTAAGGCAAAAACAATATCTATGTATTGCGGGGCTTATAACATATATAAAAGCAAATTATAGCAACAAAGGATGGGAGTTGTAAGTTTTATATATTATATATAATTTGGTATGACAGTAATTCAAGATAAACTGTTAAAAGTTAAGGAAGCATTTTGTTAGCCCCAGATCAACCACCTTAAAAAAAATACAGATTTATATTCAAAAACCAAAAGAGGAGGCAGAATGGAATGCTTAAAGTTTACATAAGGTCACATAAGTTAAAATATATGGAGCAGAGAGTGGATGTGCTTTAACATGAGAGGTCCCAGGTTCAGTTCCTGGTGCCTCCTAAAAACAAACAAACAAACAAACAAAAAACAAACAACAAGCAAACAAATGAAAAAAAAACCAACTCAGAGAAGCTGATGTGACTCAGTGGTTGAGCACCAGCTTCCCACTTACAAGGTCCCTGGGTTCAATCCCAGGTCCTGGTACCTCAAAAAAAAAAAATTAAATAAATAAATAAATAAATAATATATATATATAGTTCCATATATAGAGCAATAATCGACAGTACTGAAAGTGAAAATATGCTAATCCATAATCATAATTGGACATTTTAACATCATTTTCTCAGTAACTGATAGACCAAGTAGAAAAAATATCAGTAAATTTACCGAAGGTTTGAATAGCATTATCAACCAACTTTACTTCATTGACAGATATTGAACATTACACCCCATCAACTGCAGAATACTTATTCTTGGCAAGTACACATGGAATGTTCACCAAGATAAAGGATGTGGTAGGCCATAAAATAAGTCTCAAAAAATTTCAAATATATTCACTAACCACAATAGAATTAAATTAAAAACCAATAGGTGCAGGAATCAATCCCTCCACCAAAACAACTATTAAACAGTTAGGAACTGTTGGAATCAATTATTTTGAAACTCCAGAGTCCAGTATAGAACACTGCGCAGCATCCAGGAAAGAATGTGAGGAAGAGGCTGATGATAAATTGCGTAAATACCAGTGAACTGTATTTTCTATCACCAATCTGCAGTCTTGCAGCTGGCAGCAGTGAGGTACTCAAATCTGGCCCTTGGTGCAATGGCCCTTTATGCCAGGGTGAGACATAAAGACCTACTTCCACAAGAACCAGAAATGTATGGTTCTTTTGCTGCTTTTTTTTTTTTTTTTTTTTTTTTTTTTTAATTCACCCTTCCCCTTTCCAGAGATCACCACTGTTAACTTTCTGGGTAGTGTCCCTTTATCACTGCTTTTGATTAGCTACTTCAGATTGCTGGGTGCCTGGCTCTAGGGTGGCCATTGTTTCAACATGCCCCTGACAAAGATGGCAAAGGAGACTTAAAGATGGTATGCTTCCTCAGAGCTTCAGAGGACAGTGGAAGGGCTGCATTTTCTGGGAAGGTGCTAAGTCAAGAATGTGCAGCTTTGGGAAGCCGTGGGAAAGGCTCCTGGTGCCCTTTCAGGCCCCTTCCTCATCCCTTCTCCAGAGCAATTTTGAGCCAGAGCTCCCTTTGTGGGTCCCTGGCTTTGTTCTAGCTGGGAAAGACTGACTTGGGAAACTCCCCTCTGGCATATCCCCTCCTCCAAGAATTTACCCTCCAGAAAAATCACTGCTTGAGACAAGGAAAGGAGAGTAAGAAACAATTGAGTCTGGTAGCCTGGAGCAAAGGCTTACATCTGCTTTAAGTCATGTTGTGGAGCACCTAGGAAAAGGAGAAGGTCTGTTTCCTAGGAGGTAGAGGGACATTCAAATTCCTGTAAACAGGGGAACTCCTAAGACCACTAACAAGCCCAAGCCCAGAACAAAACACAGGTCAGTAAAAAACAGTGAGGACCTTGTACTTTGCATCTGCCTTGGGCTGACCTTCTTGATAGGAAGGCTGAACTCTGATGGAGAGCACCAGTCAATACAAAGCCAATTTGCAAACACTGTGAAAGGTTATTTTTGCTGAGATTTGCTTGGTTTTGTGAGGTCCTGACACTCAAGAAAATCTCTATGATTTCATTAGCTAGATACAAACTCAGACATTGCAGGGAAAAAAATCACAGAGATAACATTTTAAAATATTAAATTGTACAGTGTACAACGAAAGATTACAAGACAATCAAAGGAACAGGAAATAGTGACTCATATAAAGGAAAAGGATAAAAATCCAGAAAGTATCAATGAAGACCAAACTATGGACACACTAGGAAAGACTTTTTAAAAATGATCTTCAATATGCTCAAGGAAATGAGAAAGAAAATACAGAGAAAGGACTAAAAGATACCAGGGAAAAAAATGAATCAACAATTTGAGAATATCAATAAGAGATGTTTTTAAAAGGAGCTGAACAGGGGAGCAGCTGTGGCTCAATCAGTAGGGCTCCCGTTTACCATATGGGAGGCCCCGGGTTCGGTTCCTGGGGCCTCCTGGTGAAGGCAAGCCGCCCGCACGGCGTGGTTAGCTGACCCAGCGAGCACAAGCAGCAAGGGGGGGATAAATGAATAAATAAATAAAATCTTTAAAAAAATAAAATAAAATAAATTAAAAGGAGCTGAACAGACCTATTGGAGTTGAAGACCACAATAACTGAATTGATAAAATCCAACGAGGGTTTCAACAGTAGATTGTGGATGGCAGAAGAAGGAATCTGTGAATTTAAAAAGAAGACAATTGAAATGAGTCAGGCTGAGCAGAAAGAAAAAAGAAATATAAAAGCTGAAAACAGCCTAAAATACCTGTGGGACACCAATATCAAGCTTACCAATATATGCATTTTAAGTGTCTCATAGAGAGAACAGAGAAAGGGACCGAAGGAATTGTCAAAGAAATAATAATAAAACTTCCCAAACTTAGCCAGAGATGTGAATATGCACATCCAAGAAGCTGAGAACACCAAACAGGATAAACTTGAAGAGAAATATGTCCTGACACATACTGGTCAAACTGTCAAATACAGAGGAGGACAGAGTTCTGAAAGCTGAAAGAGAAGAGCTATGTATTATGTACAAGGGAGCCCCAATAAGATTAAGTGTTGATCCATCATCAGAAACCATGGAGGCATGAAGGCAGTGGGATGAAATATTTAAAGTGCTGTAAGAAAACAATTGCCAGCCAATACTTCTATATCCAGTGACTTTCTTTCAAAAAAATAGAGAAAAATGACAAGAAAAAAAGGAAAAATTTTTTAAAAATAGAGAGATTAAGACATTCCCAGATAAACAAAGGCTGAAGGAGTTCATTGCCCCACAAGCAATATTAAAGAGAGTTCTTAAGACTGAAAGGAAAGGATACAAGACAGTAGTTCAAAGTAGCATAAAGAAATAAAGGCCTCTGGTAAAGGTAATCATATGGGTAAATATAAATGTCAGTACTATTATTTTTTTTCTTTTTTTAAAAATTAACTTATTTATTTTTAAAAAGATACTTAGATTACATAAATGTTACACAAAAAATATAGGGATTCCCATAGGCCCTACCTCTCACACCTCCCACAACCTCCCACATAAACATCCTTCATTAGTGTGGCACATTAATTGCAACTGATAAACACATCCTGGGGCTTTGCCACTAAGAATGGACCATAACTCACATTGTAGACCACACTCTCTCCCACACAATTCTGCATGTTATATGATGATATAAAACGGCCTATATCTGTCATTGCAATGTCACTCAGGACAATTCCCAAGTCCCAAAAAAGCCCCTGTATTACAACTGCTTTTCCCTCTCCCTGCCCCCAGAGCCTCCAGTGGCCACTGGCTCCACATCAATGTTGTAATTTCTTCCATTGCTTGAATCACAATACGTCTATAGTAGAATACCAGTAAGTCCACTCTAGTCCATAGCTCTTCCCCCTCAGTACTATTCTTGTAATTTTTTTTTTTTTTTTGGTATGTAACTCCACTTATTACTTCTTATAGGTGCTAAAATGCAAAAGCATAAAAAGTAATGATAAATCATGATTTTGGACTTTGAATGTACAAAGATATAATTTGTAACAAATACAAAAAGGGTGGGGGGATGGAGGGGTAGAGGAACAGTGTATGTGTACGCTATTGAAGTCAAGTTGGTACCAAATCAAATATGATTGTTATATATATAGAATGTTAAATTTTAACCCCATGGTAACCACAAAGAAATATATGAAAAATGTTTCCAGAAAGAAACGAGAATGGACTTAAAATGGTACAATTAAAAAATCAATTAAATATGAAAGTAGGAATTAATGGAAGAATTGATGGACAAAAAATGTATAAGACTTGCAAAGATTGAAGAGCAAAAGGGCAGAAGAAAGCCCTACATTATCAGTAATGACTTTAAATGTAAGTGGATTAAGCTCTCCAGTCAAAAGGCAGAGATTGACAGAATGGATTTAAAAAAGCATGACCCAACTATATGCTGTCTACAAGAGACTCACCTCAAATTCAAAGATATAAGTAGGTTGAAAGTGAGAGGGTGGGAAAAAATATACCAAGCAAGTAGTAACCAAAAGAAAGCTGAGGTAGCTATACTAATGTCAGATATAAATAGATTTTAAGTAAAAAACAGAAAGGACAAAGATGGTCATTATATACTGATAAAGGGGATAATTCAACATGAAGATATAACAATTATAAATATATTTGCACCTAATACCAGTGCCCCAAAATATATGAAGCAAATATTGACAAATGTGAAAGGAGAAATGGAGATTTTAATACACTACTATCAATAATGGATAGAACAACTAGACAGAAAATCAATAAGGAAATAGAAGACTTGAACAGTACTCCAAAACAAATAAACCTAAGAGGCATATTTAGAAAAACAGCAGCAGGATACACATTCTTCTCCAGGGCACGTGGATCATTATCCAGGATAGACCATATGTTAGGTCACAAAACAAGTCTCAACAAATTAAAAAATACTGAAATCACACAACTTGCCTTCTCTCACCACAACGGAATGAAGTTAGAAATCAATAACGGAGAGAGAATGAAAAATTCACAAATTTGTAGTAATTGAACAACATACTTTTATCCAATGGGTTAAAGAGGAAGTCACAAGGGAAATTAAGAAATATCTTGAGGCAAATGGAAATGAAAACACAACTTACCAAAACTTACGGGATACAGTAAGGCAGTGCTGAGAGGGAAATGTATAGCTCTAAAT
The DNA here is from genome assembly GCA_026826555.1 of Tolypeutes matacus. NCBI lineage: Eukaryota > Metazoa > Chordata > Mammalia > Cingulata > Chlamyphoridae > Tolypeutes > Tolypeutes matacus. The sequence goes on from JAKSZT010053840.1 coordinate 8,630,076, forward strand.
GCTTACATTAAAAAAGAAGAAATTATGTAGGGCTGGGGAAGGTATGCTAAGGGGTGTGGAGCTTTTCTTTTTGGAGTAATGAAATGGTTCTAAAAACTTTTATGGTGATGAATCCACAACATTGTAATTATACTAAAAGCCAGTGCTTATACACTTTGGATAGATCGTATGGTATGTGAATATATCTCAATAAAACTGCTAAATAAATAAATAAATAAACTGTACAAGAAATGCCAGAAATAGCAGCTATGTACAGTAGGGGAAACATAGAGAGATAGAGAGGTGAAGAATTCTCTTGTTTACTTGTTTGTTTTTTGTTTTATTATAATTATCGAAGTGATGAATGCACAACTGTGTGATTATACCAAATACCATTGATTGTACACTTCAGATGAATTTTATGCTTTAGTAATATGTACCCAAAATTGATTTGTTTAAAAAACAGGAAAGAAATATGTCAAATTAATTAGAGACCTAACTTCAAAACTGGAGGAACTAGAGAAAGAACAAACTAAACCCAAAGTTAGCAGAAGGAAGGAAATAATAAAGATTACAACAGAGAGAAATGAAATAGAGAATTTAAAAAACAATAGAGGGGGAGGGGCAAGATGGCAGCTAAGAAGCTCCAAGAGTCAGCTCATCCTACAGGGCAGTTAGTAATCACCCAGAGCTATCTAAAGCAACTGTTTGGGGGCCCCAGGAGACCGAAATAGCATCCTGCAACATCCTTGAAAGAATGCCTATATGCAGAGAAGATTTGTGAGTAGAGCATTCCGTGCCATGGAGGCCAGTGCCCATCCTCCACTGAAGGCACAAGCTGCCCCAGGAGTTATTCTGTGGCTGGAGCTGGAAGCTCCATTTCCTTAAAATGGGGGAGTAAGAGATGGTTGGCCACCAACTTCAGCTACCGATTAGTAAATTCAGCTGGCTAAAGTATAATCCTAAGAGCAGCTAAAGTTTGAACCTGTCCAAGTTAGGAAGAGGCTGGTAGGAGGGGAAGCAGGGCTGATTGAAAATCACCATGACAGTAGGTGTATTAGTCAACCAAAAGGGGTGCTGATGCAAAGTACCAGAAATCTGTTGGCTTTTATAAAGGGTGTTTATTTAGAGTAAAAGCTTAGAGTTACAAGGCCCTAAAGAGTCCAACTCAAGGTATCATAAGAGGTAGTTTCTCACCCTAAGTCTGTTGCCACATGTTGAGGCAAGATGGCGGGTAAAGTCTGCCAGGGTTTGGCCTTCCTCTTTAGTCGTAAGGCTCTGTGGTCGCAGCTTCTTTCAATCTCAGCTGCAGGCTGGCATAGAGCTTGTCTCTCTTCCCGGGCTTTGTTTCTTTCCAGGCTCAACTGCTCTGCTCTTTTCACAAGGTCAGCTGTAGTCTATCAGGTTCATCTCTCTTCCCAGGGCTGCAGGTGCTTTTGGCCAGTCCAGACTGAATAGTTGGACACCTGGGGCTCCATGCCTGCCCCCCAATAGGATAGGAGGGGGCTGGTATTTCCTCAGCCTCTCTGGGCAATGGCAGGCACTTTCAGCCTACAAAGACTGAACTCTTGGGTGCCTGTAGATTCATTCTCCCTGCTACCACCACAAAGGGCAGAAGGGACAGTACTCCCTCAGCCTCCTTAGGACAACTGTAGGTGCATTTGGCCCACGTGGATTAGATTGTTGGGCACTCCAGAGGGTCCATCCCTTCCCCTGGCAGGGGACGAAGGGGTGCCTGTGCTATGGCGGTCTACCTGGGCAACTGTAGTCATTTTGGACCTGCACAGCACAGATTGCTGCCCACACCTACAGCTCTATCCCTGCCCCAGGCAGGGAAAGAAGGGGCATGAAACTTCATCAGTCTTTCTGGGCAACTACAGATGGTCTTGGCCTGCCTAACTTGGATTATTACACACAGCTACGAACCTGTCCCTACCCGTGGCAGAGGAGATAGGTGGGAGAAACTTCATTGGTCCCTGGGGCAGCGCTGGCAGCTTCAGCCTTCACAGCTTACAGTACCAACTACATCCTTGACTCCTGCTACACACCAGCAAGGGAGAAAAAACAAGAAAGTCCTAAACTAAAGAGAGAAGCACCAAAAATAAATACTTTTAGTGAGCTAGATGCCAAGACACCAACAAAAATTTACAATCCATACCAAGAAACAGGAAGATATGACTCAGTTAAAGGAAAAAAATAAACCTCCAGATGACATAAAGGAGTTGAGACAATCATAGATGTTCAAGCAAATCTCCTTAATAAATTCAATGAGATGACTAAAGAGATTAAGGATATTAAGAAGACACTGGGTGAGCACAAAGAAGAATTTGAAAGCATACATAGAAAAATAACATATCTTATGGGAATGAAAGGCATGATAAATGAAATTAAAGATACACTGAGGGAGCAGATGTAGCTCAAGTGGTTGATCACCTGCTTCCTATGTACGAGGTCCTGGGTTCAATCCCTGGCACCTCCTAAAAAACAAAAACAAATGAAAAAAACCAACTCTCATTGGGAAGCAGATATAGCTCAGTGGTTGAGCACATATTTCCCACGTATGAAGTCCTGGGTTCAATCCCCGGTACCTCCTAAAAAAAATACACTGGAGGCATATAACAACAGATTTGAGGAGGCAGAAAAAAGGATCAGTGAGCTTGAACACATGGCCTGCAAAAGTGAACATACAAATGAACAGATGAAGAAAATAATGGAAAAAATTGAACAGAGCCTCAGGGAACTTAATGACAGCAAGAGACATGCAAACATATTTGTCAAGGTCGTCCCAGAAGGAGAAGAGAAGAGAAGAGGGGCTGTGGCAGTTTGATATTATTCATGAATTCCAAAAAGATATATTGATTATGTTTGTAAACTGGTCTGTTTCTCTGGGTGTTATACCCTTTGATTGTATTAAAGTCAGAGATTTCACTTTTACTTTATTAAATCAAGATTAGGGCTTTGATTTAAAGATGTCATTAGGGCATTCAGGGTTGAGGTCCTGCCCTTTGGTAGGCTATATAAACAGACACTCAGTCAAGAACACAGATGTAGGTACACAGAAAAAGACATGGCAGAGGAGAGAACTTGGTTTTGACGCTGGAGCCCCAGGGAGAGATGAGCCATTCGCCTGATAGTTTACAGCTGACCTTGTGAAGAGACCAGAGCAGCTGAGAAGTTCTGAGAGGTGAGCCTTATGCCAGCCTACAGCTGAGATTGGAAGAAGCTGGGACCACAGAGCCTTAAGAGGAAGAAGGAAGGCTGAACCCTCACAGACATCGCTGCCATCTTGCTTCAACACGTGGCAACAGACATTGGGTGAGAAAGAACCTCTTATGATACCTTGAGTTGGACTCTTTAGGGCCTTGTAACTGTAAGCTTTTACCCCAAATAAATACCCTTTATTAAAGCCAACAGATTTCTGGTACTTTGCATCAGCACCCCTTTGGCTGACTAATACAGGGGCGGAAGGAATATTTGAAGAAATAATGGTAGAAAATTTCCCAACCCTATTGAAGGACATAGGTATCCGTGTCCAAGAAGCACAATGTACTCCCATCCGAATAAATCTGATTAGACCAACTCTGAGACACATAATGTTGAATGCCAAAGACAAAGAGAGAATTCTGAGAGCAGCAAGAGAAAAGCAATGCATAACATATAAGGGATACCCAATAAGATTAAGTGCCAATTTCTCATCAGAAACCACGGAAACAAGAAGGCAGTGGTAGAGTATATTGAAGATACTGCAAGAGAAAAACTGCCAGCCAAGTGCTGCAACCCAGCTCCTGGAGGGCACAGGGCAGGGTGGTGGCATGACCAAAGGACACTCTCAGTACAGTGTCAGACATGAGCTTTATTTATCTGGACTTACAGACAGGAGAGATTCCCTCTGGTGGCAGCGATCCAGAGAATGAAGATAGCGCTCTGCAAAGAGATGGGGAAATGAGGGGCAATATATAGGGTCTCAGAACAAAGACATTTTATAACAGAGTTTGTTAGGGCCACAGGAAGCACATAAATAACGCCTGGTGATGTTACCGAAGAAAGGAATTGTACACCCTGGAGAAAATTACAGTCTACAGTACCACATGTACATTGTTTCTTTGTGAGGTTTGTTACATTCTAACTTTTGTCCTGGGGCATAGAAGTGGCTGTGAACTGTGGGCTAAGTCAGGCCCCAGGACCTACTGGACCCTCACAGTCCACCCATAAGCAGCAGTTTGCATTACCCATAGGACACACACTGCATCCACATTTCACAACAACAGTACAGCATACAACAGAATACTAAGAGTCCTCTACCAAAAGCTAGTAGACTAGGGCCAAGAAAGGGAGTTAAAACAGGTAGACAGGGGATTAATAGCTAATTTATCAATATGACTTAAGTGCTCTAGCATATGATTTAAAACTTGTGAGACATTATGAGAGCGATCAGGAATATATACAAAATATTGAACATTATTTAATGAGAAGATCTTGTTTTAAAACTTGTCAATGGATTGTATTCTGCCATGCCAGCAAGGTGTCCCACACTGTCCAATTTGCAGAAGTTATTGTTTAAGGCAGATTGTGCTGGTCTACCAGTATACAAGCAACATTTTCATTAGTAGACAATAAAGTATTAGGTATGGGGGTTCTATGGGAGGCCTTCCAATACCATATTTTTCCCCTCCGTATTTTCTGAGTTTTTTTTCATATTTCATATAATATATTTATATTTCACATAGTATATTTAGTTCATAATAGGGCAATCATACAGTATTTGTTCTTTTCTGTCTGGCTTGCTTCACTCAACATAATGTCCTTCAGGTTCATCCATGCTGTCATGTTTCATTTCTTCTTACCACTGCATAATATTCCATCATATGTATACTCCACAATTTGTTTATCCATTTTCATTTGATGGGCACCTCGGTTGTTTCCAGCTTTTGGCTATCATGAATAATGCTGCTGTGAATATCGATGTGCAGATGTCCATTCATGTCACTGCTCTCAGTACTTCTGGGTATATATCTAGCAATGGTAGTGCTGGGTCCCTTGGCAAGTCTATATTCAACTTCCTTAGGAACTGCCAAACAGTCTTCCACAGTGGCTGTACCATTCTACATTCCCACCAACAGTGAATAAGTATTCCTATATACCCATATCCTCTCCAACATTTATAGTTTTCTGACTTTTTAATAGCAGCCAGTCTAATAGGTGTGAAATGATATCTCATTGTGGTTTTGATTTGCCTTTCCCTAATCGCTAATGATGTTGAACATTTTTTTCATGTGTTTCTTGGCCATTTGTATTTCTTCTTTGGACAGTTGTCTTTTGCCCATTTTTTAATCGGATAGTTTTTCTTTTTATTGTTGAGTTGTATGATCTCCTTATATATCATGGATATTAAACCCTTATCAGATATGTGATTGCCAAATATTTTCTCCCGTTGAGTTTGCTACCTTTTTGCCCTTTTGACAAGGTCCTTTGAGTTGCAAAAGTGTTGAATTTTGAGGAGGTCCCATTTATCTATTTTTTCTTTTGTTGTTTGTCCTTTGTGTGTAAGGTTTAAGAAACTACCACCTACCACAAATCTTGAAACTGTTTTCCTACACTTTCTTCTAGGATTTTTATTGTTGTTGTTTTATATTTAGGTCCTTGATCCATTTTGAGTTAAGTTTTGTATAAGGTGTGAGATAGGGGTCTTCTTTCTTTTTCTTTGGATATGGCTGTCCAGTTCTCCCAGCACTATTTGTTGAATAGACTATTCTGGCCCAGCTGGGTAGGCTTAACAGTCTTGTCAAAAATCATTTGACTGTAGATGTAAGGGTAAATTTCTGAGTTCTCAATTTGGTTCCATTGGTCATTCTATCTGTCCTTATGCTAGTATCATGCTGTTTTTTTTGTTTGTTTTGTGGTTTTTTTTTGTTGTTGTTGTTTGTTTGTTTGTTTTTACCACTTTAGCTACATAATATGCTTTAAAGTCAGGAAGTGAGACTCCTCCAACTTCTTTCTTTTTTTTTAAAGACATTTTTGGCTCTTTGGGGCCCCCTACCCTTTGAAATAAATTTGATTATTGGCTTTTTGATTTCTGCAAAAAAAAGGCTGTTGGGATTTTTATTGGGATTGTGTTGAATCTGTAAATCATTTTGGGTATAATTGACATCTTAATGATATTTAGTCTTCTAATCCATGAACATGGAATGTCCTTCCATTTTTAAAAAGTCTTCTTTGGTTTCTTTTAGCAATGTTTTGTTGTTTTCTGAATACAGGTCCTTTATATCCTTGGTTAAGTTTATTCCCAAATATTTGATTGTTTTAGTTGCTATTATAAATGGAATTTTTTCTTATTTCCTCCTCAGATTGCACATCAGTAGTGTATAGAAATGCTATTGATTTTTGTGTATTAATCTTGTATTCCCCCACTTTGCTGAACTCTATTAATTCTCATAGCTTTGTTGTGGATTTTCTGGTTTTTTTTTACGGTGTCATTGAAAACTAGTTTAGGTATAAGGAGACTTTACATAGACACACATAGGGCCCCAGCTATTTGCTGTCTTGATTGGTTGCCTGTTTACCTTTACCTGTCAGCTTTCAGGGAACCAATGGGAAGATCTTTCTGTTTGGAGTTATCCAGGACTTCTTGATAGCCCTGGACTTTTAAACTGTACCTTGGGACCAGGGTCTTTGGTGGGCTGTAGTTCCAGCCCACCTTCTCTGTTTCCTATACTAACCTGCCTCGACTTTCCCCTCAGAGAGTTTACACCCTTATTCTTAAGGGGGAGCTGAAGGGCGATGGTCATTTTTTCTGTAGCTGCTTCCTGTTCATCAAGGGAAGTAGTCTAGTCCCTGCCTGACAGGATGTGAAACTGTCTAGCTATTCTATTGAAGTTGAGGGAGGATGGGTCTGGCACTGTGGTTGAAATTGGATGAAATCCCCACATGACTAAAATCTTGTTCTAGAAGGCATTGATTTTGGAAGAAATAAACTTAGAAAATGAATTAAGTTTACAAAGACTTTTAACATGTTCAATATTCTGCATATGATCTAGAATAGAAGAGATATTATATTCATCAGGTATATGGGTACAGCACTTAATACTGATTAACACACAAGTTCCTTTTTGAACTGCAGTTAATAAGTCTAAACTTCAGGTTTGCAATACCATTCATGTTGAGCAGGCCCTAATGTCTGTTGTGTTTGTTTAAGTTCTACTCACATTACTCTGGTATTGCTCCACTTGGTATGTCCTTCACACAGACAGGATGCTGCAGTACTGTTGACCCTTGGAGGGAAGCTCCAATGTTTTACTGGCCTGGTGCACAGCGCTCTGCAGCACTATGAAACAGAGTCAGTCTGGAGGCAATGTTATTGAGTCATAGCTGGCTGCTGCAAGAGTCTGAAACAGCAACATAGTTTCCATCCATTTCAGTAGCCTGTCCAGAAATGTTGTAGATCCTTTTATTATTTTAGGTGTCATAGTGACCCACCTAGCCAAAAACTCAATTGGAGAGGCAGTGTGCCGGGAACTGGGGGTTGGTTTGAATGCACAAGAGAGTTTGACAATATTAAAGTGTATCTCTTATACACTCTCTAAACATGTCCAATGCAGTGTATAACATATTAAATGAACTTAACTATTTTTAGTATTTTACTTTTACACATTTAACATGATTACATTAATTAACAGATATTTTATTTTAGGAAAAAACTACTTACTTTATTATTTTATGAAAACCTAAGATTCCCAATGGAATCAATATTATTGTCCCTTACCACCACCTTAATATGCAAATTGAGGTGGTCTCTGACAGGTTTCTCTGGTATGTAGTTACTTTTTGTTATCAATAATATAAGTTTAGGTTTCTAATTAATAATCTCTTCCTGGAATTAGCCATTTAAATATTTCAGTTTAGAAAATACTTTGCAAACTTCCTATAACTATAAGTTATGTTTACCTTTTACAGTTAGCAACTAATGAAAATTACTTTTATCCATTTAAGTTTTGTCTCACATTCCTTATTCTTTTCTGTGAAAACTTGTCATTTCACTTTAGTATAGATCTATTTTTTATTAAACAAGAACTTGAACAATTTTCATTATCTTAAAGATTTAATAATATAATGTTAATTTATTTTATAAGTATGAGATTACACACAAGCCAAATAAAATTGGAACAATTATAGTTTATGCAAGAAAAAATTCTTTTTTAAAAATAAAATTCTAAAATTGTGAATAACCTTAAAAGCATACTGACTGCCAGGTTCTGGAATATAGATTATATAATTGTTTAATTTATTTTCATCAGAATTTAGGAAAGATCTTCCCATAGGTTTTAATGACTTTTTCTTTACCTACTGAAATTTGGTAATTGGATTAATTACTCTCATTTTAAGTCTGTTAAAAGGTTTAAATGGGGGAATTACAAAACAAACTATGGTTTTTAATTCCCTGGCCTACATTTCCCTACTTTGTTATACATAGCCTTTTCCCATTCTTCCTCTTTCTCCTCATCTGATGAGGAGTCTATAGGGTCCCATGCCTTAGGGTCTGTGTTAGTCAGCCAAAGGGGCACTAATACAATATACCAGAGATTGGTTGGTCTTTTTTTTTTAAAGATTTTATTTATTTATTCATTTATCCCCCCCCCCCTGCTGCTTGTGCTCGCTGGGTCAGCCAACCACGCCGTGCGGGCGGGCCTGCCCTCACCAGGAGGCCCCGGGAACCGAACCCGGGGCCTCCCACATGGTAAACGGGAGCCCTACTGATTGAGCCACAGCCGCTTCCCGTGGTTGGTCTTTATAAAGGGTATTTATTTGGGGTAGAAGTCCACAGATACCAGGCCATAAAGCATAAGTTTCTTCCCTCACCAAAGTCCAATGCCACGTGTTGGAGCAAGACAGCTGCCGACATTTGCCAGGGTTCAGGCTTCTTGGGTTCTTCTGTTCCCGGGGCTGCGTTTCTCTCCCAGCTTAGCAACTTTGTTTCCTCCACAAGGTCAGCTGTAGACTGTCAGGCAAACAGCTCGCTTCTTGCTTCTCTTCTCCTGGGGCCTTCTTTCCAACATCAAAACTCCAACATCAAAACTGCTTCTCAAAAACTGCTGCAACTCTGTTCTTTGTGATGCCTTTTATATTTTCTACCCCCACCCACCAAGGGGTGGGGCTCAAAGCCCTACTGATGTGGCCCAGTCAACACCCTAATCATAACTTAATCATGCCCAGATTAACAGATCAGTTTACAAGCATGATCCAATTATATTTTTGGAATTCATAATTACATGAAACTGCCCAACGGCTACAGGGTCCCACCCAGGGGTGGTTAATATCCTCCAAACCTGGACTTGAGGCATATACAAAAGAAGATATTTTGTGTCTTTAGATATAAATTAAGTCTCTTGTAAACAGCATGTAGCAGTTTGGCACTTTGATATGGTTATGAATCCCAAAAATAGATATTGGATTATGTTTGTAAACTCGTCTGTTCATCTGGGCATGATTAAGTTATCATTAGGGATTTGAATGGGCCACGTCAGTAGGGCATTGAGCCCCGCCCCTTGGTGGGTGGGGGTCTCAAAAATAAAAAACATGGCAAAGGACAGAGTAAGAGTTTTGCGTTGGAGTTCTGAAGCTGAGTTTTAATGCTGGAGCCCAGGGAAGCAAGCACACAGAGGAGCTTGGTCGTGAGGAAGGAGAAAAGGCCCCAGGATAAAGATGAGGGGTTCGCCTGACCGTTCACAGCTGGCCTTGTGGAGAGAAGCAAACCCTAGAGAGCCTCATAGTCTACAGCTGACCTTGTGGAGGAACCAGAGTCGCTGAGCCCGAAGAGAAATGGAGCTCTGGGAAGAAAGGAACCCAAGAAGCCTGAACCCTGACAAATGTCGGCAGCTGTTATGCTCTAACACGTGGCAACAGACTTTGGTGAAGGAAGAAACTTATGATTTATGGCCCGGTAACTGTAAGCTTCTACCCCAAATAAATACCCTTTATAAAGAGCAACCGATCATTGGTATTTTGCATCAGCACCCCTTTGGCTGACTAATACACAACATATAGTTGGATCATGCTTTTTAAAAAAAATCTTTTCTCCACCTCTCAGTTCCTGTATGAATACCCTGGGGAAAGGATCTGATTGGTTCTGCTTGGGTCACGTGCCTATGCCATGGCCAATCCCTGTGGCCAGGTTTGGGGCTGCGATGGGCAGTGGCCTGATCCTGTCCCTTCCCTTGTGACCTAGAGGTCAGGCCAAGGGTGGTAGGAGACACAGTAGCCTGCACCAATGCCCCCACTCATGGCATGTGGCTCCCCAGATGGAAACCCACTCACCCAGACAGCACTGTGCAGATGGGGCTGTCACCCCCAGTCTTGGCACTTGCCCAGGACCCTCTCGAGAGGGCATTTCACCTGGGCCTCTGAAAAGGGGACAAAGGGACGTGTGGGGAAGAATGGGTCCACACTGGTCCAGAGCTGGCTTCACTGCTCCTCTATGACCAATCTGGCAAAACGCTGTGAAGGTCAACACCCCTCACCTCCCACCTCCTAGGCACCATGGCCTCCTGGGAGTGTCCAGCTGCCTCGGATCAGTTGTTGGTGCTGGCGATTTCTTCCTGCTTCAGGATCCCAAAGCCTGAGCTTTAGCCTCAGCTTCTGCACTTGCCTCAATGTAGGCTTTTGTTTATTTGAATTAGAGAAGTTGTAGGTTTACAGAAAAATCATGCAGAATGTATAGAATTCCCACAAAGCTCCCCTCATACACACAGTTTTCCCAACTATTCCACTTTATATTTGTGTGGTATTTTGTCACAATCGATGAAACAAAATTATTAAAATTATACTATTAACTCTAGACCATAGTTCACATTCGGGTTTACTATTTCTGTTGTGCAGTTCTAAGTTGTTGTTTTTTAAACTTTTATTCTGGTAACATATATACAAACTAAAATTTCCCCTTGTAGCCATATTTAAATATACAATTCAGTGGTGTTAATTCCATTCACAATGTTGTGCTACCATCACCACCATCCAATACCAAAACTTTTCCATCACCCCAAACAGCAAGTCTGTACCAATTAAGCCATAATTCCCCATTCTGTACCCCTACCCTGGCCTCTGATAACTTGGATTCTAGTTTCTGACTCTATGCATTTGCATATTCTAATTATTTCATGTAAGTGAGATCATAAAATATTTGTCCTTTTGTGTCTGGCTTACTTCACTCAATATGTCTGCAAGGTTCATCCAAGTTATAGTATGTTTCAGAACTTCATCCCTTTTTACAGCTGTACTGAATAATATTCCATTGTATGTATTGTCCATCAACAGATAAATTATTTAAAAACTTGGTTTGCTTCCGTCTTTTGGCTATTGTGAGCAATGCCACTGTGAGCATCAATGAATGCAGGCTTTTCAAATTAATAACACAGCAAATGCCCATGTACCTACCACCCAGAAGGTGACAACTGTTATTTCCTTATTCATGTCCCTTATCTTCTTACTATAGTATGTAAAATGTTACTGATTAAGTTCAACTTCCCTTATTCCTCCCAGCCTCTCCCTTCTCTGTGACTTTGAAAAAATCAGTCATGAATTTAGCGTTTTTCTTCCATTTTGCTTTTATTTTCAGCCATTTAAGTTTTTTAAATAGATAATTCATCCGCATGACTCAAAATTCAAAAGGTACAAAAGGGTAGACAGCAATAATTTTCTCTGTGCACATTTATGAAGCCAGAAGTAGCTGGTGCGCAGTCTTTAAGCAGCAAAGCTGAAGCAGTTAGTGGAATTGGAGGTGGTGCTGTTTGGGCTCACCTCCATCTGTGTTCTCTTTGCAGGAATATGATATCTAGTGACTGTGCTGTGTGGCCTGTCATTGTTTTGATTAGGTTTAGTTGGGAGTGACAGGAACTCTAAGAATCAGTGGCTTAAACAGGCTACATGCATTTTTCTCTCTTCCATAGACATAGCCTTCAGGTAGGAAGCCCAAAGCTGGTAGGGTGGTTCTTCAATCATTAGGGATCTATTGTGTTGCTCTATCATTCTCAACACATGGCCCCAAATGGCTGCTTAAGCTCCTGCCATCACATCCTCATGCTAGCTGTTAGGTTGGAGGAAAGGAGGAAGAAGGGCTTACTCCTTCTCTTTCTGGCTTGTCTTCTGAAGCTGCTGGTGACATTTCCCCTTGCTTCCAGTTGACTAGAGCTCAGTGATGTCACCACATTTCATTGTAGTGGGTCCTGGGAAAGGTAGTCTTGATCCCACTGGCTGTGTTCCCATTAAATGGCAATTCTATGGCTAAGGAAGGAGGGGAGGGCAAATATCAAGGGACAACTAGCAGGCTATGCTGCGAGGCCAGAGTTTTAAATCCTTTTGAAGCAGAGAAATCACCTCCCACATGGGGTGCCAGCTGGAGAGGGGCAGGGCCTCCAGGCTACTTCCATGGCAGGAGCTCTCAACAGTCGCCAGAAACAGAAGGGCATACCGCGTTTTCAGCTGCTTCCTAATGTGCACATTACACAAGCAGCCCTCTGTTGTGCTGGCAGCTCAAATCCCCTGGAAACCCCGCTTCCAGGGCAGCTCCCAAAGCATGAGACCGTATGACACCAGGGCCGTCCCTCGAGACAATGCCTGCGAAGGCCGACGTCACTGGGCTCCTGGCAAACGCCATCGCCTGGTGCTCCCTGGGCCCAGAACCGCAACCCCCACAGTTTCTAGGGCAGGCTGGACTCCCGCTAGAACCAAGAAGCCATTGCTGAGCCACGGCTCCAAGCTAATGCTCCGCGATCCTCGGAGAGGCTGTTGTCTTGTTACTTGGCTTTTGGTTTGAGAAAGGAAAGGGTTTTCTGAATTCCCCAGGCTTCCTCTCCCACCTGCATCCCCGGGTCCCAAGGAGCTGTGGAGGGGGATGGGAGGATGGGGGCAGTGAGGAAGGTCCCCGGCTATCCTAGAGGAGGTGGGAATCTGGAAGGGCAAGCTGAGGGTGCCACTGAGGGCAGAGACGAAGGGAACATTCCTGGTCTCAGCTCCACGCCCAGGGCCTTGGCCAAGGCTGGGATGGGGCAGTAGCTGAAAGGAGTGGCAGAAAGAGGACCAGCAGCAGGGCAAGCTTTGACAGTGAGCAGCCCCAGAGGGCCCAGGGCCTGTCAGGAAGGTGGGTGCCTGGCTGGGGGCCCTGGAAGCACAGGGCAGAAGTGGAGGGTGGGGAGCCCTGTGGGGCTTGTTAGCGGGGTCCCAGCAGGGCCAAACTGGGCCCCAGGAGGTCTCTCTGTGCTCTACCTGAACTGGGAGGTCAGAGGCCAGTGGCCCTGGCCAAGGTCCCCTGGCACCTCCTGGGCAAGCTGGGCAGGGCTGGGAGAAAGCAGACTCTCCTCTGCCCTGCCCAGGGTCCCCCTGGAGCCCAGTCCACAGCAGAGGGCCTGTCCTGGATCGCTGGGGAGGCAGGGGCTAGGCAGAGGCCCTTTTGTATGGCTTGGGGGTAGGGTGGGCAAAATAGTGCCTGGCATTAAGGATGGAGGAACAGGCACACAGGGGGCCTCTGGGAAGGAAGGGGAGGGAAGTACGTTCAAGGTATCTGCAAGGAGGAGGTTGGGGTGGGACTCGTGGGACCTCATCTTTTGTCCTGAGGCCTTTCCCCACCAGCCTGAGCTCTGGACAGTCTCCAGGACCCAGCTCTCTTGAGAGCTGCCCCTGGACGTCCCCTCGTCCCCCTGGCCGATGGCAGTCTCATGACTCCCCCAGGTGAAGGGACCTGCAGGGAGGTGGGGGGAAGAGTGGGGGCTGTGTCTGCTGGGTCAATGGCACCAGGGCTGGTCACAGCAAGCTGCCTTCTGGGGGCTCCAGGCCAGAGGCTTTTCCAGAAGGCAGAGGGACCCTGGCCACGGACGCTGAAGCACCAACACTCATGCACGTGCAAATGCACACACACGGGGTGCTCTGCACACTGTATGCGCAACACAAATGCCTGTGTATGGTCACCCCCGTGCAAGCCCCCTGCGGCCTCCAGCACCCTCTCTGCCTTTTTGGGAGGGGAGGACGGCAGCTGAACCACAGCTCCTCCTGTAGGGTCTGGTGAGGTTGTCCCCAGACACTGGCCAGTGCTCAGAGCCTCTGTCACTGGGCAGGATGGTATCCAGCTGACCCTTTGCAGGAAGACCTGAAGTCCCTGGTCAGGGTCGGTGTCAGGCAGGGGAAGGGAGGAAGGTGTCACAAGCTGTGGGCTTCTGTGGTCCCAGGCCCCTTCTCCAGACCCAGGCTGACCCCTTGAGTCACCCGTTCCTTTTACAGGGTTGGGAGCAGAGGCACAAGTGCCAACAGCTGGCCCAGGGCCCTGTGGGACTCCGAACCCAGACGTGAGAGCTGCCCTGCTGCACAGGGTGCCCCTGCTGGGAGGGTGGCAGAACACAAGAGGTGGGAAGTGGGGAGCTGTGGACCCACCCTGGTCCTCTTGAGCTTTTGGGGAGGGGGCCCATCCTCTGGAAGGAGGTGCTGGGAAAAGGTGTCCTCCTGTGGACATGCCTCATACCCATTCCTCCAGGCCCTGAGCACAGGAGCTCTTGGGGGAGGGGAGGCTTGGGCTCTGTCCTTGCAAGGTTGGCTGAGGGCCCAGGCACCCTGGGGCTGGGGCCCGGGAACCAAGGGGTCCCGCGTGTGCAGGGTCCAGCTGAGCCCTGGGTGGGTGCAGGCCAAGGGGGAGCGGGCCCGATGGGGTGTTGCATGGGAAGAGACACAGGAGAGAAGCAGGGGCGATAGACATGGTGGGGGCCGCTGGTGGGAGAGCTGCCGTCTGGGATCTCATGTGAGGGCCTCTGTGGCAGTGTGGGAGGGGAGCAGGGAGACCAGCCGGGGGTGAGGCCGGTGCCCAAGGGGAGACCCCGCAGTGGGGCGCAGGGAGCAGGGGATGAGGGCTGGTGGATGTGGGAGCCTCTGGGTCTCTAGCTTGTGGGGACTCAAAAGTGGCTCTGACTTTTAGGAAGATGAAAATCCCTTTTTGGGAAGTTGGTATTTCAGGGACTAACTTCACCTTTGATCCCAATTAAACGGGCTGCTCCTGCCAAAGACGAGTCGGTCATGGAGAGATTCTAGCTGGAATCAGGATCTCTGTGGCAGCCATCTCCTGCCTGCTGCCTGCCTTGTGCCTTCAGCAGGGCATTGAAGGGTGGATGGCATCCTGGGACAGGGGCCGTGAGGTCCGGATGAAGTGGCCACACAGCAAGGTCTCTGCCCACCCCCGCCCCCATGGATTTCTATGCTGCCCACCCTGTGCTCAGTGGCTGGGGCAGGGCTTGCTGCTGTCCCTTCTGCCTGTCCATTCCATGTCCTCAGAGGCCAGGCTGCACTGCCACATCTGTCCCTCCTGGTAAAAAGCAGGAGCAGCCAAAGATGGGTTCTGGGGAGTGGCAGGAAAAGGAGGCCCTCAAGTCCTGGGTTCTGAGCATAGGCTGAGCTTTTCCTGAGTCTTCCATGGTCCCTGGAACCGGCTCTGCCAGGAAGGGGGAGTATGTTCCTGGGAACTTTATCTTAGGGCAGGACTTGGCACTGGGGCCCATCCATGCCACTGAGCAAAGACGTGCATTGAGTGGGCTGCTTGAACCAGTCCAGGGGGCACCTCCAGATCCAGAAGTTAGCAAGGCCTCCTGCTGAACCCCCCAGCCAGGGAGCCACCCACCCTGGGTGGGATTCGTGCCCAAAAGTTTTAACTGAGAAAACAGACGTCTGCAGACCTTGTAGGACAACTGGCTTGTGGGACAAAAATGTCACTGCCAAGAAAGACGAAGAAGGGGAAAGGGGGTCTCTTCTTGGTTAAAGTATATGGAAGACTCTGGCAGCCAAATGCACTCATGATCCCGGAATGGAAGAGGCCATGAGGTCACATGGATTGTAACCAGGTATTGTCTTGTCAGTGTGGACTTTGAGGGACATGATAACGGGGTTGAGTTTTAAAGCAGAACGTCGACTGTCAGGACAGGAAGTGGTTAGGCGTGAAGCATTCTGATGACAGTAACTTATTCTCAAACGTGTTGGAAAAACATGTGCGTGTGTGTATACGAGACAGAGAGAGCAAGCGTGCGTGCAAGAGAAGAAAGGGGCAAAATGTGAACCCCAGGTAAATGAGGGGCTATGAGTGTCTGTGAACTGTTCTTTCAGCTTCTCTGCCATTTCAAATCCTCCAAAACTAAGTCAGGAGTCACTGAGAATGTAACCAAACGGCATCTGCATTTCTTTCAGCCTCCCCCTCTGCTTGGCGTCATCTTTCCAAATCCCATAATTAACCATCACCAACTGCTATTCTTTGTGGCGATGGCAGAGAGTCACCCTTTTTACTTTTACGAGGCATTATTTAAGGGCTCGGACAGAAGCACCCCCTGCCCCGTGTCGACTACTGTGGCCGTGAACACGCATTCTGAAACTCAAACTGGAAGATCCAGCCCCGCCATGCCACGCCAGCCACAGCAGCCTGGCCGCGGGACAGCTGTCACAACAGACCACAGCATGCCAGCGGCTCTATTTCGGCATTTATTCCATCTGCTAACATTCATTCTTGACCAAGACAAAGACAATTAGGATGATTATGACTTGCTTTTCCATCATCAAATCTTTTTTTGTATGAAGAACCCAAAAAATTTATTCTCAACACTTTTTTTTTTTTTTTTTTTTTTTTTTTTTTTTAAAGAAGAAGCTATAAATAAATAAAGCTTTAAAGCTCCTGGGGTTCAAGTTAAACAGTTTCAGTTCCTCCAAAAGTTCATGGACACCTTGCTCAGATACTTCCAGGCCCTGTGCCTCCTCCTCTGGGAGAGCCGTGTTTGTGGAGTCTATGCTGAGAGGGCCCGGTGACCAGATGTCCTCCTGACCTTGGATCCAGGACTGGGCTGCCCCTTCCGTGGGGCCCCGCCTGTGGCATCCCTGGGCAATGCTTCAGGCACAAGGCAGCCTTTGCCCCAAAGTCGGCACTCTGCATGGGAAGCAGGGGCTGTGGAGCGGAGATGCACAGGTGGACACCGCACGTGGGCACCATCGCTGGGCACGTGGCTGCTGGCGTGCAACAGGCCCTGCTTCCAACACAGCCAAAAGACCGAGGAGACACCTGAGCTTCCTCGAGGACCGGGCAATGGTCAGAAGTGAAAGTATATTCCAGTATGTCCAGTATGGAGCGTGGGCTTCAGGCCCGCTCATGCAGGGTGCCCACTGTGTGGAAGGCCAAGCTCTTTGCCCACACCCTGGGGTCTGGCCACCTCCGGCGGTAGGCCATGGCCAGCTCTCAATGTCCCACGTGGCTTGGGCAAGTCCCCATCCTCCTCACAGGAGCACGCACCTGAGGCCCACTGGTGCCACCCCTTATAGGAGGCCTGTCACCATGTCACCTGGAGCATTTGCTGCCTCAGCTTGTCCTGCCCTGCCCACCCTTGGACTCTGGGGTCAAAGGGCCAGTGAGAAGCCCTGAAGGGCCTTCAGACCAGACCAGCAACGATTAAAACTGCTTCCTCCCAGGCAGCAGCAGCTTCATGACACCTTAGCTCTTCCCATGCTCTGGAAGGTTCCTTGCTCCCATCCCCGTGGCTACCCAACCCCTTTACTCCATGTAGTCAGTGCTGGGGTGGCTGGAAGGAAAAGGGGGGCAGGGAAGAGGGGGTCTCTGGAGGGATCTACTTCCTCCAGATGCTACCCTTGCCGGGCCCTTTCCAGGGCCCCACAGCACTCCTGCCTGGAGTGCTTCGGGGTAACTGGGTCTGTCCTCGTGCTCCCCTGATTTTCTTTGTGGAGTCCCCAGGGCGTCTACCCTGGAGCTGGTTTCTCTGCACCCTGGGGGAGGGTGGTCCCAGAGGAGCTGGTGCCCTGGTCTCCTAGGGAGGGGGTGTGCGGGAAGTATCAGAACCAATATGCAGCTGCTTCCAGCAGGAAGTGAGAAGAGACTTGGGCTGAATGTCTCTGGATACCGGGGAGGCCCTAGTTGGAAAACTGTGAGCCTGAGGGAGGCTCCTTCCTCTTCCACACCCTCTCAGCCAGCCAGATCCACATGACCCAGCGGGGTTGGGCTGAGCAGCCATGGCTGCCAGGTTCCAGCCAATCTGGTGGGACCAAACTTTGCTCACAGGGTCCCGGGACCGAGGCCCATGAGCCCTTAAGGAAGCATCCAAGGGACTGGGGTTCGGGCCTGCTAACAAATCCCAGAGGCTCGGGGAAGAGAACTGGGGTGTGGGTGTTTTCTCAGTTTCTGATTTTTCCTGTCTGAGCCTGGTCTGGCTGGGTAGGTCACCTCCAAAGGCCTGCTGGGACCCCACTCTGCCCAGGGAAAGGGGAGTAGTGTGGGAGCCATCTCTCCACACAGCCCCCCACCTCGGGCTGAAGCCTGGGGGAAACAGAGCTCTGCTTTGACCTCCTGACCTAAAGCATGAAGCTTGAATGTGAACTTTGACCTTGGGCCAGAGAGGGGAGTGGGCTTCCTGGGGCCCACTTCAGATGGGGAGGTACCTATATCTAAAGCAGCTGCAGCCCAAGGGAGGTGCCTGGGCTTGTGGGCTGGTTGATAAGCCTCGACGGAGGGGGTGAGAAAAAGGTGCGTCCTGGGGAAGTGGGGCAGTGCCCCCCCCACCTGGGTGTTCATATGGGACTTGGGGAGGTGGCCTGGGTTCCGGGAGGAACCCCGCACCCCAGCTTGGCTGGCTGGTTGCACTTTTCTCTGCCTGCCACAACTGTGCTTGTTTTGATGGCTTCTTCGTGGTCTGACACGCCTGTTCCTGGCTGGCTAAGGTCGTCTTGTCTTCAAACCTTCAGCTACTGTGACAACGGGGCAAGGGGCAGGACAGCAGGGACCTGTCTGCGCCCCCTCCGAGCACGGTCCTCCGAGCTGGATGGCCACACACACACGTCCAGGTACCCTGGGACCGAGGGTCGGGGTGCATCTCCCTGCCCCCCACCACATCCCTGCTCTCTTGGTTTTGCTGGACGCGTCAACCACCCATTGATCAGGCCTGGGGCCGCTCTTCAGACGTAAGTTCGTGGCGGGCTGCTTGTCCCGCCCGTCGCCAACCCCCCGCCCCGCCACTACCACTTCTCGACGATGTGGCTCAGGTAGTCCTCCGTGGGCACGCGGCCCGGCTCCTCGGCCTCGTACCCCCGCGGCGGCGCCGCCTCCTGGGCGCGGCTGCGCAGACGCTCCTCGCGGGTGCGCAGGCGCTGCTCGCGGCGCTCCAGCTGCCGCTTGTACTGGTAGCGCTGCTGGAAGAGGTCCCGGGCGTAGTCATACAGCTGCATGTCCAGGTCGTTGAGCTCCTCGATGCGCCGGATGGTGTCCCCGCCCACCTCCACGCCTCCCGCCCGCGTGCTGTTGTACTGCAGGAAGGGCCGGATGAACTTGAGGTTGAACGTCCGCTCAAACAGGTACTGCGTCTTGCGCTGGAACTCCGTCAGGCCGAAGAAGGCCATGCCGCGCAGGTTCTTCTTGGCGCTCTCGAGCAGCAGCTGGGCCCGCCGGCCCTCGGGGGTGAAGGACAGGTTGTAGCAGCCCACCAGGCTGAGGTCGGCCAGCATGCGCACTTGGCGGTTGTTGGCCAGGTTGTAGGGGCAGTCCATGAACTCCTGCAGCGTGCAGCCCGACCAGTCCGTGCCCTCGTAGCAGGGCGGCAGCTCCTCAGGCGTGGGCGTGCGCCCGTCGCACATGTGCAGCGACGTCTTCCACGTGGCGCCCCGCTGCACGTGCCGCCACTCGCTCAGGTAGCGGGACACGGGGTCGCGCAGCAGCGTGATGTAGTAGAACTTCCTGCAACGAGATGGGAGAGGGGGTGAGGGGGTGCGCGGCTGGGAAGGGGTCGCGGGGGCCAAGGGGTCTCGGTTCTGGTCCTACCGGGTAACCAGGGCTCAGTGCAAGGCCTGCTGGGTGGGAAAGCCCGGGGTCGGATGTGAAGTGAGCCGCCAGGAGCATGCGGCTGCCTGGGGGTGGTGAGAATGCCCCCAGGGTCTCACCAGCGTGGGCCACTTCCTGGCCACGGCCCTGGCCCCGGTCTCCTCTGGGAGTCTTTTCCAAGCCTCAGGCACGTCTGCCACCTGCCTGTTGGCCCAGCAGAGGCGTCCGGGTTAAGGGGAGGGCGGTCCTGGAGAGGGCCGAGGGCCCCGGGCGGGAGAGGCTAAGGCTGAGAGCATGGCTCCTTTTGGACAGGCCAGTCCAAGGCCACAGGAGGGACAGGCTGGGCTGGGGGAACCAAGTCAGAGGCTTCCCACAAGTTCCCTTCCGCTCCGGGGCCCCCACTGCAGGGTTGGGCGAGGTCAGAGCGGGGGCACGAGCAGACAGTCAAGTCCAGGGCCCTCCCATAAGCCACAATTCATTTATATCGTCTTGCACGGCATCCATAGCCACCCTACTCTCTTAAGAGGTCCCTGAGGCCGCAGGACATCAGGAGGCTCTTGTGCAATGGGAACAAAGCACTGAAGGTCATTTCGCCCTTCCCCCCAACACAGCTGCTCAGAATGGCTTGCCCCTCCCCCCCCAATCTATGAAGATGAGTGGCCAGTGGTGCCCGGGGGCAGGGGAAGGGCTGCGGCACAGGGCAGCCCGGGAAGGTATGCTTGGCTTGGTGGTGGGGTGTCCCAGGGTACCCCCTCCAGGACTGGTCTGGTGGGTGGGCTAGGTGCCCCGAGAGTGGGGGAGAAGCCCACTCCCTCCCCTCTGCTACTGCTTCACCCACATCCAGGCCTGAGAGGAGCCCTGAGCTCACCAGCCATCACATACTTTCCTCTGGGCTTGCTGCGGGCAGCTGCCTCCATTTGACCACAAGCCTCCCAGTGGTTTAGGAGGCCTGGGTACCAGGCACGGCAACTGGCAAGGGGCCAGGGGGCAGTGGCATCACTGGAAGTTGCAGGTGGAAAGCTGCAGGCGGTGGCAGAGAAGCACCTTTTTGGGGGGCTGGGGATACCCCAGCAGGGGTTCAGGGAGTGGGGCTGGTACCAGACCGAATGGCCAGTCTTCTTGGGACAGGACCCCATTGTCCACTCAATGCTTCTATGGCCAGATGCATGGTAAAGGGGAGGCCCGGGCAGGGGGTACTGGGGCTGTGGGGAACGGGGGAGATCTGGATGGGCTGGTCCTCTTGAAGGGGTCAAGGCCGGCCTGGCCTGAGACCCGCACGCCCACTGGGGCCTGAACCCCTTGCACGCCACCTGAGAACTTTGACCTCTGGGTTCCACCGAGGCAGAGCCAACACCTCGAGGGAGCAAGACCTGCATGGCAGCCTGGGGAGGAGGGCGAGCAGCTTGGAGTGGCTCTACTCCAGGATCCACCTCCTCTCCCCACAGCCAGCACAGCGGGGATCACTGCCGAGTAGCACCCCTTTCCCCCAAGTTCACCCCTGCCTGCCCAGCACTGCCCTCTTGGCCCTGAAGGCTCACACCCATGTCCCTGGTGTGTAGTAGGTGCTTAACAAAAACGCTGTAAAACAAATGGCAAGCAAGTGAGGGCCTGGGAAGCAAGGCCAGGGACAGTGGGGGGTGGGGGTGGGGCAAATGTCTGCCCACCCCCCTGACCCAGAACTCAGACCCTCACAGGGCCTGTGCGTACTGTGCCAGCTCTGATGGAAAGGGAGATGCCATAGGGACTGGGGCTGGCACCGGGGGTCCTTTGAGCTCCTGCTAGAGCTACCGGGTCACCAGGCTGGGGTGGGGCAGGGACCAACAGCAGGGGGCCAGGCACTGTGGGGGAACCCTGTCCCTGCATGCAGGCATCCAGGCCGCCTCCTGCCCCTTGTCTAGGGACCATCTCAGCCTGCTCAGAGAAGCTGTGGGGAGCCTGAGACTTCTGGCCTAAGTTTCCACTTGTTCTTACTCTCACCCCACTCTCCTCAGCAGATGGAGCTGGCAGGGAGACACGAGTTCCTCTGTGAACACCCGTTCTTGGGGGTGGGGTGGGGTGGGGGAGCTGTGCAAGGAGTCAGGAGGGGAGAGTGGGACTGGCAAAGCCTGACTTGGGCCCTCCCTGAAGCGTGGGGTCTGCCTGGGCTCCCTGCCTTGGGTCATGGCACCTCCTGGCTGGCTGATGGGGCCAGGTGTGGGAGGGGATGAGCCTGCCATGCCCCACCTGCTTTGGAATCATCTCCTCCCCACATACCTTACAGCCCCCAAATCAGACAAATCTGCTCCTGCAGAACGCCCCTCGGTGCCTCTTGCCCTTGCCCCAGGGAGAACAGAACAAGTTCTCATCTGAGCCTGGCAAGGTCCACCTGCTTATCTGCTGTGCCTTATCCTGTGCCCCTGGCCCAGCCCCACCATGGCCTTGTGCCTCCTCTTGGCCCCACCCCAGTACCTTTGCACAGGCCGTATTCTTTGCCTGTACCCTCTCCTCTCTCGACTTCATCAGGCCAACTGGGCTTGTCTTCCAGGTCCTGGCTGATGTCACCTCCCCTGGGAAGCCCTTATGCCCTCCCCCCTAGGTCCCTCTCCTCCATTTTAACAGGACTCTCTCAGATGATATGACAAAAGATTCTAGGGGAGGGGAGTGTGAGAAGGGCTTAGGTTCCTGATGCATCCTGGGGATGGGAGTGGGAGGGTCAGAGGGGCCTCAGGGAGTTACCTCCCGAGCCCTGAGCCACTGGAAGGCCCTGAAGGTTCTGTGTCTGGGCTGGGTGGTGCAGGATGAGGGAAGCCAGTTCCCTTGAGAAACGTTGTAAATCTTGATCTGACAACTGCTTCTAGAGAGGCCAATACAGATGGGTGGGTGAACAGTCACATCCCCACTTGAGCAAGAGCAGCGCAGCTGCAGACACATGGATACACCCAGAGACATGCATGCCTTCCACCGCCTTTCACAGGTCCTGCCCTCAAGCTGCAGGGGCAGAGCTGCTCTGGACCACCCTACTTGCACAGAGAAGCATCAGCTCTGTGGCATTTGATCGAGCAGTGCAGGGGAAACAGGGTCAATATGAGCAGCTCCTCTTTGATGGAGACCCTCACAGACTAGGGTCAGCACTGTCAGCAGAGGCCCACCCACCCTAACCCCCAGGGTCTCTAGGGGCCAGAACCCTCCTCCTGCCCCTCTCAGGGCAAGTGTCCAGTGGCAGGACACTACCCCATTCAAACTGCCACCTGCACCCGAGGGAGGAGCAGGGTGGGCCTTGCATGCAGCACATACTTGGTCCTTGCGTGGTCTAAGGCTCTCTGGGTCCTGGGGGGCTCCTGAGGGCAGGAACCCGGCTTCCAAGCCTAATAGAACCACAGTCCCAGGCTCCCCTCCCAGGAAGAGGCCTGTGTAAACGCTACCTGCTTACACCCCCAGAGCCTCCCAGAACTCTCCCGTGGAGTGAGGCCAGGTCCTGAGACCAGCATCTGCCTGCTGCTCTCCAGCCTCTGCCTGCTGCCCTCCAGCCTTCTCTTTCGTCCCCACCTCCAGGCCCTGCACCACTGCGGCCAGCAGGTGGGAACAGGGCTTTGTTTGGGTGAACCGACCACCCTTCCTTAGTGCTCTGCCTTGCTCAGGCCCTCTCCATCTTTATTTTTTTTTTTAAAAAGATTTTTTATTTATTTATTTTTATCCATCCCCCCCCGCTCCCGCCCCCCATTTTTGCGTCCATTCACTGGGCAATTCTTTGTGTCTGTTTCCTGCCCTCTCTTTTCCTCCTCCTCATCCTGTCTTCACTGGGATTCGATCCTGGGAACCTCCGATATGGGAGAGAGGTGTCCTACCACCTGCGCCATCTTAGTTCCTGGTTTTTCGGCACGTCTTGTCTTGGCTCTCCTTTGTGTCATTCTCCTGTTACATCATCATTTTGCTGTGTGGGTCGGTGGGGCCTGATGGCACACCTGCACATGGGGCCTGGCAGCATGCGTGCCTTCTATATTTTTCTTTATTTTTACCAGGAGGTCCTGGGGATTGAGAAGGGTGCCGAACCATTTGAGCCACATCTGCCCCCCCCTCCATCTTTAAGATTCAAAAAGACCAAACAGGTCTGCGAATGTGTGCTGATGACACGAGCCCACCCTGGACTTCCCGTTGGAGAGCAGCCAGGCACCAGGACCCTGACTTGCACTGCATGCTGGGAATCTCCGATGACTGCCTCTGCGGCTGGGCTGAAGGAACACGTCTCCCAGCCAGGGCCGTGGGGGCCACGACTGCACGTGACGTGGGTGAGGGTCCCAGGGCTTGGGTTAGTCACACCCACCTGGTGGCCCAGCTCCTTCTTTGGGACATCACATCCCCTTGTCTCCAGGCCCAGCGCTGGTGACAGTTCAGAGGGCTGGTGGCTCACTGGACATCACTGGAAACCCCATGGGTCCCATGGTCAGATCCGTGGTGGGAGTGATGGCAGCTGGGTAGAGGGATGGAAGGTGGGTGGACAGGTAAAGGCAGCCGCCCTGCCCTGGAGCTTGGAAGGCCTGTGGGGAGACCCCTGGCTGCTGCACCCACATTCAACAAAGGATGTGAACTGGCTCACCCCCAGACTCTGCAAGGGCATGATCAGTGATGATGATGATGGTGAAGGTCCCTCGGGCCTCACAGTGTGGGCCCAGCCCTGGGAAGCAGGCGGTAGCCTGGAGGTGATGAAGGCAGGCTCTCTGTGACCCAGCATCCAAATGGGGGGGAGAAGGGGAACCAACAAGGGCAGTGGGAGGTGAGGGGTGGTGGCAGGGGGTGCCCCCAGGGGCTAGAGACAGTGCCCCCAAACAGGATGGGAGTCAAGGAGGCTTCCTGGAGGCAGCTGGGTTGTAATGGAGGTGGCCTCAGCCAGGGAGTAGGTAGGTAGAGTGTTGGGGGCCGAGAGGATGGGCAGGTAGGCAATAGGGGCCCAGCTGTATGTGCATGGAGGACAGGTGGAGCACAGACTGCTAAAGGTCTTGTTCATTTTACAGTAAAACAAACTTGGCCAGGTAACAGTGCAAAGGGCAAAATTCACATGGATTTCAAAGACAAGACACAGAACTTTAAAGATACCTCACACCCGTGAGGGAATAACTAGTCTGTGAGGACTGCAAATCCACTTGATGGCCGTCAGAGGGTACTCCCTGTGTGGGGTGCTGTGCAGTTTAATCATGCTTGGTTGAAGGCTCTACACCACTCTGAACTGGTCAACTGGTATCCCTGATGTTTTCTGGGCTCTGGTTAGTGAGTTCCATGATGATGTAAGATCCTAGTGGGTGGGTGTGGTAGGCTGAGTTGTGTAACTCAGAAAAACGTTAATATTAATCTATTCTTGTGGACGTGGGCCTGCTGTAAATAAACCTCTTGAAGATGCTATCTTGAGGTAAGGTGGGGCCAGTCGAAGCAGGGTGGGCCTTACAAAGAGAAGGGCAAAGAAAGACACTGGAAGTTTAGTGGGAACTGGAAAAAGAGAAAGCAGAGGACATCAGCATGTGATGGGAGGCAGAGACAAAAGCAAAAGAACCCCAAGGGTTGCAGGAAGCCAGCACCAGAATGCTACAGGTTTTGGGGAAAAAGCCAGCTTGGTCAGTGCCTTCATTCTGGACTTCTCCTAGCCTCAGAACTGTGAGCCAATACATTCCTGTTGTTTAAGCCACCCCATTGGTGTGGTATCTGTCATAGCAGCTCTGGCAAACTAAGACCGCCAGGCATGAGTTTTGTTCTTGGGTCCAAAAACTGCTGTTGGGGAGGGCCTGCTTTCCAGTCCTAAGAATCTGGAGACCATTTTTGCGCTGACTTGGGAGCCCTACTCCACGGTGCAAACACACACACGGGTCTCTGGGCAAATCTGGCAAGGTGGAGCAGGCTGGCTTAGCATTTCTTTCCTGGAGGTGGCTGTGTGGGAGCTGGGAGGTGGCTGACCAGTGGCAGGACTGGAATCCCTGGGTAGGACAGACCCTGCAGGGAGTTCTGGTGCTACCCGGGGCTGGGATCGGGAGACTGTTTCATGTCCTTAGGATCCAGAACATTTCCCCTCTCTGCCTTCTCCTGTGGGCCTCAGGCAAGTGGGACCCACCATCCTGGCTGTGCCACTTTCTCGTGACTCTCAGGCAGGCTCTGCCAAGGCTCACACTTGATGAATGTGAGGACTGGGGCCCAGAGAAGCGAGGGGACTTACCCAAGGCCACAAAACTTGGGAATAGAGCCAGCACCTGCCCCTGACCTCTTATCCCATAGTTCCCATTAGCAACTGGAGGCATTCCACTCTCCCTTTTCTGCTCCCCTATTGTCTATTTGACCCAAACCCTGTACCTGAATCTCCACTTCTAATCATCCCTTCTGGGAGCCCAGGATTCTGACCAGAAACAAGACTTTAAACCTGGTCTGGGCCCCGAGGAAGTTGCAAGCAGGATGGAGGTGAAGGGACAGCATTCCATAGCCTAGGGAGGAGTTGGCTCATCGGCAATTCCACATCAAGGAAGGAGTTTTCTTAAAGAAAAAGACTGAGATAGGCAAAGCCCAGTGAACAGAGATGTTTACCACGGTGTTACTCTCACAGCTACACAGGGAAGCAAAGGACTAAGCAGAGTGTAGATACCCAGCCAGCAAGGGATGCTCACAAGCCTTAAAGACAGAGAGATGCTGGTGCTGATCTGTGAGGTGAAAACTGCAGGGTACAAAAGGATGATTGGGGGGGGGGGGGGCCATCACAAACTTGGGAAAACCATATATCCTCAAAAAACTGCCCAGGACAGTAAAGGGCTATCTCAGGATGGTGATTATGGATGAATTTTTCAGCAGTTCATTTGTAGAAAATCTCAAACTTAGGAAAAAAACTGAAGTTCAAGGGACACCCACCTACCCAAATGGTGGTCTTTTTTTCTTCTTTCTCTCTGCACCATATGCAGTGGCCTTATGTTATATAATAATGGAAAGAAATATTACAGAAAGGACTCTGTTGCCTGGGAGGAGTGCTGGGGTGCCAAGAGGCCATCCGAAAGGGCCAGCTGTGCAAGTCTTCCGGTGACAGGGCTCGCGTCCTGAAGGGTCTCCTTCACCAGTAAGGGCCTAATGAGCCCCCAGACTCAGACCCTGGGGTCGTAGGGAACTTTGCACCCACCACAGACGCATAACTCCTGGTGGAGGGAGGATGCTGCCTCCAGTCAGGACGATGGAGACGCGGGTGCAGAGCTCTGGGGTACGCATGAGAGACGCCCGGGACTCGTCCTGACTCTCTGGCCTCTGCTGCCGCCCCTTCCCGGCGATTTTGGGAGCTTGACAGACTGCTTCCCAGAGCATCCACGGTACTTAGAGGCCCCACCCCACATCAGCACACAGGTGCATGGTCTGGGCAGGCACTCCCGGGCGGCTCCGCCTTCCTCCTGGGAAGCCCCGCCCCCGAGACCCTGGTCCCTGGGCCCTCCAGTTCTGGGAGAACCTGCCATCGGCAGAAACGTGGTGTGACCCACCTTGCCCCGCTCTCACGTCCATAATGGAAGCTTACGACGTGCGCCAGGGAGCCAACATCCTGCAGTCGCAGGACTTACCGCTCACCTGTGGAGGCTGGGTGACCATCCCAGCTGGAAGCGGGGAGGCCCTGACTCAGAGGGGAGTGCCTGGCCCGGGATGCCAGCCCTGACAGGTGGGCTGTGCTGGGAACCAGGTATGCCCGATACCCACCTCCACGAGCCCAGTGCTGACCCCTCGAGAATGGAGCTGCAGGCTGTGTTTCCCCTCCACCACATGGTCCTGGGAGGGGAGAGCTGGACCCCTGCTCTGCCTACCTCCAGCCAAGTGGGGGAGCTTCCTGGTCCAGCCCTGGGTGGGGTCCACGCATTGGGAGAGGAAGCCTCTTGTCTCTTGCTTCTGCTGGTTCCACGCTCAATCTGGGCATCACTTTAATGGGTCCTTTAACCACTTCACATACAAAGACACTGAATCTCAGAGGGGTGACAGGGGCCACCCAGGGTTGGGGTTCACACCTGGCAAGGTGGGGGCCCACATCCTGAGTCCCTCCAAGGCATGGGGCTATAACCCACTATCCAGATGGGGAAACAGGCCTGCAAAGCACCTCAAGGTACAAGGCTTGTGGAAGTGGGAGAGGAAGGCTCTGACCTAGCTGAGGGTGGGCAGGAGGCCCCGGGATGAGAGGCAGGGGAAGGACAACGGTCAAGCTGCTAGTCAGAGGGAAATGGCAGCTCACCACACAATCCTTCCAATGCACAGCACTGTCCAGGGGCTATCAGCTGGACATGCTCCCCAGAGGGCCCCAACCCCATCTCATGCAGGCTCTGGGTACCCCGTCACCTCCCACTGACCAGGATGGCGAGAGCCAGGCAGGGGAAGCCTGCCATGCACATGGCCACCCCAGGGGTATTCCCCAACATCCACAACCAACATTTGCTAGCACATGCTGGCACCAGGTATGTAAAAGCCCAGGCAAGGCAGGGGTGGGGTGGGGGAGGTAGTCCCAGCCCAGGGACAGTTGGGGGAGGCCCCCGGAGGAGATATGGGCTGAATAAGGCTGAGCAGGCAACGTGGAGGAGCAGCCACTACCTGGACCTGGTATAGCCTGGGGTGCAGGCATCCCCTGAAGGATCCAGGTGGGCTGAGTCCCCAAGCTACTCCCTCCTACTGGCTTAGGAAGTCCCTGTGGACAGGAAGAAGCCTGTGAGCTGACTCAAAGCCCAGGGCTGACCTTTTACGGAACATTAAAAAAAAACACGTAACCACCACCTATTTTTTCCTTCAAGATCCCGAGATGACTGGGAACTGGTCTGAACTGGAAGAAAACCCCATTTATTTCCTAAAATGGAAACACTGTACACCAAAGAAAGTTCCTAAACCTTCTTCAGGCCCTGGACCAAATCAGGGGGGGAGAGGTGGGACCAGGGCAGGGGTAGCACAGCAGGGGCATCTCAAAATGTAGGTGGCCACTGATAGCCTGCCTGGGGATATGGGGGCTGGGTGCTGCCTCCTGAATGCTGGTGCTGTGGACACCCCCACACCTGCCCATGGCCAGTCCTGGCCCTTTGTCTCTCTGACAGACAGCTGTGACCCTAGGAGAGACCAACTGCCCTAAATCGATGGAGTGCATGTTGTTTAAAACGGCTGTTCCTGCCCAGGAGCAGAGAGAGACGATCCTGAAAGTCCAGTCCCCAAAGCTAGCACTCTGGACTGGCATGCATGGAACACTACCTCGTCTGATGCCTGTTTCTACCTCAGAGGCACCCACCCTGCTTTGTCATTTGGTGTGGGGCTGCATGTAGCACAGACCCTAGTCACCTGCCTGTGTGCAGCCTGATGTGGCTGGGTGACACTTTGCCATGAAGACACAAGTGCAAGTGTTCTTAGAGACACCTTCTCCCTGCCCTCCTCTTGCTGGTTGGAATGTGGATGTGATAGCTGGGTGCCAGCAGCCACCTTAGGCCATGAGGTAGAAAGAAGCCCCCCACCCCAACTCCTCAGGGAGGCAGAGCTGAGAAAAACAGCCTGGTATTCCCGGTGTCCCTGTCCCCATGACCTGCCTGGCCAGCCTATGCTGGGCTTCTCTTCAAGGGGAGAGAAACTGCTACCGTTTCAGTCTCTGAACCTATTCCCTCTATTCAGGGTCAAAGTGCCAAAGACCTGGGGACCATCCAAGGGTGAGGTCTCAAGGAGTACTGGGGTAGGGCCTGGCAATACCAGGGGCTCTTTGGTAACAGTCTACTGAAACCTCTGTGTTCTACCTGGTTAATGGATGCTCAAGGTAGGAATGAGTCCCATTTTGCAGATGAGAAAACTGAGGCTCAGAGATTACTGATTTAATTAATTTATTTCTCCATACCCCCTTGTTTGTACTCGCTGTGTCTGTTTTCCTTGTTTCTTTAGGAGGCACTAGGAACTGAACCCATGACCTCTGATATGGGAGGGAGGTGCCTAATTGCCTGAGGCATTGCCGCTCCCTCAGAGAGGTTATCAAAAAGCTAAGCCGGGCAGCAGATGTGGCTCAAGCAGTTGAGCACCTCCTTCCCACATGAGAGATCCTGGGTTCAGTTCCTGATGCATCCTAAAAACAAAACAAAAAGCAAACAAACAAAAAAACAACTCAGGGGAGCCAATGTGCCTCAGTGGTTGAGCTCCAGCTTCCCACATACAAGGTCTGAGGTTCAAGTTCCAGCCCTGGGACATCAAAAAAAAAAAAAGGCCAAATCACACAGGTGGCCAGGGGGCAGAGCTAGTGCTGAGGTTCTGCCTGCCGGGACCCAAACTAACTGATGAGACCAATTTACCTGCTGAGCCACAACCCTAGGTGAGTGCTACCTCCCCATACCGGGGCAAAACAAGCCCTGACAGCAATGCACTTTGATGGCCAGGTAACCCAGACCACACCTCAGGCCCTGGAAGCTCTGAACTCCACTATGGGCAAAAATTCCTACCAGTTTCCTTGAAAGCACACTGAAGTGACTAAGAGACAGAAGCAATCTGTGTTAAGGAAAACTGCATCCTGACCTGCCAGGGGCTGGCCGTGTGATGAGATGAGTCACCACTGAGCAGAAACAGTTACAATGGCCAATGGTGACTGCCAGTTAGGACATGGGCTCCCTGAGCATCCTGGGGCAGAGCAGCAACCCTGGACTTTGGCCTATGTGGGCCTGTCCTCCCAACTTGCCAGCAGGAGACTGAGGACACAGAGGGTCAGGGCTGGGTAGCTCCCACAGGACTCCACCCAGGGCTGACCAACATAGACACAGTGCTTGTGACCCCATTGGGAAGCAAGCCAGCAGTGGCACATCAGAGTGAGCAGCCGAGGGAAACCCTGGAGACCCAGGAACGAAGCGGTCAGGCTCAAGCTACACAAGGCTCTACTCAGGCCCAGTCCACAGAGTAGTCTGGGAGGTCTTGGAGGAGGCTCCCAGGGAGTGAGGGTGGTGAAGGGTGGTGAAAGCAAAGACTGAGCAGGCTGCTGGCGGGGAGACCTCTGCTTCAGAGAGAGAGGCGTGGAGTCTCCTGCCAGCTCCCTCTGAGCCCAGCAAGAAACATCTGCCCCCCAAGAAACATATCTCCCTGGGTGGGAGGAAAATGGAGCCAACTCCCGGGACTGCGACATCTGGGCACTAAACAGCTGAACGGCACAAAGCATGCCGCAGGTGTCAACCCCAAATTCTACGTCAAGCAAACAGAGGGTAGGGGAGGCCCTTTCACCTGCTGCAGGGCAGACCCCCCCCACCAGCCTCCCCACTTCTGGGTGGTCCCCCTTGTCGTCCTTCTCCCTGCCTCCTGCCTGGAGGCTTCCTGCTCCAAGCTCACGGTCCAAACTTCCGGGCACAGACCCTGCTGTCAGGTGCCTGCAGCCATGCCTGCAGCTGGACTTGGGGTGGTAGTGGTTTAGGCATCTCTGGATGACCCCTTCAGCCTGAGCCCTGGTTGCCAACACAGGCACTTCCCAAACCCCCACCAAAGGCCAGGCTGGGATCAGGTGGTTCTTCCTTTTCGGGGAGCTATTCTCTCGAGAGGAAGGATGTTTCTTTGCCAGACTGGCATGAAGCCTTTAATGTCCAAGAACTTGGCTGTGAACTTCACCAGATTCTGGGATAAAATTAATCCCATTCCCTGAGAGCCATGGGCTTCCCAAGTGCTCTGGGCTCGGCCCTCACTGCAGCAGCCCCTGACCTGGGTGTTTAGTAGGGGGCCAAGGCTTCTGTCCCTGGTGTCCCTTGTCCCCAGTGTGGAGGGCGGATGGGCTGCCCTTGCCCTGGTTCATGCTCCTGCTGCTGTGGGGGTGGGGTGGGGGGGGACACTTCTGTGCTCAAAGCCCTTCTACGGTCTTGTCTCATCTCACAGTATGCTGAGCCCCTCATCTGGGCCCCTGCCACCACCACCTGGGGGTTTCCCACACTGTGCTGCATACCCTTTCCCATGGCTTCTGTGATTGCATGGACCCCAGGACAGGGCTCCCCAAGGCTGAAAGCTCCTCCCCATGGGCTTCCTCAGCCTGTGCCCCCCACCCATTGGGCCAAATCCTGCCCCTTAATAGAGATGCTGCAGCTGTGGCCTCAGGCCTGCACGTACCTCCTGAGCTTGCCTAGGCCTTCTCCGGGGAGATGGGTGTGCCCGAAGCCAAGGGCTCCCTCCCTGAGCCTGCACGGAGACGCAGAAACATCCACCCCAAATTGCTCTGCTCTGAGGACATCAGCTAGACAGCAGGGGCTCCTATGTCCTGCCAACCTAAAGCTTTCTCATGGTCCTGCTCTGCCCCTGCCCTGTGTGCCCTGGGGAGAGTCACCTGCCCGCCAAGCCTTAGTAGTCACCTCTGTAAAACAAGGCTGACAGTAAAGATGTGGGGCCTGGGCTCAGAGGGGGATTTGGTGCCAGGACCCATGAGAACACAGACCAGGATGAGGGGTCACCACCACTGAGGAGGGGCAGCTCGGTTTTAGGGCAGGGTCTGCAGATGCCAGGACCCTCCAGGCGGAGACAGGAGTTGTGCGCTGTCACCTGGACAGGCGACTTTCCTTTCCAAGCCGCAGGGCACAGCGGCCTCTCCTGGGGCTCTGCTTTCCCCTATGTCCCGTGTCCTACTTCTCCGCTCACCGGTGTGTTTACCACGTGTCTGCTGAACGCCAGACTCGTGGGCACGTCCCTGCCCTCCCACAGTGTCCCAATGCTGTGCACCGAGGGATCGGGGTGTCCAGGGAGGGGAAGCAGGGTCCTAACTTAAATTCAGGGTCAGGCAAGGCTTCTCTGAGGATGTGCTGGCTCAGCTGAGAACAGAGTGCCAGGACCTATGAGAACACAGACCAGGATGAGGGCTCACCACTGCGGAGGAGGGGTAGCCTGGTTTTGGGGCAGGGTCTGCAGACGGAGGGGCAGGCCAGGCCAAGGGCAGGAACAGCATGTGCAGAGCCAGAGATGGGCAGGCATGAGGTGAGCTGGGGTAGGCCAGGGCTGGGTCACTTGCATGCCGAGAGCTGCTTTTTTATCCAAATGCAAGAGAAAATGAATAATGGTTTCAACAGGGAGGGGAGACTGCTTATAAGGGGTAGGAAAACAAAATTTCCCATCCTCGTTTCAAAACGTCAAGTTATTTAAAAAACATGAAGATAGTCTTATTATTTTAGGTGTAGAAAACACCTTAATAGGGCCGTCCCCCCCTCCGTCCTCTGCCCAAGCTGCTGTTACAACCTTAGATCTCTGCTCAAACAAGGTTAGTGATTCAGAACAGAGGCCAGGCTGCCTGTGAACAGTCCCCCTGCTGGAAGGCAGGAGTACCGGCTCCACGGTACAACAGAAGAAACCGAGGCACGGCCAGGCTAGGCTACGCGGGTAGCGGGGGAGGGGTGCTGGTGGTGGCATGGCTGTGTGGGCACCTGGGCAGGCCTGGATAAGCTGGGGGATGGCCTGGAGGTCCCCAGGGCAGGCGGCCCCTAGGAGTGGATCCCAGGGCCTCCTCCTTTGCTTTTACTTCCCACTGTCCTCCCTGGGGGGCAAGTGATTCAGGAGCAGGCCTCATGCCTAAGGGAAGCCCAGAGCTCTTTCTCCAAAGCCTTCTGACCTGCGCATCTCATCAGGGCCTCCCAGGGCTCCCGACACCTTTGGGGCAGGGTTATGACGCAGCAATCAGTCCACTTACCTGTGGGGGCGCTGGGAGGCCACTGCCAGCTTTGCAGCTTGTCAGCAGGTGTCCTGGGCCCCTCTTCCTCCTGCACCCCCCTGCCCTCCCAGTCTCCCTCGCATGGCCAGCTGTCTCCCTGACCAGGGGCTCTGCCCCTTCCAGAGCTCCCCACCCACTAGACTCAGGCTTGGCGCCTTCCCCTGAGAAACTTCCCCAGCCAGTAAGCGCTGCTTCCTTTCCTCCCTCCCCAGCTTTCCCCCAGTGGCTGCTGGAAGCCTGGCCAGAGCTGGGCTGCAGGAGAAGCTACTGCTGACACCGTCTGGGAGGGGCGGCCTCTGCAAGGTCTCCACGGGGTCTTGGCCTGGCTCTGCACCAGCCCCTCCCAGCAGGCCAGGGGCGCTCTGCGGGGCATCTCATCCCCTCACATGTCTCTGGTTCTCTGGGGATCTCTGGTCTGCTGCCCTCTCAGGCCAGGTGGGCCCTGGCTAGGAGGTACACGGCCACTGCCCCCCACACCCGGGCTGCCCCTTCGTGCTCACGCCTCCTGTCTGGCACCGGATGAATTCTGACACTCCGTGGGCGTGAGTGCACACTCACAGCCCGGGGTCACGGGAAGGTGACTCAGCCCAGGGCCAGGGAAGGAAGTGTGGGGGAGGCTGTGGGGGGTAACCCCGCCCGGTTGAGACTTGACCTCTGCAGGCATCAGCAAGGGTCCTGGGCGAAAAGTCTGGGCTGGCTCTTGCTGTCGCCTGGGGTGCAAGCCACCCTCCCAGCCTGTGCTTGCAGGGCCACTGGCGCCGAGGGTGGTACAGAGGCTGGGGGGGGGCTGCTGAATGCCAGTATCCACCTGCTGACACCCTTCAGAGGACAATGCCACCCTCTGGGTTTCTGTGCCAGAGGCAACTCCCTAAATGCATCCCAAGACTATGCAGAAGGCCTGCCCGGCTGCCTCCAGCTTACAGCCCTCTGCAAGGGTCAAAGGCGCGGGGCCAGGGGGTGCCCACGTTAGGACACGATGCCACGTCAAGGCTCAGGGGCCCAACATGGTCGCAACTCTGAAAAAACCCACAAGTCAGACAGGGAAGAGGATGGGCCAGGAGAACTCAGCACACAGAGTGGGGCTGAGCTTGGGGGGCAGGGCAAGTTTTCCCTCTGCTTTTAAGTTTTTCGGTATTTTCCCACATTTAAGGAACCAAGACATATTCAACGACAGGCAATTTAAAAGCCTTTTACATACGTGACCTGCCCTGCCCAGAGGGTGTGTGGGTCCAAGAGGCCTGAGGGCTCAGGACTGCCCGACTGGGGTGTCCTTGGGACACCCCCCCCACCAGGCTTACCTGCTGACCCCGGAACTGGCAGCTGGCCACCCACAGGACCCCACCTTCCAGGGCCCCAGGGGGAATCTCCCCAGTTCTTCCCACGCAGCCCCAGAGCCTCTGAACATAGTGGAGGGGCTGACACCCTGGGCGTCCACATCTGTCCACGTGAGCATGGAGCAGGCAGGGAAAACAGGCCCCACACACCTGTCAGAACATAAGCAACATACTCCAGACCCCCTGCCCAAATGAACCAGACACAAGGGCCACGTGAGGGGCTGGGCTGGGCCCCGAGTGCCGGGGCAGGATACCTAAGGGCACCTTTGGCATCTGCTTCCTCATTGCACGATGGGAGCGACGTGCCTCCCGGAGAGCCTGGCACCCACCTGGCACGAGGGAAGCAGAGAGGCCAAAGGAGAAGGGAAGCAGCCAGAGCAGACTTACCTGCTCTCACCAATTGCAGGCGGAGGCACCCGGAGAACACGCAAGGGGAGAGAGAGAAGCCACCAGTCACGTCATTAGCATGAAATGTCAAAAATAAAAATCACACACAGTCCTATGACCGTGAAAGAAACCACAGTAGTATGCTAAAAACCTTCCTATAAGTACTTAGCAAGGTCTGTAGCTTCCTTTCAAATGGTTCTGCCAAAAAAACAAAAATAGCATATAAATATACCCTGTAGCGTGTGAGTGTGTCTGTGCAAATATGGCAAGACATTAGGAACTGATGATTCTCAGCGAAAGGGATAAGATTCATGGTGCTACTGTTTCAACTACTTGGCAATTATCAAAGTAAAAATGGGTTGGAAAACTCCTACCAAAGAAAATGCCAGGCTACTTCTACCGAATTATAAAAGAACAGATCATCCAATTTCCTATAAAGCCTTCTAGGTAACAATAAAGGAGTAAACACTCCCCAACTCATTCTATGAGGCCAAAGTATCCCCAATACCCAAATCAGAAACATTTAAGAAAGGTTAATTACAGCTCATCTCATTCATAATATAGGTATAAAAATCCCAAACACATACTCAAGTCCAATAGCATATATGAAAGACAGTATGCTACAACCAAGCCATGTTATCCCAAACTCGCAAGGATAGTTTAATATCAGTCCAAACAGGGGAGCACAGGTAGCTCAAGTGGTTGAGCGCCTGCTTCCCATGTACAAGGTCCTGGGTTTGATCCCTAGTACCTCCTTAAAAAAAAAAAAAAAAGTCCATACACATGTAGTCCTACCTTACTGGGAATTTTTATCATGAATGGGTATCTAATTTCAGTAACTGCTTTTACATATTCATTGATATCAGTTGATACTCATTCATAATAAAAATTCTCAGTAAGATAGGAATACACGAGAACTTCTTTAGCCTGGTAAAATGTCCAAAACCTAAAATAAAATAAGACAAAAAAAAAAAAAAAAACCCCAACCCCAGCATACTATTCTCAAGGGGAAGAATTAACTGTTTTATTCTAAAATCAGGAACAGGACCAAGCTGCCCACTCTGCCCTGTCTGTGCACGGTTGTCTTGGCCGATGAGAGGAAACAAGCAGGAATGGGAGGCCTACGGGGAACTGAGTTCTGT
Source organism: Tolypeutes matacus (assembly GCA_026826555.1). NCBI lineage: Eukaryota > Metazoa > Chordata > Mammalia > Cingulata > Chlamyphoridae > Tolypeutes > Tolypeutes matacus. The sequence goes on from JAKSZT010053840.1 coordinate 8,666,364, forward strand.
ACCCCAGAAAAAACATGTTCTTCACCTGAATTCACTCCTGTAGGTATGAACCTGGTGCAAACAGGACCGTTTGAAGATGATATTTTTAGTTAAGGATGAATCAGGATGGGTCTGAATCCTATTCCTGGAAGCCTTCTAGAGAAATCCATAGAGAAAAAGCCACAAGCAGCTGTAAGCCAGACGTCAACAGAACCTGGAGGACAAAGGAGAGGGCACGGCCAAGAGTCGGAAAAGCCAAGGAACCCAAGGATGGCCGGCCGCCGGCCCCGGAAAGCCATGGTCTCCAGGGAGAAAAGCACCGCCTTGCTGATGCCTCAACTTTGGACTTCTAGCCTCAAAACCGTGAGCCAGTACATTCCTGCTGTTAAAGCCGGCCCGTGGCCTGGTATTTGTTTCAGCAGCCATGAAACTAAGACCATGCATCACTGTCAAATAGAGGTCTGCCTGTCCGTCTATCTTTACTGGGGACCTGGAGAGGCATCACACATGACTTCTTGTTCAACTGTGACCTCACGTTTCCCACAGCCTCTGGCCCAGGCCCCAGCCTCTCCGGCAGGTAAGGTGTGGGTCTGCTCTCAGGGCAAGGGGTTGGGTGGGAGTCCAGGAAGGCTGGACGGCCACCAGAGAAGCAGGAGGCAGCAGCCTCATCGGCCCCTAACCCTTCCTGCCGCAGCCTCCTGGGGCCGGTGATCTCGGTGACTGTGCCAGCCAACCTTCAAGGAGAGATCAGCCCCTGGCTGCAGGCCTGGGCGGGGGTCCCCAGGGGCCGAACCCCATGGCTGGAGCAAGGCTGGGCTGGATATGCAGCATATGCTGTGTGGCCAGCCTGGCATGTGGGGCATTTAGGGGTGGCACCTGGACATCTCTGATGCCCCATGCCTGGTCGGGTGTTTGGGGTGCTCACATAGAGGTGGGGCATGGGGAGGTAGCTGGACCCCCGCGCGATCTCTGATGGCCTCTCCGGGTCTCTGTGCCCTTGTTCCATGGCATGAGGAACAGCAGCCACCCCTTTTCCTCGTGGAGGGGCTGCGACAGGCACGGGGTGTGCTCAGGAAGCAGAAGTGGCCTCTGAACCAACCTCCTGGGGAACAGGCCTGAGCACAGAGGCCCTCAGACGGCTCCAGCTCAACTTGCGGTACCCATGCTTCCCTGTGAACGGCCCTTGGCTCTCCTGGTCCTCTGTCCACCTCCTTTTCCACCTGGAAAGCCCCTGCTGAGCCCCAAGTTCCCAGGGCAGGGGTGAGGGTCTGGCCAGGCAAGGAGCCTGGGCTCATCCCTGTGGGTGGAGGGAGCCACAGGGGGCTGCCCTGGGCAGCAGTGGTGGAGGGCAGAATGGGTGGGGGAGCAGAACGGGGAATGGGGGAAGGCTGGTGGAGGCCCTGTGTCACAGGGACAGCCTGGGTGAAGGGGTGGGAGAAGGGACCACCCTCAGGCATGCCTGCTGGACTCCTGACCCTCCTCATGTGGCGCATAAGGTTGGCGGAAGGGTCTGTGGCCCAGACTTGCCTTATCCTTCCCTAACTGCAGGGAGCTCCGTGGGGTCAAATGAGACAGCAGGTGGGTCCGAGGCTCCTGGCCCTGCCCACAGATCCCCTCAGGGGTCACAATCCTGAGCCCCTCCCCCCATGGATCACTATCCTCTGGAACATGGCCCTCCCCCACGAATCACACCCCCCACCCCACAGAGGGAGCGCAGAACAGGGAGTCCTGCCCCCCACCCCCTTGACTGCAGACCCCCCTCCACGGGCTCCCCAGGCAGCTCATCCTCTGGTGGAGACTGCCTGCCTGAGGGTGCCCTCTGGCACCCACCCCCCAACCTCCCCCAATCCAGCCCCCCACAGGCCCTTCCACACCTGACCACCATTCCCAGGCAGGTGTGGCTGCCACAGGTATGCCCACCCGCCTGGCGTCGACGGATGTGTGTGGGGGTCTCGGGAGCTCTTGGCCTGGCGGCTCAGCAGCTGCCCATCCCGCCCCCTCGGTCCTGGCCTTCCCAGTGCCGTCTGTGCAGGGGGTACCCCAGGGACTGCAGGGCTCCCTTACTGTCCCTTCCCTGTTTCTGCAACGATAGCAAATCTGTGAAAACACATTTCCTCTAACGTCCGGCCTTGCCCTGAGTCTTGCCCTGAGTGGGGATGGGGGGCAGGAAGACGAGCCAAGGCCGAAGGAGTCTCCAACGAGTGGAAAATTGCTTCGGCTCTTAAAGGGGAGGGACAGGAAAGCATTTGATAAGGGAGGAAACATCCTGAAGTGTCACCCTCTGGTGAGGAAAAAGAAATTCTTGTTCTCGGCTGTTTCTGAGTCACCACCTGCTCCAAAACCTGAGCTGCTGGGGAGCACGTGCGAGTGTGAGCGAGACTGGGCGTATGTGTGCAAGACAGGGCATGCATGTATGAGTCAGAGTGTGACTGTGGGGGTGTATGGGCCTTGGGTGGCCCCCAGCCAGCCACAGGAGTCCTCCGGCTTCAAGACCACCTGCTATTTACCCGTAGAGAGGGGAAAAGCATCTCTGAGGCCCCCAATGCCCAGCTCTCTTTTGGGGCTGCTGGATGGTCAGGTGGAGGAGACACGGTCAGGTGGAAGGAACATAGAGGCACAGCTCATGAGGCTCCAAACTGGCCGTGTTTCCTGCCCTGGGATGTAGGGGAGGGGCTGGAGCCCGGGACTCTGGGGGGAGGGCGTCAGGGTGCAGAATCCCATGTGTCCAGTGCGTGGGCCTGTGGCCAGTCCCGCCTCCCAGAGCCTGCACCCCCACGGGCCCATCCACCCATTACGGGTGGCAGATGGGGGCGCTCACCATAGTCGCCTTGCGCCTCCCAGGTGGGCAACACTCCCAAAGGTCCTCTCCTGGACTCTCGATGCAGCCAAACTCTGGTCAGAGTCCTGGGCAGGTGGAAAGTTCCCTACTGGACCAGGAAGCTGGTGCTGCTCCCTACATCGAAGGCCAGGATGCAGGGACAGCCCCTGGTAGGCTGCAGGGGTCCCCCCAAGGACGGCTGGCTGCTAGACCCCTCCCTGCACAGTGTGGCCATGGAGCTCCACACCAGCCTGCTGCCAAGGGGGGAGTGCATCTGTGTGAGGGTGTCTGAGCGTGAGCCGAGGCCACCCTCACTCCCAGAGGCGCCCCCCAGGGCAGGAGCTAGTCCTTCCTTGCACGCCAGGAAGGCTCTGGGACGAGGCACCCACAGCGGGTGTCTGGCACTGCAAGGGTCACAGATCTCAGTTTCCCCAGCTCCACTCTCGAACTGGTTCCCGACCTCAGGGGCAGGCCCCTGTCTCTGCACCCCAGAACAGCTGGCCGTTTCCTTGGGCCGGGACCTTCCAGGCATGCTCTGGGTGGCCGTGTCTCCTGGGGACAGACTGGAGGCCTCCCACTCATGTGCCCCCACCCAAACCCGCCCTCCTGAAGGCTCTTCTAAGATGAAAGCCGACCAGGGTCGCCACCAGGTGCAGGGCGAGGGGCACGCCTGCCGCCTTGCGGGTGCGTGTGCTGTGCCCCAGCCCTCCCCCCACGACTCAGGCTGGCTCTGTGCTCCCGACTCCTCTGAGGGAGGGCTCTATGTCAACAGGGTCAGCTGTGAGGATGGAGAGGGTGAGGGGGCTGCTTTTTTGCCTGGGGCCCTCTGCATACCGAATCCTGCGGTCTGGAGCCCCCTCCCGCCCTCTGCCATCTGGCTGGCTCCTATGCCCACTGTGCAGGAAGCCTGCCCTGAGTATGATGCCACCCTGAGTATGTGCCCCCGAGGTCCACGATCCCCCAGGACCATGTTCCCCCAAGGACCATGCATCCCCTCTGAGGGCCACATCTGCCTCATGACATCACTGCTCCAGGCAGGCCCTGGGCACAGCCTCCCAGAGTCCCTGCACACCCCACCACACTCCTGGGTGCCTGCCTGCTCAGTCTTGGGGCGGGGGGGATGAGACCGCCTGCCCCTCTGCGGTCTCCTACACTCACCCTCTGATTCTGAGGTTTTTGATACTCGCCAAGACCTGCTGGCCCGGCAGGCACCCATGGACCTCTTAGCAAGCCCTGCCTGATGCCCGCCCTAGGGGCTCACTGCTTGAGAACGGGGCATCTGCTTCTGGCCTGGGTCGGCCTTGCACCCCGATCCCAGCCCTGCCTTCTGCCCACCCAGCTGAAACCAGACCACCTCCTACTGTACAAAAGCAGCGTTTCTGCCGGGCACTTTGCCAACTTGGCTTCCAGGAAGGCCGAGGCACAGCCTCTCCTTTCAGTACGCGGCTTCCTGACCACAGGGTTTCAGGGCACGACGTGGCTGGCCTTGAGCTTCCCTGGGTCCAGGAGGAGGACTGACGGGTGGCCCTCGACCCGTGAGCAAACCGGTCAGTCTGAGGACCAGGAGGGAACAAAGGCAGGGAGGGGAGGGGGCTGCGCTGGGCCTCCCGGCTTGGCTCTCAGGACCTCTCCTGGCTTGGGCCAGGGCCCTGGAGGTTGCAGGCCCAGCGGGGGAAGGGGGTCGTGATGGGCAAAGCCTTTGTTCTCAGGCTCCACATGCTCCAAGGTGGGGCCTCCACAGGTGATCTCAGGGCCCCCTCCCCTGCAAAGGCCATCTGCTCTTCTTCCCCCATCCCACCTGCCCCGAGTACCCTCGGGGAGCTACACATCAGACATGCCAGCCTCTGCTGTTTCCAGCCCGCTTGGCCAGGCTCCAAGGACAGAGCCCCTGGCCTCATCGCCACTTCCCAGGAAGGGGTGGCCTTGAATGAGGGACCCCTCCCTTGGCACGGACCCTGGGGCTCTTGGCCATCACCCCATGACTTGAGCTATCTACGCCTGTTTCCTCTCAGCTGCAAACTGAGTGGGGGCTCTGGGCACTGCCTGTTTTCCTTGGCCAGGACCCCAGGCTGTGCCCTCCCCTGCCTCAGCCAGTGCATCACTGGGAAGGGGGGCTTGGTAAACACCCCCCAGTGAAGGGAGACAAGGTGACCACATACCACATCACCTGGCCCCACAGCTCCCTGCAACTCGGCTGGGTAGGCCTTTCACACAGTGGTGAGGTTTTCCCCAATGGCTCGGGCACCAGGGCTCCAAAGAAAGTGCACGGTCCCACGGTGCCACCCCAACCCTGCTCCTCCGGATTTAAAATGCAAAAACCTGTCTTTGCAGGTCCCCATTTCCCAAGGACGCCAAAGCTCCAGAACGACAAATGTTTCGATGGGGAAGTGCTTGTCCTGTTGCCCAGGGGTGTGTGAGAACTTGGGGTGGCATGAGCTGTCCAGATGGCAATGACCAGCCCTCCAAGGCAGTGGGAAGATGACAAGGGATCTCCCCCTACTCCCCTTCCTGGGGGGGTGCAGGAAGCTCTGTCTGCTAAGGAGGTGGCAGCTGCAGCAGGCGATGCTGGAGCGAGGGGTGGTGCTGGGAGACACGGGTAATTTCCCTTTTGTCCCCACAGATGCTGTCTAAGGCCGGCAGGCCTCACCTGGATCTCCACCTGGAGGGGAGGGGGCCTGTTCCTGCAGAGCTGGGGCAGGAGGAGTTTTGGGCTTTGGTTTTAGCTGCAGGACATCTTCTTCCAATCCAAACTCATAAGCCCCCAATAAACCAGGGCAGTGAATGGGAGCCCCGAGGGAAGGCCCTTGCCTGGCCTGTCCCTACACAGGGAGGATGGGTGGTCAGCCAGCCATCTGTCTGGGACCCAGGGGGTGAGTAGACGTCACCCTCCCTGCACACTGGGAGCAAGATGGGCGTGTCTGGGTGGCTCTGCTCTCTCCTTCCAGTAGGCTCCAGCAAAGCCAATGCCCAGACCCACACAGCACGGATGGACAGACCAGGGCCAGGGCAGACATCTGCCAGACAAGCCAGGACCAACATCCCAGTGGGGGGAGGGGAACAGACCAAAGACATGAAGAAAAGGCAGCTCCGGGAGGATGCCCATCTCAGCTGTCGTCGGGGAAGCGAGCGCCAACGCTGGAGGGGTCACGCGGGAGGGCTGCAGTCACGCGCACGAAGGTTGAAGGTGAACTACCCCACCCACGCCTGGGATGGCACACCTAAAACCCACAGAGGCACGTGTGAGCACGTTCGCCTCCACCGTGTTTGTGCCAGCAAAACCGGGACCCAGAACTCAGTGGAAGGAGGAGAGAGAGAGATCCATGTAAACTTGCTATTAAGCTTAGCAGTCAATGAATGAGACACGCACACTGGGTATCGATGTGATAAAACTCAGAAACAGTTTGGAGGAGGCTAAGTACCCTTGGGTACAGGTTCTAGAAAGTTTGTAACGCTGTTGCAGGGATGCACCTGTCTGCAGGAAGCTGTTGCAGGGATGCACGTGTCTGCAGGAAAAGTATAAAAACTGGCACAGGAGAAACACGAAATGCAACAGAGTAGGGGAGGGGGGTGGCAGAAGGGGGCGACTTGCGGGGGGTGGGTGGGTACCCAGGCCTTTATCTTCACAAGTTCCACTCTGAAACCAAGCAGCGAAGACAGAGTATGCACTACGTATGTGATTTTATTTTATTGATTTATTCCTTTAAATTTTTAAAAAAAGATTTATTTATTTACTTTATCTCTTTTAACCCCCCACCCCCGCCATTTGCTGTTCTGTGTCCATTTGCTGGGCAATTCTCTGTATGTTTCCTGCCCTCTCTTCTCATCCTTCTCCTCCTGTCTTCACTGGGATTCGATCCTGGGGACCTCCGATGTGGGAGAGAGGTGTCCTGCCACCTGTGCCACCTTAGTTCCTGTTTTTTTTTTTTTTTTCAGCACGTCTCGTCTTGGCTCTTCCGTTATCTCTCTCGTTATGTCATCATCTTGCTGCGTGGCCCGGTGAGGCCTGGTGGCACGTGAACCTTCTATATTTTTATTTATTTGACCAAGAGGTCCTGGGGATCTAACCCAGGTCCCTCCATATGGGAGACGGATGCCAACCATTTGAGCCACATCTGCCCCCTTTTACTTTTTACACATGTGACTTTTAAGGGTTGAATCACGTCCCCCAGAAACACACGGCTGAGCTCTGTGACCACCACCCCACCTGGAAAGAGGGTCTTTGAAGATGTGAATCATCAAGATGATGCCAAACTGGTATAGGGTGGGCCCCTATTCCATATACTGGTGTCCTTATGAGAAATGGAGAATTGGACACAGACAGATGGACAGAGGGCAGAAGACCACATGACAAGGGAATGACGGAGGTAGAGGACGCCGTGGATGGCCAGCAAACCCCCAGAAACCAGGAGAGAGGCGTGGGACAGGTTTGGACTTCTGATCTCCAGAATGGTGGGCCAAGACATTTCTGCTGTTTTAAACTCCCCCGTCCCACTCCACGTGTAGTTCTCAGTGACAGCAGCCCCTAACGGACATCACAAAGTGAAGACGAGCCAGACCTGCCATGTGGCCCCCTCTGTGGGCGGCCGGTGAGACAGCGCCATCCCGGGGACCACTGTGAGAGCTAATGGACAGATGGGAGGCTGGGGAGAGGCCAAGACAACCAGAGCCCGAGGTTTTGGGGGGCTCAGCAGAGTGGAGAAAAGGACAAGGCTCCAGGACTCAGCCAGGCAGGGCCTCTTGGTGTGGGGTTGGCGTGCGCGGCCAACCCCACCGGGTGGCCCCTGGCTGGGTCACGAGTCTCCGCGGGAGGGGTGGGCCTGGTGCTGCCACCAGGACAACCTGTGCAGGGATGTTCCAGGTTGTCCACCTCCAAAGGCCAGTGACGCTGGGGGCCCTTGAGTGTGTCCCCTGACCCCAGAAGGGACGGGACGCACTGTCGCTTTTTGTTGACAGGTGTGGTTCCAAGTACTCCCCTACAAGGCAGATACTGCTATCCTGTCCATTCCACAGAGGGTAAACTGAGGCACAGAAGTTGCAGAGCTTGTGAGTGGCCAAGCCGCTATGGCTCACAGTCTGGGGCCTTTGGGGCTCTGAGTTGCTCCCCATCCATGGGTGACCACCCCCTATATTCAGCTCTGTTCCATTTGCCGTGGAGGATGGAGCAAAGCTTATGAGCCCTGACAGCCTCCCGAATCTGGTGCCGCCGTCCCACTTTGCAGGCAAAGAGCACGAGGTGCAGTGAGGAAAGGACTCATCCAGGATGGGCATTGGGCCAGAGCTGGGAAGGGACTGCTCCACTCAGGACAGCGCCAACGTCCACTGGGGAGCACCGGGGGCCGCTGAGAAGGGCCTGAGCTGACCGGTGGAGCCCCTCCCAGGACAGCCTGCCCCCACACCTGGAGGCCTCAGACAGATGCAGGGCAAGGGGGACTGTCCCTGAGTCACCAGCCCCAGCTCCCCGATGGCCGGCCCCGCCCTCAGCTGGTTCTCCAGCATGGTAAACAATTAACTGCAGAGTTTTAATTCTTTTGGTTACTCTCCTGCCAGACAATTATTGGTTTGCACGAGTTCCCCCACTTGGGTCTTTTAACAACAGAGGAAGCTGCTGCCCGCTGGCGGGTGGTTACGGTCTTGCACGGAGGCCCTCCTGTACCATGCAGTGTCACGGCTGCGGGGCTAGCCCGGTGCTGACTGCAGTGAGGCCTGTGGCCGCCCACGGAGCTGTGCCCATTCACGAACTGCAGGAATATAAGTTGTTCTGAGGGGGCATGGCTCCAACCAGACTGATGCCATCTGGGCTAGCGGGACCATGAAGTCATCAGAGACTGGAGAGCCAAACTTGAGACTCGATATCCCCGTTTTACAGATGGGGAAACTGAGGCTCGGATAGGGGTGTTGCCTGGGCCTGTGAGCCCACTGGCTCCAGCCACAAGGTGGGAGGGGCTGCTGGGATGCGGGGGGGCTCCTCTCTCCTCCTCAGGTTCCCGGAGGGGCCTGGTGAGGCCGGGTCTGTGTTTCTGTGCTGTGTAGGGGAAGCTCGTCTTGACACATGCTCCAGGATGAGCAGCGGTGCGGTCCCCATCTGTGCCCCCAAGTGTGCAGCCTCAGAGACTCGCCTCACCCAGAAGGGCCCTGGAGAACTCAGGCGGTTACTTCCAGCAGGCAGCCCTTGGGAGGGTGTGTGCCTGGGACCCCAGAGCCAGGGTTCAAGGCTGGGTGAATGAACAGAGGAAAACCCAGTGGCTGTTTCTGCTCCCTCTTCAAAGGACGCCCAAGATTTAGACGTGGGTCTCCACACAGCCAGTTTCCCCCCTTGGAGCCTCAGGCAGAGGTGGGGGTGGGCTGAAGAGGAAGAGGCAGCTGGCTGGCCTGGGGGGCCGGGTGTCCTCCACACAGCCCCAGCACCCACCGCGTGGGCCTGGGAGGGGCATGGGTTGGTTAAGGGCAGCTGGTGGCTGAGGGGAGAAGAGCTGCCCTGGCTGGCTTCTGCTTCTTGGCAAAGGACACCCATGGCTGGGCACCCGGGGGCTGGTCTCCAGGGCTGGCCTGCCCCTGCCGACCCTGACATGGTCCTGTTTCCCCTAGACTGGGCAGTTGGCACTCTCCTGGGTATGGAGGCATGTGTGCCAAGGTTTCTAGGATAACAGGCTGTGGAAGCTGGGAACTTGGGAAGGCACCATGACACAGCATGGGCACTTGGCAGAGAAGTGGACAGAGAAACCCTCCGGCCTCGAGTCCCACACCTGGGGAGTGAGAGGCCTGCACTCGATGCCGGGGTCTCAGCCCGCACTGATCTGTAGGAACGTTCCAGCCAGGGCCTCCGACCTCTCCTGACCCTCCACATCCACTGCTTGGGACCGGCCCCCCACAAAGCGCTGCTCCTCAGGTCCTTCCCATTTTGAAAACCCACAATCAGTCCGAAAACCACCAGGCGAGGGTGAAAGCCAGCTCCTCAGGCTCCCCAGCTGCCTTTGTACTGGCTCAGGGCTGGCCCGGCCATTCAGCAGGGAAAGTTCACCCTGTGAGCGGCTACCAGGGTGGGAGGAGCTGGGCTGCCACAGGACGGCGAGGGGCCTGGAGATGCACCCCCTCCCCCCAGAGTTGCTACAGGAAGCCCAAGAAACGCCTGGCTTTTGACCCTGTCACCCCGGAGAGTAGAGATGTACACAAGGACAAAGGGATCCAAGCCTGGCCAGCCCCCCCACCCGCTCTGACATGACCATCCACAGGTACACGCCTGTCTGAACTTTCACTCACACGCTCTGCTGAACATGCCCTCGTCTTCTTCCTACCTGGCCAGTGGGAGGCGGGCAGAGCAGTGCCCCAGAAGTACGCTGGGGGTGGGGGCTGGCCAGCAGGCTCCACAGACCCCCACGGAAGGCCTGCTCATGCGACAGCGCCCAGAATCTCCCAACGCTGCCTGGACAGGCAGGGAGGGTGGGGCTGATTCTTGCCTTACCACCGCTCGGTGTTTCCCGAAAAGCCAGTGGGCAGGCCTGCGTTTTAAACTGCCTGTGTGCTTGGGCTCTGGGAGGCCTCGCTTTTTAAACCTTTGGTGAGAAGGCTGGTGGGATGCAGCGCCTGATTCTGTTTCCCGGTCAGGGGACTCTGGGGCATGTCTCCGAATCCCAGCTCCCGCCCTCCTCGCTGGGGGGGCTCTGATGAGCTACCTGCCTTTTCTGGGCCTCGACGTCCTGGTGTGGGAAACGGGGGCGATGGAGATAACCCATTCCAAGGACTCCCCAAGCCTCCTGCCAGCCTCCTTGTCTGCTCCCTTGCCACTCTGGACCCCGGCCCTTCGCCCAGGCTTGGGTCCCCCAACCCGTCACCCCTCTCCTTTGGGTCCCCACAGGTAAGACTTGGAATCTGGCCACCCAGACTTCTTTGAGCTGCCCCCCTCTCTGGACGGGGTGAACCACAGACATCCATGAGCAGAGGGAGGCATGTAGGGGTGACTGGGGCCTGGTCCCTCCCAATGCCCCCTGAAGAGATGGCCACCTCCCCAGCCCCCCAAAGGCTCATGAGCCAGGCAGGGCTTCCTGACAAAATCCGCAAGAGTGATGCTTTTTCTCACTCTTCCAATCCACAATACCACCCTATTACCAACGATGGTGCCACTGAGACGGGCTCTCAAATGCCACAGGAGGTAGGTAATACGGTACACAGTGATTCCGGAAAGTGACTTAAGGTGCTGTCGAGAGCGATAAAACATCCAGACCACTCGACTCAGGAATTCCACTCCTCAGAACTTCCCAAGGAAATCAGAGTCCTGAAGAATATTCACATATGGTGATGTCCACTGCAGCGTTATTTACAGGTGCAAGAGCTGGAAGCTGCATGCTCAGTCACGGTGGAGAAGCAAAGGGGAGCACCCAGAGGGTGGCTCACCAGCGGCCACCGAAATACTAAATCTTTAATAGTGTGAGATGACGTTGATGGTCAGAATGAGCAAACCACATGTATGGGAACACGGGGATTTCCTTTCTCCTTTATGCTTTTATCTCCCAAACACATACTACAAATGCTCATTTCTTCACAACCAAAAAGAAAAAAAAGAGGCGGCGGAATTTGCAAGAAAAAGACGCATGACCCCGTAATGACAGCAAAGCCTGACCACACCCCAGTACTGGAGGACCCTGAAACAACAGGGTCACTGATGACTGACTGCTAGCCCAAATGCAGCAGCCAAACCACACAGACCTCCTGCTGAGAAACCAGCCCGACGCCAAGGTGATGGCGGGTGCCACTGGTTGCAGGGTGGGGGCTACACCTGCCCAAGTAGCAGACAAGTCCCCCTGCCCAGAACTGCCCCTCCTGGCTGCGTTTCCAACGCCCACACCACCGTGGATTCCCGAGGCCTGACGCCACGTGGGGTCCATGGTGGGTTTTACGAGTGAAGTTCCTTGGAGATCAGGAAGGCCAGGTCTCGCCAATTCTATGGTGCCCGAAAGACAACCCAAGTTTCAGAGCAGAGAACATCCCAAGCCAGAGCGCTGCTGAAAAACCGCGCCATGGGTACACCCCTTAAAGGCCTGCTTCTCATGTATTTGAATAGAGGTGGTTGTTTTGTTTTGGCTTTTAACGGCCCTCTAGTTCTACAAATCCTGACCCCAGGTTCGCTCTCTCCACCCCAGGCCAGCTCCTCCTGAGGCCTCTCCTGGTAACGTGGGCCCGCGGTGATGCCCTGTCCAGGCTACATCGCCGTGGCCTCACTCGCTGGGCCCATCACATCTTCTGGGTAATCTCACCACCCGGGCACACGCAAATCTTGTCCCTTGATCTCAAGCAGCACCTGTCAGGCCGGACTTGCCAGAGGATGCTGCCAACACGTTGGGGAAAGGCAGGGCCAAGCCCAGGGCCTGTGGGACCAGGAGAAGGTGTCATGTGACAGGACATGCTAGGGTGGCTGGTGGGTGGGAGCCCTGGGAAAGGGGCAAGGGCACCAGAGCAACTGGTGCCACCAGGGAAGGCTTCCTGGAGGAAGAGATGGCTGAGCCGGGATTGGAGAAGCCAGGGAGTGACTGGGGGGAGAGAGAGAGAGAGGAGGGCTGCAAAGAGCACTAGAGAAACAGAGGAATGCAGGATGGGGATGGTGAGGAGGCGGCACCAAGAGGGCACCCCCGCCCCAGAGCTTGCAAGGCCACTTCATGGGTGACAAGACAGGCCTACTAAGGCCTCCCTGAGGGGCCTGCTGTGGGGAACATGAGGGCTGAGCCTGGGTGCCTGCCAAAGTAGACCTGTACGCCACACATCACCCTCAAACGCTCTTGGTGGCTCCAAAGGAAGCCCCTGTGATTTTGGAGGCAACCACGGTGGCCTAGGCGCGACCCTGCCTGGGTCTTCTTTTCCGCTTGGTGCGAAGAGCAGAGCTCGGACCCTCAAGGGCGTTGCTGGAACTCATAAACCTTGAGAGCTGGCCGTTTCCGGAGAGGCCCCTGGTCACGGCAGGCGGCTCCCAGGCCGGTCAGAGTGCCCTCCTTCCGGAGCAGCCCAATGGGTGGACGCTGGCCGAGCCCATCAGGCGGACACCTGTTCCTCTCCCCTCAGCTGGGAAGTTCCAACCCACGCTCCAGGAAGTTGTTAAAAGCCTGTCCATCTCCAGTTGTCACCTCAGTGTGTGACACAGCTTGGGGCGACCCAGGCTGCTGGTATGTGTGATGGGGGGGTGGGGGTACAGGAGCTGGGAAACCCTCCTGCTGGCGCCACAAGGCCAGCTTCCCCTAGGACCACTGATGCTGGGGGCTGGGGGCCACGGCAGGGGATTTCACCCATTGAGGGGAAGAAGGGGTCTTTGCCGGGCCAGTTGGGGCAGCTCACAGAGATTGGCTCTCCCCTCCTTGGCCCCCCACCTGCTGGACATCCAAACACCCTCGGGGGGATTGTGACACTGAAGGTCCCCGCACTGGGTGTGCCCTGGGGGCCCGGGGGACCCTACTGCGGATGGCGGGAGAATCCCAGCCCCCACCCTCAGCAGCACCCTGACCCCGCCCCAGACTTTGGAGGAGCAGCTTGTAGGTAAACCTCGGCGGCCGACTGGCTGTCTGCACAAAGCCAAGATTACCTCAGCCTCTAGAGGAAGCATGTTAAGAAAGCAATCTATCTGGTGGCTGGGACAGAAAAGAGAGGGAGGGGAGGGGAGGGCTGGGAGGAGGGGCGACGCAAACAGCAGAGCACTGGCAGGGTCTGTGTGGCCAGCACCCCACTGCCCAGAGTGGACGGCAGCGGGAGACCCCCCTGAAGGCCCTGGAGCCCCTACTCCCGGGGTGTGCATGCTGCCACGTCCAGGATAAGGGGCTGTGATGCTGGCCTCTCCACTTCCCCAGCCCCGCTCCGGGCAGGGGCACCAGTGCTCCCCTCCAGCCTCCTCTGGTCCTTGACTCCTGGTTTGTGAGGGTGGCCGGGCAGAGAGGTCAGGGGTCCTTCACTCTGGGGACCCAAATCCACCTCAGGAAGTTTTCTGGTTGCTAACTGGGGTGGGGGCACCTCAGTACACACATGCTTCAAAGGCTCAGATCTGGGCAGCCCAGTGAGCAAGTTCCGCACAATTCCCTCCTGCACCAATGACTTCTGGAGGCCGATGAGCCAGGTACCCCCGGCATGCAGGGTACGCGCCCACCTGGGTCTGATGGGGTAGGTCCATTCTGGGCTCCCACCCCAGAGCCTTGGTCACAGGGGGGGTGGGGGGTGGGGGTGGGAGCTGCTTGGTCTACCCTGGGACAGACCTGAAGTGGGGGTGGAGGGAGTCCCAGGGTCCTCGGTACCTCCAGCTTATCAACAGCCTAGCAAAGGAAGAATGGGGAGCTGCTGTCTGTGAGGAGTGGAGTACTGCAATTAAGAAGAAATGGGCCTGTGGGAAACCCTCCCCAGATGTAGGACCCCCATTTCCCGACTGGGAGAAAGCGCCTAGCAGAAGAGTGCAGAGCTATGGACCACACATGGCCCTACCAAGCCAGGTGCCCTGGCCCTCACCCCCAAACACACCAGAGACCCCGGGGAGCATTGGTAAACACGCATGTACATGCGAACACACAAACTCCCTCAGGCCTCACGCCACCCTGTCGGTGGATTCAATCCTAAGACAGATCCTGGAAGATAAACAAAATGCAGGCAAATTCGACCTGGCTCCAGTCCTTCCCAGCCATACGCTCTGGGGAGGAGTCTGGGCAGAGTATCCTACAGGGTGAGCTGCAGGCGGGAACAGGAGGAAAAGAACATGAACTTTAAATGTCTTGGCTTCTGGCTACAAAGTGCTCCCCAGGTCAGCCCTGTGCCCCCAACCCTCAGAGATGGGGGATGTGTGTGAGAGCCCCCAGAGAGAGTGACTGGCTGTACAGGTGCCCCTGACCTGCTTGGCTCCTCCTGCCCCGGAAAGGGGGTCCCACGCCAGCCAGCTTTGTTCCCCTTTCAAGGGGGCCTGCCTGAGAAAGGCTTTGCTCACCCCCACTCCCAATCCCCCCAGCCCAGGTCACACTCAGGCCTTTGTTCTACCTGCACATGCCACAGGGAGAGCCCATCCTTCCCTGGTGGTTCCTTCCCAGCCTGCTCTTGGCACGGTGTGCATTCTTGGGTTTGGGGGTGGAGAGCTGGCCCCTCAGGTGTAGAGCAAGAAACACTCTCTTTCCCTCACTTGCTCTTTTGGTGTGAACACAGCTGGGACCTGAACGCTCCAAGTGTAATTCAAACACCCAGGACTCCACTTCCTGGCGGCAAACAAGGGGCTGAAAGGGGTCAGCCTGGACCTATACTGAGATCGGTTATGGGCAGTGGGCAGAACTGTCGGAGGAAAGGGGGCGGTGGCCCAAGAAGGAAGCCCTGGCACTGCCCGATCAGTGAGGATGAGGGTGCGGGACAGAGAAGGGTCCTCCAAAGAAGTAGAGGGAGCCAGATAAGTCAAAGGCCACGGGTGACAGCCGGCCGGAGCTGAATGAGCCAAGGGCACCCGCCAGGTCGGGACCGGGTGCAGAGGGGCTGTGGCGGGTGCGGGCCCCCAGGAGGCAAGAGAGGAAAGTGGGCAGGGAAGGATGGGCACAAGGCAGCCTTGCGGGACTAGGGAGGCACGGACACCGGGCTGGGGTAGGACCCGCGTGCGGGGGACACCTGCCGACCTCAGTCCCAAAGGCGCCGCGCGAAAATGCCCGGGCGTCCGGATCGCGGCGCTCACTTGGGCGCGCAGCCCTCCGGCCCGATGGTCACCTGGGCGTGCAGCCCCCGCACCTCACTCCCCCGACCCGGCGCTTACCTGGGCGTGCGCAGCGCGGCCGGGTCGCGACGGTCCAGCACGCCGGGCACGCAGTTGGTGAGCTCGGTCCAGTCGGCGTGCAGCCCGCAGCTCCAGCCGGTGGAGAAGCGGGAGAAGAGCCAGGTCTCGCGGCGGTTGGGCCGGTAGCAGGTGCACTTCTTCTGGCCGGGCCGGCAGTCGCAGGGCACCTCGAGGCGCACGTTCTGCACCAGGTGGCGGCCGAAGGTGGTGCCGCCCGTCTTCTGGATGTGCAGGAAGACGATGACGTCGTCGCCCTTCATGTCGAAGCGCAGCGAGCGCTCGAGCTCGCGCAGCGGGAAGTAGTACTTCTTCTCGTAGTGCGGGTCCGGCGTGGGAAAGAGGTCCAGGTCGTCGGGCGGCGCGCGGCCGCCGGGCGCGCCCAGGCCCAGCCCCGGGCCCGCGTACTGGTAGAGGATGAGCATGAAGCACGCCGAGCCCGCCACCACCAGCACGAACTTGCTGGCGCGCTCAACCATGGTCCTGCCGCCCGCGCGCCGCCGCCGCATGTGTCACCATCGCCGGCCGGCCGGGTGCGGCGCGGGGCGGGGAGGCCGCCCGCCGAGTCCCCGCGCCCCGCCGGCTCCGCGCGTTCGGCTGCGGTGCACCCCGGAGGCCCGGAGGGCGCCGCCA
>JAKSZT010053840.1:8682950-8846070 GCA_026826555.1 Tolypeutes matacus
TCCGGCTCGGCACGGCTCCGGCCCCCGCGCGACCCGCGCCCCCTGCGCCGGCCCGCTCTGCTCAGCGCCGACAACGCTCTGCGCCGCCCCGCGCGCCGCCGCGTCTCCGCAGCTCGCCTCCGGCCCCGCCCCTCGACCCGCCCCCCGCCCCGCCCCCGCCCGCGCGCCGCTTGTCGTTGCCGCCCGCGCCGCTCCCTGGCTCCGCCTCCGGAGCGCCGGGGGCCGCGGGCGGGTGCTGGGCGCCGGGAGGGCGCTCGAGGCCCCAGGACCGGGGTGTGCTGCGTGGCCGCGCTTAGACGGGCAGCTGTGGAGGGGGCTCCTACCCGCCCCCGGAGGCAGGGGGAGGGCGTGCGCTCAATGTGGGACTGGAGGCGGAGTACCCAGCGGCCGGTGGGCCCCCCACCCCCGTCTCGGCCGCGGGGCGGAACCTCCACCCCACTCTGGGCGCAATGGGGGCCAGCCCTTGACCTCGCAGGCTGGGCGCTGTCAACTTCCTAACGCCAGGCGGGACCCAGAGGAACGAGGGGGCGGTGGGCGAGGGGTCGGGGTGGAGGGGAGAGGACGGTGGGGAGCCAGGGCGTACTGGGCCCCACTTTGCTTTTCACCATCCCCTCAGGGAGGACAAACCGAGATGTCTGCAGAGGCCTGCGTGCCGGCCTTCTGGGAGCCCTTATTGTTCCAAAGCAACGCCAGCCACGTGCGTCTTTTTCTCCGTGTCCATTATACTCTAACAAAAAAAGTTTTCCAAAATTCATCCCTTCTTTAAAGGTAGGAGTCCACCAAATATGCCGATTTCCAGCGTTGCGGTTGATGGTCACCCAGGGGATCCAGGCCGGGGAGCCTGTCCTCTTGCCGTGGTTCCTCCAGCTGGTTGCGTGGGCCTCCACCCCCACCCCCACGGCCTGCCCAGGGCCTGTGAGCCTGGGGTATAGGGCCTAGATCCTGGGACCCTCTTCCCCAGCCCCAGCATTCAGGTCTGTCAAGCCCCCCAGCCACATCCTGGGCCCCAAGAGCTCTAGGAGGCTGCTGTAACCCAGATGAGCAGGACTTGGGGGCCCGGTGTGAAATGACCTGCCCAGGATCTCACAGTAGTAGAGACACTGGGCTGGTTCCCTGGGAGGAAGTTCACTTGCCACCTGCCCAAACTGAGGCCAGCTCACAGCGTTTTCAGCCCTCTTGGTCGCCCTAAAGCATCTGCCTCCAGGGGGCTTTGTCGCATTTATAGCAGGGCCAGTGTGTGCTGGGGAGGCCGGTGGTGGCTGGTACAGGGTGGGCCCCTGACACTCTGTCCTGACCCTGCCTGCAGACCAGTCCCCTATCTTCAGGAGGAAGGCTGGGGTGGGTGGGGAACGGGGAGCCCTGGTCGCCTGCAGCTCTCACCCCTGCCTCAGCCAGCACTGCTCCACAAGCCTGTCCCCTGGCCAGGACTTCCGCCCCCTAGGCTGACCCCAAGCCTGACAGAGACCCAGCTTTAAGGTCTGCTTGGACCCTCCCTTTTTAGCTCTGCTCTTCCAGCCCCTCTTCAGCCAGGCCCTGGGTGGACTCTGCTGGTAGAAGATACTTTAGTCATCACTGGTGGGCTGTGAGCAATGCCAGGAGAGGGGCACCCAGGGGCTAGGGGTCCTGGAGAAGTGACTAGGAATAAGCTGGTAAGAATAGAAAAGAGGGGGTCCAGGACAGAAAGGCTAGTGGGTGCCGAGGCAGGGTGGCTTGAAATGGATGATGGGAGCAGTCCGCAGCAGTTCTGTCCAGATTTTTGAGGAGGGGGCGGGGGAACAGACAAGGTAAAGAGGAAGAGGGTGGCATTTACTATTTACTGCAGGTCATGGATATTGTCTTGGGTGGGGCTACAGGAGGGCAAGAGACCTACTTACCACCTCCTGGAGCTCAGAGTTTGTGTAATAGTGCCTGGCCCAGCCTTAACTCAGCCACTCCAAATTTTCATCCTAGTTGTCACCTCCCTCCTTGGGGAGGTGGGCCTGATGGTGTTGAGCTACTCATATTTTTCCATTCCTGCCATTCCTAACAATTCTGCTTGGACATAAAGAAAAGTATATGATCTTTTCAACAGATGATGCTGGGGCAGTTGGATATCCATTTCTTGCCACCAAGGGACCACAGGCCTCAATGTAAAACCTAAAATGACAAAATTTGTAGAAGAAAATCTAAAAAAAATAAAAATAAATAATAAAAAGAAAGTAAACAAAACAAAACAAAACAAAACACAAAAACAACAACAAAGGAAGAAAAAAAAAACTAGAAGAAAATCTGGAAGACCTTTGTGCCCTTGAGGCAAAGATTTCTTAGCTTCAACACCAAAACAGAACAGAGCAAATTGATATATCAAATTAAAAAACTTCTGTTCTTCAAAAGACAGTATTAAGAGAGTGAAAAGACAAATCCCAGAGTGGGAGAAATTATTTGCAAATCCTATATCTGATAAAGGACTTCTAGCTGGACTATAGAAAGAACCCCGGGGTTTTATTGTCAAACCCTGACAATAAAATAAAAAACCAACAACCTCATAAAAACTGGGCAAGAGATTTGAACAGCCATCTTTCCAAAGAAGATCTACACAGATGACAAATAAGCATATGAAAAGATGCTCAACAGCATTGGCTATTAGGGAGATACAGATAAAAACCACAATGAGATATCACTACCTAGTAAAAGGACTAAAATAACAAAAGACTGACCATACCAAGTGCTGAAGAGGACCTGGAGTGTCTTAGTTTGCCGGCGCTGCTATGACACACACCGCCCATTGGTGGGCTGAAACAACAGGAATTTATTGGCTCATAGTTGGAGGCTAGAAATCCAACATAAAGGTATCGGCAGGACATGCCTTCTCTGAAGTCTGTAGTGTCTGGTGTTGGCTTGCCAGCACTTGGTCTCTGTCTCTGTCACAAGGTCATCTTGTTCTTTCAGTCTCCCCCTGGGGCTTCTACTGCTGTGTCCAAATTTCCTTTGCTTCCAAGGATTCCAGTTGTGTGGATTTAAGGCTCACCCTGATTCAGTTTGGCCTCCTCTTAATAGGATCTTCAAAGATCCCACCTGCAAGTGAGTCCACACCCACAGGACGGGGGGTTAGGCCTTGCATGTGTCTTTGTGGGGGGGCACCATTCCATCTACCAGACTGAGGAACAGGAACTCTGACACATTGCTAGTGGGAGTGTAAAAGAGTGTAAAATAAAATGGTACAAACTGTTGGAAAATGCTTGGATTTCTTATGAAGTTAAACATACACCTCTCCTGCCACTCCAATCCTCAGTGTTTACCCAAGAGAAATGAAAGTGCATGCTCATACAAAGACTTGTGTGAGAAGGTTTGCAGTGGTTTTATTTGTAATAGCCCCAAACTGGAAACAACCAACATATGCCTCGATAAACAAATTGGGAAATAATCATACGGTGGAATACCACTCAGCAATAAAAATGAATGCACTACAGGTACACATGACAACGTGGATGCATCTGAAAGTTATTATGCCGAATGACAGAAGCCAGACAAAAAAGAGCACACACTGTGTCATGCCATTGATCTAAACTCCTAGGAAATGCAAATTCCTCTCTAGGGACAGGAAGCAGATCAGAGGTTGCCTGGGGACGAGAAGGGATTGCAAAGGGGTGGGAGGAAACTTTTGGGGGTCGTGATGACCGTTTCACTGATGTTCATACACGTAGATCAAAACGATGAAATTTTACACTCTAAATGTGTGTAGTTTAGTGCATGTCAATCATATCTCAATACATCAAAGATTTGTAAAATCACACCAGATACCCTCCTGGAACAGAGAACAGCTGGGAGAACCATCACCAAAACCCAATTAAGGGAGTGTGCAATTTCAGAAAGGGTCAGAAGGCCCATGCCCTCTGGACAGACTGGTACAGTGTCCTGAGCACAGGACAAAGTGACCTGCTGTGGGGTTTGCAAATTAGAGGAGGGGGGAAATGGAAGCCAGTCCTGGTAGGGGGTGGGGCAGATGCCCCCAGCTCTCAGCATGAGCAGGCTGGGCTGGGGGCAGGAGGCCAAGGACTTGGGGTTGTGGGGACTGAGGAGAGTCCTGGCCTTGGCCTTCATCCCGGGACCCTCTGTATGTCCATCCTGCTCTCACAGAAGCGTCTGTGGATACCATCCTGGCTCTGGGCATACCCAGGAAGCATGCTGGGTTGTGCTTGCCTTCTGAGCATGGCCATGTGGTGCCTCTGAGCCTTGGGGTCTGTGCCTCAGCCCTTCCCCTGCCCGGCAGACGGCCAGGCCTCCCCCTGATGTGCTTCTCCAGGGGCCTGCAGGGGCCACCTCTTAGAGGTTGGTTTCCACTGTGTAATTGGGAACAGTGTTGGCGCTGTGCTCACAGGACTGAGCTGAGTTTGGGGCTTCAGCCCAGGGCCTGGTGGGCTGTAAATACAGTGATACTTGTACTGAGGAGGGTATCATCAGCCCCTTTCACCAATGAGGAGACTGAAGGTCAGAGTGGTCCAGTGACCTGGCCAAGGTACTCGTAAGTGGCAGAGACAAGATTTGAACCTAGATCTCCCAGATTCCAGGACCCGGGCCTTGCCTCTGTCCCCAGAAAGGGCAGCCAGGCCCCTGCTCCAGAGGAAAAGGCAGAGGGGGAGAGGCTGTGACTTGCTCATCCTGATGCTCAGGGTTTCAGACGAGTTTTAGAGTCCATGGCAGCGAGGGTGCCTTTGGTCATTTCACGTGGGCTTAATGCCCACATCAACCCAGCAAGCTCTCCACCTACCTCTGGGTGAAACCCCCAAACCCCCCATCCATCCTGTAAGCTGTAAATTGTCTCTGGTCTGGGGCAGCTTGGTCAGGCTCCCCCAAGGGATTGACTAATTCTTGCCCTGAATGGGGTCCCGGTTCCCTTGGGACACAGTTCAGACACAGTGGTGTGCCTGGAGTTGCCTCTGTCACTCAAGCCCCTGTTTTTGTTTGCTAAAAACGGTTGCCGCTGCAAGGGACCAGAAATGTGTTGGCTTTTATAAAGGGTATTTATTTGGGATAAAAGCTCACAGTTCCAAGGATGTGAAAAGTCCAACTCAAGGCATTGTAAGAGGTGCTTTCTCACCAAAGTCAGTTGATCCTGGTGTCCTGCTACATGGTGAAGCAAGATGGCTGCCAATCGCTGTGGACGTGTCTGCCCCCCCCAATCTACCATCTCTTGGAGCTCAGCTTTAAGCAACCAGGCATAGGGCTTGTCTCTTTCCAGGCGTCCTATATCAGTTTTGGCTGTGCCACTCTCCTCCCAGGTTCAGCTGTGAGCTGTCAGGCATATAGAAGGGCTGGTCTCCTCTTGAGCTGCTCCATGGGCCCAGCCTCTTGGGGACTTTGTGCTTAAGCAATTCTCTCTCTCACATTGTGGAATCAGATATGACAGTTTCCTTTTATTTTCTCTGTATAAGCAAGTCTGTTTATATCAGACCCAGCAAGGAGTGGGGACTCAACATGAATCACGCCCCACTGACATAATCCAGCAAATGGGTCTCACATCCAAAGGAATAGGTTAGTTTAAAGCATAATTCTTTGCTTTTCGGATTCACAAAATTCAAACGGTCACAGCCTATCTCCCTACTCCATGGGGCCAAGGCCCAAGGACTCTTTCTTCAGGGTCCTGGAGGCAGCACCCACCTGGGCCTGGGCAACCAGGTGTCCTTACCCAGATGACAGTCCTCCCCAAGTGGTAAATCACACAGACCACTGTGAACTGAGAACGCCTGTGTGCCCAGCACGGGAGCTGTGATCTTTTCCTGTGGGGCATGGACGGAGATGCCCATTTTACAGAAGAGAAAACCGAGGCTCAGAGGGTTCCATCCTGGCTGTCGGCGCTTCCTCTTTTGGAAAGTTGTGAGCAGGGTGGACGGAGCCTGAGCACAAAGCCTGTCCACTATCTCCCCACCAAGGCCTCGACACGCACCCCTGTCCCCCCAGCTGTGACCTCTGGGTGTCCAGGTCCAGCATGGCACAATGGGCCTCCTCCAGGGAGCAGCAGCAGAGCTGGGATTCCATCTGAAGCTGCTTGGCTCCAGAGCCTGGCCTTACCCACCTCTGTCCCCCACATCACCCCCAAGGCTGGGGTGGGAAGCAAGGCCAAGAAAGGGTCTACAGGGGGTGCTCCATATAAAGCCCAGGCATTACTGAAAGGCCAACAAAGCCCTGTGAGCTTGGCCTGTGGCCCCTCCTCACCAGGATCTCTGTCTCAATGGGGGAAACTGAGGTCCAGACAAGGGAAGAAGTGCAGGCACAGGCTCCCAGCAGTGGCTGCCCTGCGAGGAGCCTGGGGCTCCCAGACCTTCTGTGGAATCAAATCTGGGACCTAACAGGACAGCTGAGAGAGAGTCTCCTAATTAGCCGGCAAGCCCTTTCTTTCTGGAATTCTCTTTCTAGTTGGCTACAGGGATTGTTCTCAATTTCCCACTTTGATGTAAGTCCTGCACCAGTCCCGCCCCCCATTCGGCCCCAAGGCTGTAGGTGAGTGTCCAGTATCTCAGGGTCAAGCCAGAGGAGCCATCAAGAATGGTTTCAGTGGCTGTCCACTTTTGGGACAGGTGGGTCGCCCCCTGTCAAACCGGTGGACAGAAAGGCTGCTGCAGGCACACAGTAGCTGGCTGGTTCCCATTCTCTGCGAAGATTGCATCTGAATATCAGAGGGCCCAATGTTGGCAGGAGGCAGCGCCCAGCGCTGGGTGTTTTTTGGAGTTCAGGGAACATCAATCGCAGCCGTTCTGCTCCGCGGCTATCTTTGTTGTCTGGATGCTCACTTCATAAAGACTCTTTAATGCATGATCTCTGATTTCATGTCGAAGAAAAAGAAAAGAAAGAAAAAAAACCCACATGGCTAGTGGCAGGATGTGAGGATCAATTAAAAACAATCCATTGTACTTCATCTCCGGGAAAGTGGAAGCAGGGATAAGATTTCAGCTTTAGGAATGAAATGCGATTTCCTTTGAACCGAAAATAGCCTCAGCACCCAACTGCCAGTTTTTCCTCCCTCCCACGTCGGCCTTCCGAGAGGCAAGAGTCCGAGAACCAGGAGATCAACCCGCGCGCCCGCTCCTCCTCACACCCTGGGCGCAATCCTGCGGGCGGGCGCGAGGGGGCAGCACCGCAGCCGCCCGCCGTGCCCCGCAGCTGACATTGCAAAATTGGGGGATTTTCCACGCTTGCTTCCCTCGTTCCCTTTCGGCCGCTTGCCCATTGTTGTTGGCGAAGGGGGTGGAGGGGCGCAGAGGCTTCTCTGGAAACGGCCCGCTTCCAGCGACACGCGGAGATTGGGAGTGTGGGGATGGGGTGGGTTGTTTGGGGACAAACTTTTAAAGGGAACTCAGGGTCGCGACTGAATCGGCCTCGTCAGCAATTAGACTCGCCCGAGCGGCCACCCCGGAACCCACGGCCTGGCCCTGAGGGCGCCATGGGGACCTGGGGTGGCGGTGGGGACACCAGGGAGCTGAACCGGTCACTGTGCCCCCCTCATGCGTCCCCCCCTCCCCCCCCACGGAGGCCACACCGGCCCTCTCGTGCCTCTTGCCTTTGCCCTCTGCTGGTGACACCGTGGCCGGCCTGGGGACCCCTGGGGGAACTCCTCACCTCCTGTTGCGGCCCGCGCCAACGTCACCTTCTCCGGGAAGCCTTCTTTCCTGCCCCGCCCCGCAGCTGGCGGATCCTTTTGGGTGTCACCTGTGACCAGATGCGGGCCTGCCTGAGTACCCCTCGCCTGCCCTGCACCCACCCTGTGCCCTGCGGCTCCGCAGTGTCCCCTCCTCTCACCCTGGCTCCGGGTGCTGAGGGCCATTCAGGGACAAGTTGGGACGCTCTTGGGAATGGGGGACTCAAGCCAAGGGACTCAGGCTTGAAGAAACCCCCCCGGACCCCTGGGAGCCTGCCCTTCTTCCCTCTGCCTTCCACCTCCACCTGAGCTCTGGTGGGAAAAGCTCCTCTGGCTGGAGGGGGGCCCTCCCCAGCACACCCACCCAATTCTGTCTGCCCGCCTCCATACGGCAGCGTGAGGGTCAGCCAGAGCAAACCTGTACCTGAGCAGGGTGCTGCCTTTCTGGATCATCCCTGCGGGCTGTTTCTTTCTCCAGGTTCTCACTTTCTTTGTGTCCTCTCCTGCTGCTTAAATTCTTTTGGGAAGAAGGTCAAGTATAAATAGATTAATAAAATCTGAGCAATTCGGAGGGAAGCAAAATGGCCCAAAAGTCTCTACCCGCCCCTCTCCCCCGCAGTAGCTGAGGTCCATGGCCCTCTGTGGTCATTGGGAGGAGTGGGTATGCCATTGTCCAGGCCCCCAATGCTGGGCACTCTGGCCCAGTTACCCGCACCCCTGGCGGCCGCAGTGCTCACCTGTAAAATGGTAGACATGGCTCCTAGGTGGACAGGGTGGGGAAGAGCTTGGCTTGATGCCCTCTGGAGCTCCACATCCAACCAATGCCAGCATGGCTCTGGGGAAGGTGGAGGCTGGTGGGTCCCTGCCCTCTAACCTTGCTGACTTGGGGTGTTGACAGGATGACAGGAGCATCTCGGCCAGCTTGGTGGGGAGCAGTGGGGTGTCCTGTAACCTAAGGGCATCGTCCTCATTTATGAACTTGGAACTTCTAAAGGGATGTGCTTTTGGAACTCAGGGGCAAACTCAGGCTCATGACCTGTGTCTCAGGGGGGATGAGAGAGGCGGGGCATCTACTGAGTGTCTGGTCCCGGGGGACCTCATCACAGATCTGTGCCATTGCCTTCTTCATCTGGCAGGCTGGCCGCAGGGCACAGAAGGGAACTTCACCTAGCTGGGGTGGCAGTGGGGAGAGGACATGCTCCCCAGGGGGCATGGGTGGCCCTTTTGAGGGTTAAAGGTATCCACTGTGGCCCCAGAAACCGTCCAGGGCCATGGCTGGGGCAGGGTGTGGGGGGTCAGCGCTCCCCAGCAGCCTCGGTCCAAAGCTAGGTTCCCCCTACTTGTGCTGTCTCCTGCCTGCTGGATGCCTGGCTCTGTCTCCTCTTCTCAGCCAGCTCTCTTCCCCTCACCCTCGGACACCCATTGCCATCTCTCTTAGTTGGCCCAGCTCCTTGTCACTGGACTCCACTGTCTCCATGCCCTTCCCTTGTGACAGTTGATTTTTCTGATGGAAACTGCCCTTTGCAGCAGGGCCATGGGGCCTTCAGTGAGGTCTGGGCTGCACAGAGGTGGGGGTACTGGTGGCCTGGTGGTCAGAACCCTGGGTGCAGAGAGGGTCCCTGTTTCAACAGCCCTGGTGGGGGCAGGGCCTGGGCAGGGCCCCCACCATCCATCACCAGCTCCCAGTGGGAGGGTTTTCATCTGTGGGGACCAGGCCACAGGGCCCCGCCCTTCGTCCCACCCCTTACGTGTAACACTGGCTGCCCATGACTGCTTTCTCCCAGCTCTGCAGGCCCTCTTTCCTTTTGTTCTACATAGTAAAGCTGTTGTGGGCCATTTCTTTCCCTTTCCGCCTTGAACTACCGTTCTCTAAAGGGGAACACTTTTGTGCTAATTTGACATTCGGGGTGAGCCCTGGCCCTGGGGTTCCAAGGGGCCTCTGGAGCCTAGAGACCGGGGAATACATAGTGATACATGGGAAAATACAACTAATGTAACTTATGGATTATAGTTAACAGTAATGTATTTATTTATTTATTTATATCCTCCCCCATGACTCCCTTGTCTGCCTGCTCATTGTCTGCTCATTGTCTCTGCTTGTTGTGTCTGCTCATTGTGTCTGTCTTCCTTAGGAGGCACCGGGAAACAAACCTGGGACCTCCCATGTGGGAGGCAGGTGCCCAACTGCTTGAGCTATTTCCGCTCCCTGCTCATTGTGTCTGCTTGTTCCATCAGCTTGTTGCATTATCTCCTTGCATCAGTCCATTGCGTCAGCTCTTTGTGTCTGCTTGTCTTCTTTAGGAGGCATCAGAAATCGAACCCAAGACCTCCTATGTGGGAAGTGGGCGCCCAATAGCTTGAGCCACATCTGTTCCCAATACTGTACTAGTTTTGTAGCAAAGGCAAAGAAGGTACAATATCAATGCTAAAGGTAAAAAAAAAAAAAGTATGGGATTTAGTTTTATGAGAGGTGAATATGGTCAAGCATTTTTTATTTTTTTCATTTTCTTCATTAACAAGGACCTTTGGTCATGTCATTGAACCAATCTGTGCTCATTTATTCATCTTTCAGAACACTGGAGAAAAAACTGAGTTTGTTTTTAGGATTAAATAAGATAAATTGTGCCTGGAATGGATTTTTTTAAAGTACTACTTCCATAATTTGTTAAGCTGCCTATTGTCTGTTATTTTATTTTCTTGAGGTTGAAATAAAGTTTCAAAACAAAACAAAACAAAATGAGAGTTAACCAGCTCCTACTGTGTGCTGGGCCCTGAGCTGGTCTCTGATGTCCATGAATATGTTAGATTCTCTTGGCTGCCCTATTGACTTGTCTCCCCATTCCTCAGCTGGGCCAGCCAAGGCTCGGCTGGTGTGAGTGACCTGGCCAAAGTCACACAATCCCAGTGCCTGGTGAGAACTTGGAGCGAGGATCCTCTCACCTCCCCATGTGGTGGCAGCCCAACCCTTGGGGAACTGCACAGTGGGACTCTGGGCCTTTCCAGCTATCCCTGGCTGGCCCATCCCTCCTTGGCATGGCAGGGACTGGGGCCCCCTGTGTCCCTGCCTGGGACCCTCCTGCTTGTGCCTCCCTACACCAGGCCCCTTGGTCCCCTTGTGCAGCCTAAACCTTTTTATGGGGATGATGTTTTTTGAAATATGTGACTACAGCCATCTCATTAGCATCGCCTGTTCTTGACATCTCCCTCTTCTGCTGGAGGCACCCCTGCTTGCCTCAGGCAGTTTGGGCTGGCAGGAGTGAATTTCAGCCTCAGAATCCCGAAATGAGGCTTCCTGAGTTTGCACCTGGCCAATAGGCTTGAAAGCCAGACTTTGCTGAGAGACAAAGACTTCTGCTGTCTTTCATCTCCTCTTTGAACATGTCAAGAGGAAAGCAGGTGTACTGGAAGGCAGTGGTGTCTGTGGAGGGAGTCCAGTCCTCTGGGGGTCTCTGCGGTCCTCAGTGCGGTAAAGTCGCTACCTGACTGGGAAGGTGCAGGGGCTGAATGTGCCCCCCTCCAAGCTACTTGGGGTTTCTTTGTGGGGAAATGGGGGCATAGAGTACCCCAATCAGGTATGCAGAGTACGGCTGAGATTTGGGCTGGGGTGGGCTGGTTCCTTGGGGACCACTGGGGCCCAGGTGTTCATGACAGGGCCAGGTCTGGGGGCTGCACAAGGCCCAGCGTCCTGCCAGCTGCACGCTCAGACAGGGCTGCACCCAGGTGCCAGCCCAATTCTAACGAGTCACACCCTCCCTCTTGCTCTGGGGTTCCCCTGGACTCCTAAATAATCCAGAATTCTGAAAGACCCAACGTTTACTTGAGCCATGCAAATAGAGACGAAATTGTCCCCAGAAAGGGTTTGAGGACTGTTTTCAGTTAGAGGTACAAATGGAAGCACTTATGGATGAGAGAACATGATGGCTGGAATTTACTTTAAAATGCTCCAGTGGGGAGTGGGGTGGGGTATGGGGGGTATACACAGAACTCAACTGGTATGGGTTGCTAATTGTAGATACTGGGGAAGAGTAGGTATGGGTTTGTTTTAGTCTGCCAAAGGGCTGCTGCTGCAAAGTACCAGAAATGTGTTGGCTTTTATAAAGGGTATTTACCTGGGGTAAAAGCTCACAGTTCCAAGGCCTGAAAAGTGCAACTCAAGGTAAGGTACTTTCTTACCAAAGTCAGCTACCAAGTGTTGAAACAAGATGGCAGGCAATCTCTGTCTGGTCTCTGCTTCCCTTCAGGGCTTCTCTCTTAGGCTCGGCTGCTCTGCTTTCTTCCTGATTTCAGCTGCAAGCTGTCATAGGGCTTGTCTCTTTCCGGGTTTCCAATATCAGTCTCATCTCTTCGGCTCTCTTCCCAAGTTCAGCTCTGAGCTGTCAGTCATATAGCAGGGCTGGTCTCCTCTTGAGCTGCTCCATGGGCCCAGCTTCTTGGGAACTTTGTGCTTAAGTAATCCTCTCTCTCGTGTTACAGAATCAAAATATGACAGTTTCCTTTTATTTTCTCTGTCTGAGTGAGTCCGTTTACATCAGACCCAGCAAGGGGGCAGGACTCAACCTGAATCATGCCTCACTGACGTAATCCATTCAAATGGGTCTCACACCCAAAGGAATGGATTAGTTTAAAACACAATTCTAAGTAGAGCTATGGATCCTGGAAATGGCACAAGAGATGACCAAAGAACAACACTGAAAGATAGGAGAAGAAGGCAGACTGGTTTGTGACCCCAGGACTAGAGGACCCACACAGCAGCGCCCAACAGAAGATGCCCCAGATCCTGTTTCCTGAGCCACAACCATCCAACAGGAGGTGGTCCAGGTGAGCTTGTTCCTCCTCAGATTGAACGACAAAGCCACTGAGAACACCAGGTGAGCCTGGCAGTACCAGCAAGGAGGACTGACAGAGACCCCCACTGACAATAAGCAGCTAGGGAAGCACTCTCCTTCACTGCTGGGTCTGAGATCCCCCCAACCCCGAGAAACACCAGATGGCTGGGTGACATCAACATAGGGGTCCCACCACAGGTGGCTCAGCACAGGAAGCCTCTTTTGCCCCCACAGACTGGAGAATCCCTTTGCTTACCCAGAGGAATCAGGTGGCTTAGAGAATCACTTTCTGCCCTCTCAGGCTAGCAGGGACCAGTGAAATCCCCAGCAGAACCAGATAAACCAAGCAGACTAAAATAACACCAGAGCAACACTAAAGATTAAATTCTCGTTGGAACAGCAGACAACAAAATTAGGCCAAGACTCGCATGCTAAACCTAAACAAGATGGCTGATTGCTAAAATAAAATATTCAATAGTAAATAGTCTCCTAACCTAATAGGGAAAAAATGTCAAGGATATAATTGAAAGTCACCCATCATACCAAGAACCAGGAAAATTGCAACTTGAATATGAAAAGACAATCAAATGGCTTCAATACAGAGATGAATCAGCTATTGGAATTATCTGGCCAGGGTTTTAATGTAGATATTTCAACAAGCACTTACAATTTCTCTTGAAACAAATTAAAAAATAGAAAATCTCAGCAAAGAAACAGAAGTTATAAAAACGATATCTGAAAAATACAATAACAGGTATCAAAAACTCACTAGATGAGCTCCATAGTAGATTGGAGATGAAAGAGGGTAGAATCAGTGAATTTGAGGAAAGAACAATAGAATTCACCCAATCTGAACAACAGAGAGAAAATAGACTGAAGGAAAAAAAAAAAAATGAACGGTATGGCACCTCAGCACCCTGTGGGACAATAACCAAAGATCCAAATATTTGTATACTGGAGTGTGATCAAAGAAAGGGAGTGGGACTGAAAGAGTATTTGAAGAAATAATTGCAGGAAACACCTCACATTTGGTAAGAGACATAAACCTGCAGATTCATGGAGCTGAGAGACTCTCAAGTAGGATAAACCTAAAGAAATCAACACCAAGATAATTATCATAACTATTCATTAACATCATATTTAAAATTCTGAAACTAAAGGCAAAGTAAAAATCTTGATAGCAGCCAGAGAAAAATGACACATTACCTATAGGGAAACATTAATGCAAATTACAGTGGAGTTCTCATCTGGAACCATGGGGCTAGAAGGAAGTTGCACATTTTATCAAGTATTGAAAGAAAAGAACTGTTAACCATGAATTCGATATCCAGGAACACCATCATTCAGGAATGAAGGGGAAATGAAGACTATCAGAGGAAGGAAAAGTAAGAGAATTTGTAGCTTGCAGACCTACCCTTAAAGAATGGCTAAAGGCAGTTTTTCAAAGAGGATGTAATAAAATAAGGCATCTTAGAGAAGGAAGAAAGAACAACAGAAAGAGCTGAAATGTGGATACATGCAATAGATTATCTTTCTTCTCATGAGTTTTCTAAATCATATTTGATGATTGAAACAAAAGTTATAACATCATCTAATACTCAAGACATACTTAACAATGGGAAGATAAAGGGATCTGTCCATACCTCAAGATTATATGAAAATCACCTTTATATTCTTTTAGTACCTTTATTGTATCTTTAAAAATACTTATAATTTAAATCTATCTGGAATTAATTTTGCTATACTATATAAGATAGAGATGTTTAGTTTGCTAAAGCTGCCAAGCAGATACCATAAAATGGGTTGGCTTTTACAAAGGGAATTTATTAGTTTACAAGCTTATAGTATAGAGGCTGAGAAAAATGTCCAGATCAAGTCATCACCAGGTGATGTCTTTTTTCTAAAGACTGGCTGCTGGTGATTCTGGACTCATTTGTCAAATGGCAAGGCCCTTGGTGGTGTCTGCTGGTCTTTCCTTTGTCTCCTGGGTTTCATTTCTTTTAGCTTCTTGCTTCCATAGCTTTCTCTCTCTTTGAATTTCATTCTCTTATGAAAGGACTCCAGTAAGAGGATCAAGACTCAACCCAGGCCACACCTTAGCTGAAGTAATCTAATCAAAAGTTTGTACTTACAATAGGTTTATATCCACAAGAATAGCATTGAAAACATGATTTTCTGGTGTTCATCACAAGAGATAACCATTTCTTTTTCAAATGATGAGTCAATTTTCTCAATAACATTTACTGAGTTTTTCATCCTACTAGTGAGAACAAATGGATAAGCTATAAAAATCATAGTTTAAAAACCCATCAGAGAGGGAAACGGATGTGGCTCAAGAGGTTCGGCGTCCGTCTACCATATGGAGAGACGGGGTTCGATCCCCGGTACCTCCTGGTAAAAAACAAACAAACAAACAAAAAACAAAAAAACCATCAGAGAACTGAGATTATAAAGAACTTAAATGTACCAAATTCTAGAAATTGGAAAAAGTCCATGTTTGCTTTTATCTCTGGTGGAGTGGGGATGGAGGAGAAATCTGCCATAAATGGGGGTAAGGAGAAAGTAAATGAACATTTATTATATAAGCTAGCAGAATGGATTAGAATCCTGTGAATCCTCAATCACAGAGAAAATCTGTACCCACATGCCAACTAAAGCTGCACTAAAGCTCAAACCCAGCCCAACCCCCAACAACAGCAGCTTGATAGGAAAAGGGGAATGTCCTTTACTGGAAGTAAACATCATGAACTTCAGTCTCTACTATTACTTTAAAGACAAAGTTTGGTATACACACACAAAAGTGATGCGGCATACAGAAAAAAAAAAAGCTAGAAAATGGGACCCTTGCTTAAGAGCAGACCCAGACATGGCCCAGATGTTGAAATTGTCAGACAGGGATTTTGATATGTATAAAAGGATCCACCAGAAAAAGTAGATATGAAAGATAGGAAATTTCAACAGAGATAGGGAAACTATAACAAAGAACCAAATGTAATTCTAGAAATGAAAAATAGTTTCTCAGAAATGCAAAATGCACTTGCTGAGCTTACCAACAGCCTGGCAACAGCAGAGGAAACAATCAGTGAATTTGAAGACAGATTAAGAGAAATTATCCAAACTTAAATACAAAGAGAAAAATATATAAAAAATAGAAGAGAGTATTCAAGATCTGTGAGACATTATCAAATAGTCCAATATATATAAGTGGAGCACCAGAAGGAAAGGGGAGAAAAGGTGGGGCAGAAAAAATATTTAGCAGAGATAATTACAGAGAATTTAACAAGATTGATGAACTCCACCAACCCATAAATCCAAGAATCTGAGTAAACATCAAGTGAGATAAACACAAACAAAACCACACCTAGACATATCATAGTCAAACTGCTACATCAAGAGGCTAGAAACAGAAGAGTAAATTAACACGAAGTAGAAAAATTAAAATAACTTAAGAGGAGTGAAAATTAGTAAAATAGAAAATGAAATAGAAAAATATCAAAAAACCAAGTTGTTTCTTTAAAAATATTAATAAATGTTCTCAATTGACTAATAGAGAAAAATAGAGAAAAACATGTTACCAATATCAGAAATTAAAGAGGGGCCATCATCCCTGATCATACAGACATTAAAGCAATAATGAGGGAATATTTTGAACAAGTTTATGCAAAGAAATTAAAGAAGTTAGAGGAAATTGAAAAATGTCTTGAAATTTGCAAATTACCAAACTTCACACAAGAATGAAAACCTAAATAGCTTGATATCTATTAAAGATACTAAACTTGTAATAAAAAACCCTCTGTAGCTGTTTGGCAGTTTGATGTAATTATGAATTCCAAAAATCTATATTAGATTATGCTTGTAAATTGATCTGTTCATCTGGGCATGATTAAGTTATAGTTGGGGCTTTGATTGGGCCATGTCAGTAGGGCATTGAACCCCACCCCTTGGTGGGTGGGGAGATCAAATATAAAAGGCAAGGCAAAGGACAGAGGGAGCAGTTTTGATGTTGGAGTGCTGGTGACGAAGGAGAGAAGGCCCCGGGATAGAGACGAGCCATTCATCTGAGAGTTCACAGCTGGCCTTGTGGAGAGAAGCAAAGCCTAGAGAGCCTCATAGTCTACAGCTGACCTTGTGGAGGAAACAGAGGTGCTAAGCCCAGAGAGAAATGCAGCCCTGGGAAGAGAGGAACCCAAGAAGCCTGACCCTTTGCAAACATCAGCAGCTGTCTTGCTCCAGCATGTGGCATTGGACTTTGGTGAGGGAAGAAACTTATACTTTATGGCCTGGTAATTGTGGACTTCTACCCCAAATAAATACCCTTTATAAAGACCATCCGATTTCTGGTATTTGCATCAGCACCCCTTTGGCTAATACATCCTCCTACAAAGAAAACTCTAGGCCCAATTTCTCCAGGAAATTCTATTAAATATTTAAGGAAGAAATAAAACCAACTCTACAAAACCCTTTGAATTAAACAGAGAAGGAGGGAATGCTTCTCAACTCATTCTGAGGCCAGCATGACCCTGAAAGCAAAACCTGATAAGAGACTACAAGAAAGTTATAGATGAATATCCCACATACACATGAATGCAAAAATCCTTAATGAAATATTAGCAAATTGAATTTAGCAATATATAGAAAGAATGATATATAATGACCAACTTGGATTTGTCCCAGAGATGGAATTTCATTTAATAGTTCAAAATATGTCATTTAATAGTTCAAATATGTCACTACCTTAAGCTGGTGACTATAAGGAGACTAAAGTACTAAAGGAGAAAAATCATTTCTTTATCTCAATAAATGCAGAAAAAGCATTTGGTAAAATTCAACACAAATGTGTGATAAAAATTAGAAACTAAAGGGCACTTCCTCAATCTGACAAAAACCAACAAATTGAGATTAAAAAAGTCTTTAAAAATAGTATTGAAATAACAAAGCCTTGGAATAAATATGAAAGATGAGTAAGAGCTTTGTACTGAAAATTGCAAAACATTGTTGAGAGAGATTAAATAAGACATAAATTAATGGAGTGATAGATCATATTCATGGATTAGAGTTCTCAGTATTGAGAAGATGTCAATTTTCTCCATACTGGTTTATAAATTCAGCACAAACCCAAACACATTTCCAGCAGTCTTTTGAAGAAAACTGATTTTGAAATTTATATGGAAAAGTAAAAGATATAGAAGAGCCAAAACAATTTTGAAAAATAACTGAGGAGTTACACTACTTAGACTTCCTATAAAGCTACAGTAATCAAGATGGTGTAGAACTGACATAAGATATACAAAGGGATCCATGGAACAGAAGAGAGGGTTGGGAAACCAACCTACACAATACCTTCAATTGATTTTTGATCAAGGAACCAAATTAATTCAAAGGGGAAAGGAAAAGCTTTTAAATAAATGGTGCTAAAACAACTGGATATTTGTACAAAAATAACCTTAATTCTGCATGCAAAAAAAAAAAAAAAAAAAAAAAAATTCAAGTGGATCATTAATCTAGATGTAAGCTTAGAACCCATAAATGTTTCAAAAGAAAATCTAGTAGAGTATCTGCAACCTTTGGGAATACAGACACTAACCAAACTAGCATATAAAGCACGAACCCTTCGAAAAATAATAAATTGGATGTCATCAAGACCAACATTTCTACCAACCAAAAGATACTATTAGAAAATGGACAGGCAAACCACAGATGAGGAATAATATTCACAATATATGATAAAGGATTTGTATTCATAACATATAAAGAATTCCTAAAAAGACATTTCAATTAAAATTCAATTATAGTTGCAACTCACCCTGCAGTATGCCCACAGTCTGTGCCTCAGACCATGTACTTTTCTCGTTTTCTTGTTTCTTAATAAACTTTTTACTCCCCTGCCTAAACAAACAAACAAACAAACAAACAAACAAACAAACAAACACAAACCTTATAGTCATTCCCAAAAGAAGATAGATAAGTGGCGAATAAGCACATGAAAAGATGCTCAACATTATTAGTCATCAGGGAAAAGGAAATTAAAACCAACATGAGTTCTCACTCTATACCCACTAGAATGCTTAAAATTAAAACTACTGGCAATATCAAATAGTGGTGAGGATGCAGAGCCCCTAGAATGTCTCATACTTTGTTGGTGGGCATGTGAAAAGGGACTACTTTGGAGAACTGTTTCGTAGTTCCTTATACAGCTCAATGTGCACCTGCTCTATAACCCAGCAATTCCTCTCCTGGGTATTTAATCTAAAAGTCTTTAAAAAGACTTGTACATGGATGTTCATAGGCTTTATTCACAATAACTCCAAACCAGAAACATCCTGAATCCATCAATAGGTGAATGAATTAAACACTTTTTGATATATTCGTACTATGGAATACTACTTGGCAATAAAATGGAATGCACTACTGGATACACAGAACTGCCTGGATGAATCTCAAAAGTATTATGCTGCATGAAAGAAACCACACATATACTGTATATCCATATTGTATGTTTCCATTTCTATGAATTTCTAAAATAGGCAAAACTAATCTCTGGTGATAGAAATCAGAATAATAGCTGACTCGGTATGTCCTTGTGGGGGTTATTGACAGGAAAAGAGCATGAGGAAATTTTCTGGGGAGATGGAGATATTCTAGATCTTGATTTGGGTGTTTGTGACTGTCAAAACTCATCAAACTGAACAATTCAGATCTGTGCATTTTGTTGCATGTAAATTATACCTCGATTAAAAAGAACAATACTGTGGGGGAATTTATATCTAGATACGTATTTTTATTGCTGTTTTAAATATAATTTTTTTCTATTGTATTTTCTAACTGGTTCCAGCAATTTTATAGTCAAAGTCTACCAAAATTTTAATTCCCATTCAATGTCCTTGATGCTCAAACTTGATACAGTTAGTACATGTGTGGACTCACACATAACTGTAGACCTAGTTCACTTTTGAATAGAAATGTGAAAAATGCTAAATAATAGAAAATGAAATTTAACGAGACTACATCACAATAAAACAGAATTTAATCCAGGACCACAAGGACAGAGAGCACGTGATTATCTTAAAACATGCCAACAAAACTTTTAAACAGGAAGTGCCATAGGATGGGAAGGAGACTTCCTTAAAACATTTTGAGGCCTGGGGGTCTCGCTGTCCATGGGGAGGTGTGCTCTAGGAGGCCAGAGGCCCTTCTTGCTCACTGTGGCCTCCTTGGATGCTCAGTAAACATCAGTCGACTAAAGGAATGAACTCAGCAACCAAAGGCACCTGCTCCTACTGCAGCCTGCCCGCCCTCCCACAAAATTGTCTAGATAGGCACGCCTTGGAGAAGCGTTAACTTCCAGACCACTGCAAAAAAGTGAGTGTGGCAATAAAGCAAGTCACATGAACATTTTGGTTTCCCAGTGCATATCAAAGTTATGTGTATACTATACTGGAGTCTAATAAGTGTGCAATAGCACCTTGTCTAAGAAAACAAATGTTTTTTTAGAACCTTCATAAAACCTTCATAAAAACCTTCATAAAAATGTGGCAGAGAGACACGAAGTGAGCTCACGCTGTTGGAAAAATGGCGCCGATAGACTTGCAGCAATTTGTAAAAAAAAATAAAAAACCCTCCATATCCGCGAAGCACAATAAAGTGAAGGGCCATAAAATGACGTATGCCTGTATAGACTTGTTCACCCTTGCCTCATTTCTTTCCTTTTAAAGACTCTCTTAATAGTAGCCAATGGGCTTCACTGATTCAACTTACTAAATTCATAGAAGGCTCCACTGGGAAGCCTGCTTCCTGTCTTCTGTCCCCCTGTTGGGTGTTAGGGTCAACGTCTGTAGGGTAAGGGCTGCTGGTGGCTTTCAGCTCTGACCACTTCCTCTTCCTGGATGAGCCACAGCAGACCTCTTGGGAAAACCCTGCCC
Organism: Tolypeutes matacus; assembly: GCA_026826555.1. Lineage (NCBI taxonomy): Eukaryota > Metazoa > Chordata > Mammalia > Cingulata > Chlamyphoridae > Tolypeutes > Tolypeutes matacus. The sequence goes on from JAKSZT010053840.1 coordinate 8,703,308, forward strand.
GAAGAAAAATTGGGCAAGAGCATTAGGTATTCTACATAGAGAGATGAGAGAGAACAGAGAGAACTGGAATGACATTATTTGAGCCCTAGTTTGGGCAGGCATGGTGCTCAGCAGCTCTAAGAGTGTTGGCTTATATTATCCTCACAATGTCCTTCCAAGGCAAACTTTCTCTTCTCCCCAGTTTACGGAGTAGGGCACTGAGGCCCAGCAGAGTAACTGCCCAGCTGGTGACTAGTAGGTGTCCAAGGGGCTGTGTGCTGGCCTGAGACCGCCCTGGCACCATGATGGCTTTACACCAGGACATGTCTTGTATGGTTGAAGGACTTGGTGTGACTCATGAGGAAGTGGGGTTTCACCCTCTGGCATTCCTTGGGTACTTCTGCATTGAGCTTCTGTAGTCAAGCTTCCCAGATCCAGGTGGCAATATACACTGTGGGCACAGACATCAGATCTGCTCCTGCTCACCTAGGCATTGACCCTCTGTCAGGGACAGAGACACAGGCTTCCAAGGCACATGAGGGTTTCCCACAGAGACAGAGGCTTCCAAGGCCCATGAGGGTTTCCCACTTGCGTCTCTGCTGCTTGGAAAGGAGCACATGGCGTGGGTCTGACTGCTCATTCCACCCTTACCAGCTGTATGGCCTTGGACAAATCACTTAACCTCTATATCTGCCTCAGTCTCCTCCTCTGCAAAATGGGGATAACAATAATAATGTTAGCTAATATGGTTGACACTTACTTTGTGCCAGGTGCTATTCTAAATATGCCACCATACATTATTGAGGTCTCAAAAATCACACTATGATGTAAGGAATGTTATTGGTTCTATTTTACTCATGAGGAAACTGAAGCTCAGAGAAGTTAAATGTCCTGGTTGAGGCCACCCAGCTACAATGTGCTGGGACTGTCTGTGCTTCTTGTGCTCCATCAGATGTTTGAGTGTATGCCTTCCTTTTCTCCTCAGCCCCTCCTGGAGATTGTAAGCCTTCTCTGTGCAGAGAAGGGTAGCTTCCTTAGGGAAAGGGGGCTGGAGCATAGAGAAGGGCCACTTCACTCCCACTCCCTCCACCACTGTCACCACCACCACCACCTTCACCTCTACCACCACCTCTACCACCACCACCACCTCCATCACCTCCATCACCATCAAACTCCACCATCACCTCCATCACCATCTCTACCACCACCTCCTCCACCACTACCACCTCCATTACCACTCCCACCTGTACTCCCACCCCCATCACCTCCCCCACTACCTCCATCACCACACCTACCACCCTCACCACCTCCACCACTTCCGCCTCTACCACTACCACCTCCACCACCATCACCTCCACCACCAGGGCAGTCTGTTGTACTGCACCAAACTGCTCCCTCTTTGTCTCTTGTTAATTTCCGGAGCTCCTGAGCACCACACCTAAGGACTACTCTAACCCCAGCATCAGTGTCTCCATATGTACCCAGATCCCTCTGTCCACCCCTCTGTGATTTCAGCATTTTCTGTTCCCACCTGCCCCTCCTGCAACAGGCAGGGCCACTGTGCACTCACTAGCCCTGGCACCACCACAATGGTGGGAAAGCTCCAGTGCTACGGATTTCCCAGGTATCCCGGCTTGAAGCTGCAGCCATGAATGCTTGCAGTTGTTGAAAGGAAATTCAACAACTGACCAACTGGAATACCATGAAATTCTATATGAAAAAATATAAATGGTAAGATTTGGAACGTTAGTAGATTTAAGCATGCAAATTGAGAAATTGTGATATCCTTTTGAACACAGACATTTAGCATTTTCAGTGAGTGAGTTTTTCTCCTTGAAAAACTCTGTCCTATGTTGGATAGAGTTTGTCTGTGCTTTGTAGAAAATCAAACTGCTGTTTAATGATCCCATGGCTCATCACTTATTTCTTATCTTTGCTCCCACACACCTCAAAATAGCCTTGGGTTTTATAGTCAAATTCCCCCAAGGGTGGTGGCCTGGGCACAGCTGTTCTGCCACTGGTGACACTTGTGCCCCCAGCTTCAGGAAGTTTCTTAACGTGGTTTTTCAATATCATCCCCAGCATCAGCAAACCTCGTGACTTTGACCCGATTCTGGTAGAACTTGTGACAAGCCTGAAGTACTAAATTAAAAGAAGTGAAATTGCCTTACCTTCAAATAAGGACAACTTCACAAACTAATGGCCTTCTGACCAGATATTTGATCTGAACTTCTCCTTTCTATAATAATTGAATAAATATCACACATGGTTCATGCTTTCATGGTGTTTGTGAATGTGATGGAAGAGTGTGCCTTTTTGAGCTGGTTGAACTTTACTTCCTGCTATTTCAAATTTAATACCACTTTTTATTTCTTTAGCAAGCTCGTCAATTCACCTTTATTCAAGAAACTTCCTAGCAATCCTCCATTGTCAGAGCTGGATTCTTCTAGAAGGAACTGTACCTGAGAGGAAGAGAGCCTATCTATTAAGAAAATCAGAGCTCAGGCTAGCAGGCTTGGTGGACGTACTCCAGTGGGCAGTGAGGAAGCTTGGGCATGCAGGGGTTGGGAGGAGTAGTTTGATAAATTTCTCCTGAAATTCTTATGTGGCTCACAGGCCTCCTCTCTCCACCCAAATCACCTTAAGAAGCTGTGGCAGTGTGTGTGTGTGTGTGTGTGTGTGTGTTTGTGTGATTAGAACTGGGGGCTTGTGGGAAACTGTTGGTTGCCTTCTCACCAGCGCCTCTTCCTCCCATCTTTCTTTGCTAAAGAAATTTTGTTTGGGTCAGCAATGTGCCAAGCCTCAGGTGACATACTCTTATCCCAGCCTCCCTTAAGGCTAGTGGTGAACATAACTCCTGGTTCTGGCTGAGACAAACTAAGTTTTTAGCAAAGGTGGTGATGGTAGTGGTGGTGGTAGTTTTGTGGAAGCAGGGACAGATGTGGTTGGCTCTTTACCTTCTCTGTTCTTCCCTTTCTTCCTGAAGTCCCATTATGATATCTGGAGTGGTGGCATCCATCTTGTAACCATGAGGTGGAAAGGATGAGAATAAAAAATGGTTTACTAAGGGAGGCCAGGTGGAGAGACAGGTGCCTAGGCCTTAGATACTAACTCTGAACTTGTGGTTATGTGAGAAAAATAATACCCATTTGGTTATGCCATCATTAGGCAGTTGGGTATTCTGTTACTTGCAAGCATGGTACTAACTCATTGTCCCTCCTTGGTAATGAGAAGGTCTGATGTTATCACACATAGACATTCAACACATAGTCTCTGTGCACTTGCCTCACTTCTTTTATGTGGTGTTATGTTCTTTTCTTATAATTTCTATTTCTATTTCTTATTTTACATCTTTAGTGATTTAAAAAATTTATACTTCTCAGATGATCCCATAATAAGAAGTTTCTAGAGGCCTAATTCTGCACTTATTGTTTCTTCTGACTCTTGCTCCAGATGGCTGATTTCCTGGAAGGTTTTGTAATTTTGGTGTGTGAACTCATGTGTGCTCCAGGGCTTTCAAAGTCTGTGGGATTTCTTTGGGGTCTGGATTGAGAGATTTGACAGTTGCTTCTGCTGGGTACCCATGGGGTGTTACCAGCCCAGGAAAATACTTTTTATGTTAATTTCTTGGTTTATGTGGCACCTAGGCCAGGAGGTAGGATGCATTTGAACCCTGACACTATGTGAGTTTACACATTCTCGGCAACCACTTTTTTCCCTTTGGAAGTCAAGCTGAAAGACAAGTGCCCTTGTTATCTCTCTTTTCTAGGAAGCCCAATGCTTATCTTAGGCTGCCCTTTCACCCAGTATGGGCTTTTTGAAGTTCATACTTTCATGGTGATTATGAACATGATGGAAGTTTGTGTCTTCTTAACTTTACTTCTTGCTGTTCTAATTTGAAAATACCATTTTTTATTTCTTTAGCAAGCTCCTCAGCTTGCAGGGATCCCAGTCCTAATTATCTCCCCTGTTCTGGCCCGAGACCTCTCTTCTCTTGTATACATAGAGCTATCAAAACCCCAGCCCCCTAAGCTAAAGAGAGCCCATGACCCCACACCCTGCAGGCGTTAGAAGTATTAGCACTTACTTACCCTTCTGGCTTTCATCTCTTTCTCCATTTGAGTTTCCTTGGTGTTTACCCTCATTTCTTTTTGATCACAGCTATGCACTGAAATGTTTTTGATATTTTATCCAGCTTCCAGCACACTTACAAGTCAGGCAGTTTGGGTGCGGAGATTTAGCTACAAGGGTGTTCCCTGAATCACAACCCTCCTCCAGAGGTAAGAATCAGAGTCTCCCCTAATAGACAATGAGGGGCTAGCTCCCTGGGGGTGGTCTGGGTCTGATTTCGTTCACCAATTTTCTGCTAGGATTAGGTCAATGTCTTATAGTGGAGGTTCAGTAATATCTGTGGTTGACTTCTGAGTTAGGAACAGGTAATTTAATTATGGCACATTCATATGTGGCTTGCTGAGCTGCATTACAATTATTCTGTATGTTTTAGTCTGATAAGCTGTCAAAAGCAATATACCATGGGAATTTATTAGCTTACAAGCTTAAAGTTCTGAGGCTGAGAAAAATGTCCAAATCAAGGCATCACCAGGCAATGCTTTCTCCCTCAAGATGGGCTGGACTCCTCTGTTACGTGGCAAGTCACATGGCAACACCTCCTGGTCTCTCCCTTCTCTCCTGAGTTTCGTTGCTTCAGCTTCTTGCTTCCTGTGACTTTCTCTCTCTCTTTGTCTGAATTTCATTCTCTTATTTAGGACTTCAGTAAGAGGATTAAGACCCACCCTGGGCCATGCCTTCCTGAAGTAACCTAATCAAACAGTCTCATCTACAATAAGTCCACGCCCGCAGGTTGGGTTAACTTTAAGAACATAATTTTCTGGGGCCCATTCAGCTTCAAATCATCACACTGTATAAAATATTTAATAAAGTGGGAAGATATTTTTGACATATTTTTAGTAAAAAATGGCAAAACAAAACAATGAGGAAACGTAGCTTGCCTGACAGCTATGTGCACTATGAGTCCTATTTGGAAAAAGGAAACAGAGATGCAAAGAAAAAAATGTGAAAAGCTATATATAAAAATCTTAAGAGTTATCTTTGGAGCGGTATTATAGGTAGGTTTTGATTTATCTTTATACTTTTCTATGTTGCATCAGTTTTCTCTAGAGAATTGCAAGACTTTTATAATAGAATTTGTTTTAAAGATGGCAGACAGGGCAATTACCATCAGAGAAGGTCCAGAGAGACTGCTGACAGTGGGTCACCTCCAGGAAGATCTGGCCTCACTCTTGCCCTCCATATGTTCCTCTTGGGTGAGTCCGAACACCTTTCATTATATGGACTGGCTGGTCTCAGGAATCGGAGCTGATGTAGGAAAAGATTAAAGAAGAAATACCAGCAAGAAAAATAATAATAAAAATGAATACATATAATACTTATAAAGTGCCGGGCACATATTTACTCATTCTTTTTTTTTTTTTTTGTAGGAGGTACCAGGGATTGAACCTGGGACCTCATATATGGGAAGCAGGCACTCAAACCACTGAACTACAACTGCTCCCCAATCTACTCATTCTTAAGTATTAATTCCTTTTAGTCCTCATCATATGTGATCCCCAATTTAATAGATGAGAAAAGTGAGGCAAAGACATTATAATAAAGCATTTGTCTCTAAGTATACTGTTTTCAAATTTGTTATTGTATCAGGCAGGGTAGGCTAGCATTTGCTGCTGCAACAAACTACCCCAGAATCTTCATGACTACAAATAACAAAAGTTTATTTCTTGCCATTGTGGATTAGCTGGACTCTGCTCTTCCTTACTCAAGGGCCCAGGCTCCATCTTTGTCTCCGTTGTTGCCACACTGAGGCAAGACAAAAGGGGCTGTGGTGAACTGTGACGTAGCTCCTTAAGCTTCCTCCTGGAATGGCACTTCTCAGTGGCCATAGTGAGTCACATGACTATACCCGACTCCAAGAGGCCATGGCTTCTTGCCACGTGCTTGGGGAGGAGCACTGGTGACTACCACAGACATCTAAACTGACCCTCATAAAATTGGATACTTTTTTTTACCCCATTTCAGGTTAGGATGGGAGAAAAGGGGACTTCTTAAAGGGACCCAGACTGACTGCAGGCTGGGCATGGGGGCCAATATCCAGGTTCTAGGGAGGTCTGGACAACAGCCCCAGAGCTCTAGACTTTCCCAGTGCTGGAGTGGCTGGGAAGTGTGGCCCTAGTGTTGTGTTCCCTCACTTATATAATAGGGTTTTTTTTTTTTAAAGATTTAGATTATTTAATGCCCCGACCTCACCCCCCGTTGTTTGCGCTTGCTGTCTGCCCTCTGTGTCTGTTCGTTGTGTGCTTGTCTTCTTCTTAGGAAGCACCAGGAACCGAACCTGGGACCTCCCATGTGGGAGGGAGGTGCTCAATGGCTTGAGCCACCTCTGCTCTCACTTGTTGTATCTCTCATTGTTTCCTCACTGTGTCTCTTCATTGTGTCATCTTGCTACATCATCATGTGGTGTCAGCTCGCTGTGCCAGCCCATTGTGTCAGCTCCCTGTCTTGTGCATCTTCTTTAGGAGGCACTGGGAACCGAATCTGGGACCTCCCATGTGGTAGTTGGGTGCCCAACTGCTTGAGCCACATCCGTTTCCATATAATAGAGTTTTATGCATTCCAAAAAGGAGGTCCCTATTGTTCCCATCACAAGGGCCCCACTTGCTCAAGCCAAGAAGCCCTGGTCTTTCATAGCCCAGAGGGGATGGAAGGGTTTGGCATTCACCCTCATCTTCCTCTAGCAGGGTGAGCTGGGCAGGTGCCTAGTGCTCAGAGCCTGTTTCTCCATCTGGAAGATGGGCCCTTGTGCCCATAACTACTTCTAAGGGTCTTGTGAGAATAAGAGTAGAAAGAGACCATTGTAGGACCTGGCAGGTGTTGTCGCTCACCAACTATCTTTTCTTTCCTTTGCATTTTTCTTTTTTTGTTTCATCAAATGTTTTTTTTTTTTTTAGATACTGGGGCCTGGAGATTGAACCTGGGACCTTGTATGTGGGAAGCTGGTACTCAACCACTGAGCCACATCAGCTCTTCCCTGAGTTGGCTTTTGTTTTGCTTGTTTTTTTTTTTAGGAGGCTCTGGGAACCAAACTCAGGACTTCCCATGTAGGAGGCAGGAGCTTAACGGCTTGAGTCACATCCGCTCCCCTGTTTCATCAAACTTTTAATTTATTAACAAAAGTTTATTGAAGGTTACAAAGTTCCAGACCCTGGTTTGCTCTGGGATTTGAGTGGTAAATGATTCAATGACACTTTGTGTGAGTTTGAGGATTTAGGGACAGATAAGGAAAGAGACAGGAAGGATGGTAGTAAAACTCAAAAAACACTACTGAGTTGCACTTGAATGGGGTTTCATGAGAGTTGAAGTTCCTCCCTGCAGGAGATCTTCCAGAGCGAGTGGCGATGCCACCACCCGGAAGGGGTGCAGGCCAAGAAAACACCCAGGTGAGAGGATATTTGGAGAGGGGCCTTACATGTCTAGGTATTCCCTTTTTTTCATTTCTATAATCAAGCTGTGAATAGTGGTCACATCTCCCAGGGCAGTGTGTCAATCGAAGTGATAAGGGTAAAAAAGCTAAAAGCACTTTAGAAAATGCAAGTGACAGCACAAATGAGATGCCCATTGTAAATCTAAACATGTCCAACTTTTCAAAGGTGGGTCTTCGTCAGCGAGTTGAAGGTTTTTGAGGTAGAGACCCAAGTTTGTCAGATATTCTCACCATGAGCATGACATTGAGGCTGGAGGGGTCACTGCCAAACCACACGGGGCTCTCCGACCCCATCCAGGAAAGCACCCATTGTTCTCCCTGCTGTGTGCAGAAGCTGAGCTTGGAGAAATCATCTCCCCCCATCAGCGGTTCTTCGCAGCGGTGGGGGTGATGCTCCAAGTTCCAGGCTGGCAGGAGGATGCAAACCCACAACAGGCTCTGGAAGGACAGCTGGGCTGCCCACCCGAGCACGGAGGTGGGAAAGAGGGAGAGAAAGAGGAGAGAGGAGGCGGGGAGGAGGAAGAGAGGGTTGGGGAAAGAGAGAGGGAGGGAGAGAGGCGGGAAGGCGAGCAAGCAGAGGGAGGGAGGGTCCTGTGGCAAATGTGTTTTGGAAGGTGTCCTCCTTGGCCCTCTCATGCTCTCTCCAGAAGGGATTCTGGGGTACTGGGGGGTGCCCTGCCCCTGTCCATGGCCCGTCTGTTGCATGACCAGTGCCCCCATGCCCTTGTCCATTTCTTCTGCCATGCTGGGTCCCCTGGGCAGGGCAGTGCAAGGTGGTATTTCCTCATGCTCAAAGTGCATGGCCACCAGCCTGTCCTCCGTCCCAGCCTGCTCACTGCCCTCCCCCACCCAGCATCCCCTGCTGCCCAGAGGTCGTTACACATCTCGTGGCCCCTTTCACAGGACAGGAGAGGCTGGGGGCCTTCACCGGCTTAGAGAGCATGGGAGCAGAGTGCCATCAGGTAAATGGGGGGCTGGCCAGTGAGGTGGGCTCTGGTGGGGGCACCGCAGAGAGTGGGCACCCCAAGCTCAGTGCAGGGGTTGAGGGTGGCTCCAGATCCCAGGAGAGGGGCATTTGTGCCAAGAGAAGGGCCTCCAGAGCAACAGGTAGGCAAGCGACCCCAGGTGAAGGCGTGGCTCCCAGCAAACCCCACGCCATGGGGGAGGGAACTGAGGCTGGAAGGTAACATGTTCCAGGCTGTGACCTTTCTGTGTCTAGGTGGGCGTGGTCTTCCTGGTGCCAGCCCACGCCGAGGGGCTCAGGAGAGTTTCCAGGTGGTCAGGGCTGTCTGCACTTGCCGTGCAGGGGATGTGCCTTGGTGGCTGTAAGCTGGACTTTCTGGGGGAAGGTTCCAGATCTCCCATCCCTGACCAGCCTGCACCCCACCTCCTCAGGCCTGCCTGACCTGTCCCAGCTCCTCCACCTGGCAGGGTCCCTGCCCGGCTGTGGGACCAGGTGGAGGTTAGTGACAGAACAGGGACTGGAACTTGGGGGCCTGCCTTGGCTGTTTTTTAATTCATTTACCAAAGACTATAGGAGCATCTGCTCTGCTCTGGGTGCTGAGATTCCTGCTGACAAGCTCCCAGGCTCCCATCCTCAGGGGTCCTCAAGGACCCTTGGTGGGGAGGAGTAAGCATGAAACAGCTCATGGCAGAAGCAAGCAAGGATTTCTCACTGGGGTGGGTGCTGGGAGGTGGGGCGAGAGGGTGTGAGATGTGAGGGGTGGACCTGTGACCTGGCCTGGGGGAAAGGGGGTCCCTGGAGGGGAAGGCTGAGCAGCTGGCCCATGGTGATGGTGGTGGTAGGAAGGAAGGGTGTTGATGCTAAAGAACAGAACAGCCTGTGGGGCCCCTGGGGTGCAGAGGGACCTAGAGGGCAAAGGGGCCCAGGATGAGCCAGGCTGACGAAGACCTCCAGGCAGAGAAAGAGAGCAGCCAGTGCCAAGGTCCTGGCGCAGAAACAGACTTGGCATGTTGACGTGGAACACACTGAGGGAAAGGGAGAGAGGCAGAGGGGTGGGCTGAGCCCCAGCCTTTGGGGCCTTGTACATGCAGGTAAGTAGTTTAGGTTTTATTCCAAGTCTGAGAGGAAGCCATGATTGGGTTTTAGCAGATGAGTGACACCCAGACTCTCCTACCTGTCCCCTCCCATCCTGCCCTACCCTACTTTACGCGTTCTTACTCTACCTTATGCTGTCATGCTTTTTCCCTTTACAAAAGGCTCCTCTGGCTGCTGTCAGACACCTGGGGGTGGGGGTGGGAGAGGAGCTGGTGCGGCGGTCCTGCAGGCTGAGGGGCTATGCTGGGCGTGGTGATGCAGGTGAGGACGGGGTCTGTGGCTACAACTTTTATTCCCACATATTGGCCTGTCAGGGTCTGTGGTCTCTGGAAGGCTCAGTGACCAGATCTTTGCTGTGGGGGATGGCAGAGACGCCAGGGCTCCGTCCGCACACCTGCCTCAAGAGCAGGGTTTCCTACCACCCCCACACAGGTGAGGCACCTGAAGCTCAGAGTCTCCACTCGCTGCCTGGGGTCCTGAGTGACCTGGGCTGGGTGCACCAGGCACTCTGCTCTGGAGCCTTGGGGGTGCCTGGGAGCGACCCAGCCCATCTTCCCTCCTGCCTCCAGGGCGGTGCAATTCTCCGTAGTGGCACAGAGCTAGCTGTTCATGCACAGGACAGGCCTCCTGTGAACCCCCTCTAGGGGCCTCTTGGTCCCGGCTTTCCCTTTGCCAGGCCAGTCTGGTTTCCTCCCTTTGCCTGGCCACGTCCCCAGCTTGGGACCTCCTCTGAGCAGACTTGCCCGATGGCCCCAGCCCTGGTTGGATGGGCCCCTCACCTCGGCTTCCACCCCAGCTTGGTGGTTACCGTTTCGACCCCACTGACCTGGCCTGTTCCTAGAGGCAGCATCTGCCCAGTGCTCTGCCTGATCCCCCACATAGCTGAGGGCGGGTGGTGGTACATCCTGGAGAAGCCTGGGAAGGGGCAGGCTTGAGACACAGCAGGCGCCTCATCCTCTCTCCAGCCACGTGGCATGGGCAGCCACAGGGTTCGCCTGCATGCCAGCTTTGGGGAGCCCTCTAGGTCCAGCTTGAAACCAGCCCCTGGGCTGAGCCTCCCAGAGGGAAGGGCAGGAGCCCAAGAGCTGCCCTGACTCTCTGGAACTTCATGAGCTTGTGGTGGAAGCACCGGTGGGGGCTGTGGTTTCCAGAGAGCCCAAGGGGCTGCCTAGCCGGCAGCCTGGTCTCCAGCCACAGCCAGCCCTCTGCTCTCCACCTCCATGTGAAGCCTCCCCCCAGGGAACACCCTGTCCCCTCATCTGGTGCCTGGCTCTGGAGCCCAGCATTCCCTCTGCTGGGGGGCTGCCCAGTGTCCCCAAGGCCAGGTGTGGGGTGCAGGCTCTATAACATGGCCCTGTTCTATTTCAGTGATGCTCACCACCAGCCTGACTTACAGATAAAGCAAGGAGAGGCAAAGAACTGACAGAATTTTCTAGACAGAAATAGAAACCACAAAAGCAGGGTTTGGAACCCACACCTGTGCTGCCTGCCTCCCACCCCCTTTGTGTGACCCCCCCAGAGAGTGGGCCTCTAGACCTGTGTCACCCCAGTGGGGCCATGCTTGCCTACCATGTCCTGGGCCTGCTCTGTGTGTACACGTGCACACTCACACACTCACACACACTCACCCATACCCCTCCTTGTGCCTGCTCACACTCACCCACACTCATCCACGCCCGCATACGGCCCACTCACACACATGCACACACACTTACCGACACTTCTACATACCTGCTCACACCCTCACTCACCCACACCACCCTAAAATGCCCACTTGCACATTCACCCACACCCCTCTTATGTGCCCCCTCACCCATGTGGCACACACACCCCATAAGGCCCACTCACATTTGTGCACACATTCATTCACACCCTTTAAGGGCACCTGCACACTCACACACACTCACTCACACCCCCTTAAGGCCACTTGCACACTAACATACGCTCACCCGCACCCCTCCTACGCGCTCCCTCCACACATGCCCAGATGCAAGCCTATGGATCCATGCATCCCCCACCCCAGGCTGCTCCTGCCTCCCGGGATACACGTTTCCTGAGTGCATCATGTTCCCAGCCACCCCCCACCCCAAGCCTCAGGCATTGCCCAGATGGCTGCCGGGTGCTTTTCCTGGGAGCCGCCCCTTGCCTCTGGCCCTTGGTGCCTGCTTGGCTGCGGCTGGGCCCTTGGGTTTGGAGTGCAGAGGTAAAGGGAGATTTTTCCTGGTGCAAACCATGTCCAAGCCATTGTCTGCAGATGTAGCCGGCTGCCACTGCATTTTTCTCAAGTGGTGGCTTGCCAAGAACCAGAGGTGCGTCTGCCAGCAGTCGAGAGAGAGGCGAGATACCAAGGGCGGCTGGCTCTGCAGGCCCCTGTGGTTGCTCCTGCCGGAGGCGCCTTTGGAGGAGAGAATTGGCGATTCTGCGGCGTGGGCTGGCAGGGGGTGGGCGCTGGCCCCCTGCCCGGGCTGCTGGCGGGGTCCCCAGAATCCTGGCCCAGCCCCGGAGACGTGTTCCTTCAGGCCTTTGACGCCTCATTCATTCTTTCCTTTCTTTCTTAAAAATAACTGTTTTGATTTTTTCGAGGAGACAGAGCACTCACATGGTTCCAATGCTAAGAGCTGTAAAAGGCTGTCAGTGACAAAGGCCCCCTGCCCCAGCCACAGCACCTGGAATTCCTCCCTACCAATATTCGACAGTTCTTGCATATCCTTCCAGAGATATTTTCTGCATATCCAAGCAAATATGTCCAAATTCCTCTTCCCCACCCCCCTTTTTTGCAGAAAAGGCAGCATGTGCTACATGCCGGTCTTTGCATTGCATTTTTCTCTTAGCCGTGCTTTGTGGAGCTCATTCCGTGTCAGTACAGAAAAAGGTTCCTTATGAATTTTTAGAGCTCCGCTAATGTTTTACGGTCTGGGCGAGTCATCATCAATGTAACCAGCAGTGCATCCAGCCAGGTGTTTGAAACTCCTTTGTGCAAGTGTCCAGTGTGGGTTCAGCCCTGTGCCCAGGACAAGCAGGAGGTGGGAAGCAAGAGGACACTGATCCAGTGAAAAGGAACAGGGCTCACCACTGTGCACGTCAGCTCTGAAAACAATGTGGAAAAGACGCCACATTCATGTGGACAAAGGTCACAGGATGCAGGCAAAAAGGGAACCCATGCTGGCTTAGAATGGGGCATTATTTCAATCCACTCTGTGATGGTTAGGCTAATGTGTCAACTCGGCCAGTTAATGGTGCCCAGTTGTCTAGTCAAGCAAGCACGGGGCTAATTGTAATGCAAGGACATTTCATGGACTTTAACCATCAGTGAGTTCATCACATAGATGGCTGATTATATCTCCAATCAGCTGAGGAGACTGCCTTCAGCAATGAGTGATATCTCATCCAATCATTTGAAGGCCTTAAAAGAAGAAGTGATTTCAGCATTCAGAGAGAGAATTCTCATCTCTACTTCAGCCTGCCAGTGTCTCCTGGGCAACTCATCGAGGACCTTGATCGGAGTCCCTGCTTGCAGCCTGCCCTGCAGAATTTGGACTTGTGCATTCCCGTGGTTGGCATGAGATAATTTTATAAAATCTCATACTATTTACAGTTACCTCCTATCGGTTCTGTTTCCCTAGAGAACACTGACTAATACACTCTTTTTAATAGAGCAACTGTTGTCATCAGAACAAAGGAGTGTTTTAATAGGGTGATTTTAACAGATCATATTGAAAAAAAAGGTACATGTGTCACATCCCCCCCCCTCCTTTGGTTGTTCTGTCCCTGGGGGATTGGAACTGTCCCTGGCCCAACCCTCCTATGCTCAGGTCTCAGGGGTGTGCGGAATTTATGTCAGGACATTATGTGTGATAAGACTTCCCCATGTTTGGCTTCTTGATTCCATCATCTGTCCCTCTCCCAACAAAGTTCTTGTGGAGACCATTTCACCACCCCCTCTGCCCCTGATAGAAAACCAGCCATCCTGCAGCTCAACTCTAGGTAGGGCTCTCTGTTTTCCAAAGCAGAGGAAAGAGAGGACACCAAGATTTTTGAGTATCTACTGTGTGTGCCTGAGTGATGGGAATACAAGGGCTGAATTAAAGAGTATAAAGCCAACCGTGAATTAGCGCTCAGAAATTACATCACGAAGCCTAACACAACTATTGAAAAGTGGGCAGTACATCTGAAATGGAGTTTCTTGGTGGCCAAAGCATATCAGCTTAGAAAACTAGGGCCCATGAGCATATGTGTTTTGATCTATATGGCAAGGGTGGCAAAGCAGCAGGAAAGGAAGGGCTTTTAATAAATTGTGCTGGGGTTATTGAATATCTAAATGGGAAAAAATTTGATCCCTATCTCACACCATAAGTAATACATCAACTCTGGTAGATTTAGATTTAAATGAGAAAAACAAAAGAGTCTAGCTTTGGAAGATACTGTAGGTTCATCCGTCAGAATTTAATGAAGGCGAGGAGCACACGTGTGTATGTGTGTGTGTGTGTGTGTGTAAACAGATATGGATTTATTACGTGGAACTGGCTAAACAAGTCTGAAGTCTGTTAAGCTGTCAGGAAGGGTGACCTCATGGCTGTTGGTCTTTCTCAGAGAAGACCTAAGTGCCTCTTTTAAAGGTCTTCCAACTGTTTAAGACAGGCCCATTCAAGATAATCTGATTAATTTAAAGTCACCTGATTAGGGACTTTACTCACCTCTTTGAAATCCCTTTACAGCAGCATCTAGACTAGCCAGAAGGTGTGGATATGCCACACAATGACCACTGTCTCCCTTCCATCTTCCAACTCTCATGAGAATATCCCTTGTCACCTGTCCAAACCAGAAATATACTAGAAAGGGAATTCTGGGACTATAGTTTGACCAGCCAAGTTGACATATCACAAAACCACATGTGATGGTTTGAAGTTGTATGTACCCTGGAAAAGTATGCCCTCAAAGTTAATCCATTCCTGTGGGTATGACCCCATTGTAAGTAGGATCTTTTGGTGAGTAGGATCTTAATTTAAGTTAAGATGTGATCCACCTCATTCAGGGTGGGTCTTAATCCTCTTACTGGAGTCCTTTATGAATGGGATGAATATGGGGGGAGAGAGAGAGAAAGCCAAAGAAGCCAGAAGCTGGAAGCAATGAAACCCAGAAGAGAAGGGAAAAACCAGCAGATACTGCCATATGTCTTTCCATGTGACAGAGGAGTCCAGAATCTCTGGCAGCCAGTCTTTGGGGAGAAAGCGTCACCTGATGATGCCTTGATTTGTACATTTTGCTCGGCCTCAAAACTCTAAGCTTGTAAACTAATAAGTTCCCTTTGTTAAATGCTAACCCATTCTATGGTATCTGCTTAAGCAACTTTAGCAAACTAGAACACCATCACAATAAGAAAATAGATTTATGATTTTGGGGTAGGGACAGACTTTTTAAATTTTTCTTTTTTCGGTTGAACAAAGTTGGGTTTATTCATTTATTGCAGTGAGAGAGAGTATACACCATGGGGAAGAGGTATCCATAGTAAAAGGACATTAGAAAGAACTTATTATAGGATTTGGGCTCCTGCTACATGATTTTGAAAAGGGTTCAAGGGGCTCTGTTCTGGACTGGATACTGTCAGGAAATGATTGGATATTTTAATAAATCTAATGTAGAAGGAGGGAAGGATGATGCAAAACTACAGCTGTAACGGGTAAAGAAGCAGTAGTCACTCATCTTATCCCAGATAGAGGTATGTTTGGTTGTTTTTGTGAGTTCAGATATGATTATGGACTCATCTTGTTTCTGTTTTGACCCATCACAGTGGTAGAGAATCTGTCTGGGGTTGGTGCTCTCTGAAATTGTTGATGTTCCACAGGAGCACACCGAGGCCAGCACTGAACAATACCAAGGCAGACAGTGCCAGACCTTTTCTGGTTCAGGGGCTGCTTTTCTCTTCCTTGGTGCCCCCTTCTAAGGGCAGATGAAGCCAGTCCTCAGAACATTCATCTCTGATGCCCAGATCTTCATCACTGCCAACAAGTTGCTGATGAGAAAGTTGTTCAGAGAACACGATCTAGTTGGATGAGGGTTCGTCTTTCCTGCTCTTTTGTTGTTGCAGGTGAGTTACTGCAGGGTGTGTTGTCGAATCCTCTGACATGACAGCAGAAGAATTTAAGACTCTAGACAGATTACATCAACCACTGTATTTGTCCTTTTGTGTCTGGCTTGTTTCACTCAACATAACAACATATGTTGTCATATGCCTCACAACTTCATTTCTTACAGCTGCATAATATTCCATCGTGTGTATACATCATAATTTGTTTATCCATTCATTGATAGATGGGTTATCTCCATCTTTTGGCAATCCTGAATAACGTGGCCATGAGCATCGGTGTGCAGATGTCTGTTCATGTCACTGCTCTCAGTTCTTTTGGGTATATACCTAGCAGCCATATTGCTGGGTCATGGGGCAAATCTATATTCAATTTCTTTAGGAACTGCAAAACAGTCCTCCACAGTGGCTGTACTATTCTGCATTCTCCCAACAGTGAATAAGTGTTCCTGTCTTTCCACATCCTTTCCAACACTTACAGTTTTCTGTCTTTTTAATAGTGGACATTCTAATAGGTGTGAAATGATACCTCATTGTAGCTTTGATTTACATTTCCCTAATCAGTAGTGATTCTGAACATTTTTTTTTTCATTTTTTTTTTTTCTTCACCATCTGTATTTCTTCTTTGGACAAATGTCTGTTCAAGTGTTTTGCCCATTTTAAAATCAGGTTGTTTTTCTTTTTATTATTGAGTTGTAGCATCTCTTTATATATCATGGATATTAAACCCTTATCGGACATGTGATTTCCAAATATTTTCTCCCATTGAATCGGCTGCCTTTTTACCCTTTTGACAAAGTTCTGTGAGGTACAAAAATATTTAATTTTGAGGAGGTTCCATTGATTTATTTTATCTTTTGTTGCTCATGCTTTGGGCGTAAGGTCCAATAAACCACCATCTACTACAAGATCTTTAAAATGTTTCTCTACATTTTCTAGTAGTTTTATGGTCCTGGCTTTTATATTTAAGTCTTTGATCCATTTTGAGTTGATTCTTGTGTAGGGAGTGAGATAGGAGTCCTCTTTTGTTTTTTTGGTTATAGATATCCAGTTCTCCCAACACCATTTGTAGAAGAGACTGATTTATCCTGTTAACATGGACTTGGTAGGTTTGTCAAAAACCTGTTGGCCGTAGAGATGAGGGTTTATTTCTGGACTCTTAATTCTATCCACTGGTTGATATATCTATCTTTATGTCAGTACCATGCTGTTTTGAGCACTGTAGCTTTGTAATATGTTTCAAGTTCAGGCAGTGAAATTCTTCCCATATTGCTCTTCTTTTTTAGAATGCTTTTGTCTATTTGGGAGCACTTTCCCTTCCAAATAAATTTGGTAATTGCTTTTTCTATTTCTGTAAAGTAAGCTGTTGGGATTTTGATTGGTATTGCATTGAATCTATAAATCAGTTTGGGTAAGACTGACATCTTTACAATATTTAGTCTTCTAATCCATGAACACAGAATGTTTTTCCATTTGTTTAGGCCTTCATTGATTTCTTTTGGCATTGTTTTGTAATTTTCTGCCTATAGGCCATGTACTTCTTTGGTTAAATTGATTCCTAGGTATTTGAATCTTTTTGTTGCTAGTGTAAATGGATTTTTTTCCTGTGACTTCCTCCTCAGATTGTTCAATACGGGTGTACAAAAACATTACTGATTTTTGCATGTTGATCTGGTATCCTGCCACTTTGCTGAACTCATTTATTAGCTCAAGTAGCTTTGTGGTAGACATTTCAGAATTTTCTAAATATAGGATCATGTCATCTGTGAATAGTGAGATTTTACTTCCTCTTTTCCTATTTGTGTGCATTTTATTATTATTTTTTTCATGTCTAATTGCTCTAGCTAGAATTTCTGGCACAATGTTGAACAACAGAGGTGACAGTGGGCATCCTTGTCTTGTTCTTGATCTTAGAGGGAAAGCTTTCAACCTTTCCCCATTGAATATGATGATGGCTGTGAGTTTTTCATATGTGCCCTTTATCAAACTGAGGAATTTTTATTCTATTCCTGTCTTTCAAAGTGTTTTTACCAAGAAAGATGCTAGATTTTGTTGAATGACTTTTCTGTATTAATTGAGATGACCATGTGTTCTTTTAACCTTCAATTTGTTAATGTGGTGTATTATGTTAATTGATTTTGTTATGTTGAACCACCCTTGTATACCAGGAATAAATCCCACTTGGTTGTGGTATATAATTCTTTTGATATGCTGTTGTATTCTATTTGCAAGTATTTTGGTGGGAATTTTTGCATCTATGTTCATTAGAGAGATTAGTCTGTAAGTTTCTTTTCTTGTGGTATCTTATCTGGCTTAGGTATTAGGGTGATGTTGGCTTCATAAAATGTGTTGGGCAATTTTCCTTCCTCTTCAGTTTTTTGGAAGAATTTAAACAGGATTGGTGTTAATTCTTTTTAAAATGTTTGGTAGAATTCACCTGTGAAGCCATCTGGTCCTGGGACTTTTCTTTGTTGGGAGATTTTTGATGACTGATGCAATCTCTTTAAATGTGATTGGTTTGTTAAGTTTTTGTATTTCTTGTAGCATCAGTTTAGGTTGTGCATTTCTAGGAATTTGTCCATTTCATCTAGATTGTCTAGTTTGTTGGCATGTAGTTTCTCATAATATCCTCTTACGATACTTTTTATTTCTATGGGGTTAGTAGTAACTTCTCCCCTTTCATTTCTGATTGTATTTATTTGCATCTTCTCTCTTTTTTTCTCTGTTAGTTTAGTTAGGGGTTTGTCAATTTTATTGATCTTCTCAAACAACCAAGTTTTGTGATTTTCTCTATTTTCTTTTTGTTTTCAATTTCATTTATTTCTGTCCTAATCTTTATTTTTTCTTTCTTTCTGCTTGCTTTGGGAATAGTTTGCTGTTCTTTTTCTAGTTACTCCAGTTGTTCGTGAGATTTTTGATTTGATCTCTTTCTTCTTTTTTAATACAAGCATTTAGGGCTGTAAATTTCCCTCTCAGCACTGCCTTCGCTGTATCCCATAAGTTTTGATAAGTTGTGTCTTCATTTTCATTCATCTCAGTATATTTACAAATTTCACTTAGAATTTCTTCTTTTACATACCGATTGTTTAGGAGTACATTGTTTAGCCTCACATATTTGTGAATTTTCCCCTTTCCCATCTATTTACAAAAATATATATATAAATTTTCTTTTTTGGCTCCCTCATCTGTTTGCTCATTGTCTGCTCGTTGTTTTTACTCGTTGCCTGTTTGTTTTTTCTTCAGGAGACACTGCGAACCAAACTCGGGACCTCCCATATGGGAAGTGGGCACTCAATTGCTCGAGCCACATCTGCTCCCTGCTCATTCGTTTTTGCTTGTTGTCTGCACCTTGTTTTGCTTGTTGTCTGTTAGTTGTTTGCTCATTGTCTGCTCATTGTTTTTGCTTGTTGTCTGCTCATTGTTTGTTTGTTTTCTTTAGGAGGTACTGGGAACCAAACCTGGGACCTCCCATGTGGGAAGCGGCAGCTTAACTGCTCGAGTCACATCTGCTCCTTCCAATCTATTATTTTTTAATTTTATTTTTAAAAAAGATTTACTTATTTATTTCTCTCCCCCCACCCCATTATTTGCTTTTTTTTTTTGCACTTGCTCTCTGCTCTCTGTGTGTTCTTCTGTGTCTGCTTGTCTTCTCTTTAGTCAGCACCCGGAACTGATCCTGGGACCTTCTGGAGTGGAGAAAGCCTGCTCAATTTCTTGCACCACCTCAGCTCCCTGATTTGCTGCGTCTCTCATTGTCTTTCTTCTGTGTCTCTTTTTGTTGTGTCATCTTGCTACACCAGCTCTCCACGTGGGCCAGCACTCCTGCATGGGCCAGCACTCAATGTGGGCCAGCACTCCTGCATAGGCTAGCACTCCTGCATGGGCTAGCACTCCTGCATGGGCTAGCACTCTGCGTGGGCCAGCTCTCCATTCAGGCCAGCTCACCACGCAGGCCAGCTTGCTTTTCACCAGGACGCCCCGAGAATTGAACCCTAGACCTCCTATATGGTAGATGGGAGCCTAATCACATGAGCCACATCCACTTCCCTCTCCCATCTATTATTGATTTCCAGTTTCATCTCATTATGATCTGAGAAGGTGTTTTGCATACTTTCAATCTTTTTTATATTTATTGACCTTTCTTGTGACAACATGTGGTCTGTCCTGGAGAAAGATCCATGAGCACTTGAGAGGAATGTATAACCTGCTGATTTGGGATGCCACATTCTGTTTATGTCTGTTAGGCCTAGCTTGGTTATCATATTGTTCAAGTTGTCTGTTTACTTGTTGCTTTTCGGTCTAGTTGTTCTGTCTAATGATGTGAGTGGTGTGTTGAAGTCTCCAAATATTATTGTAGAGATGTCTATTTGTCTCTTCTGTTCTGCCAGAGTTTGCCTCATGTATTTTGGGGCACCCTGGATAGGTGCATAGATATTTATAATTGTTATTTCTTCTTGGTGGATTGTCCCTTTTATTAGTATAAAGGCCTTCTGTTTTGGTTTGCCAAAGGCCTGCCAATGCAAAGTACCAAAAATGGATTTGCTTTTATAATGAGAAATTTATTTGGGGAAAAGCTTACAGTTCCAAGGCCATGAAATGTCCAAATCAAACCGTCAGAGATGGTTTCTCATCAAAGTCAGCTACTGTTGATCCTAGTGTCCTGCCACATGGCGAAGATGGCCACTGATTTCTGCCTTCCCCTCCAGAGTCTACCATCTCCTGGAGCTCATCTGTGGGCAACCAGGCATAAGGCTTATCTCTTTTGGAGCCTCCTCTATCAGTCTTGGCTACTCCTCTTTTTTCCCCAGTTCAGCTACAAGCTATCAGGCATATGGCTCATCTCTCCCTGGACCTCAGCTCTCTGAGCCTCTTAGGGGCTTCTCTCCTTGAGCTCAGTTGTGGGCAAACCTGCAGTCCTTTCTCTCACACAGCAGGATCAAATAAGGCAGCTTCCTTTATTTGTGTGTCTCTCTCTGTGTCTCTGTTTATATCAGACCCAGCAAAAGGGCAGAAACTCAACCTGAGTCACACCTTGCTGATGTAGTCCAATCCAAAGAATCTCACATCTACCAGAATGGATTAGTTCAAAAACATAATCTTGAATTTCAAACTGTCACAGATGGCTACACCCAATAACAAGAATAGGTCTCATAAGCATCATTTTGAGTGAAAAAAGCCAGACACAAGAGTATACACAGCATAATTCTGTCTAACTGAAGTTACCTTTGGTGAAGCAGAGGGACCCCAAGGCGTCTGGGAGTTGGCAATATTTGGTTTCTTTACCAGAGTGGTGGTTCCATGGCTGCTCATTTTCTGCATATTTTTGCTTTGTGCTTTTTTTCAGTGTGAATGCATAGTTCAAAACAAAAAAAGCTAAACAACCAAACCCAAACGAAATGAAAACCCAACACCCACAGCCATAGTTTCATGGCCCTGTTTTAACAGTTCTGGGTGTGGGCTCGGCAGACAGCCCTGATGTGTGGTTCACTGGACGCCATTTCACCAGGGCCAAATTCCGCAGTTGGGCCTGTGGTGCTGGTGGGCGTGATCCTGAGGAGTTCATGGAATGTGTGTTCTGTGGGCAATCTTCCAGTAATAATATGATTTTGATGAAAGCTGGAGAGCAGGGAGTTTGAGATTATGTTCTCTGGCGAGAGCCTGAAGTACTGGTCTCAGTACTTGGCTGGCTGGAGGCTGGCTCACCCCAGTTAACCATAAAATGGGATGGTAGCAGATACCATTTTAAGGAGACAAGGGAGTCTCAGCTACATTCTCACCTGCATACATATCTACATCCTGCCCTTATAGGCACCTGCCCAGGATGTGTCTGCTCCTGATGTTCCCAGGGATGTCTGCTCCCATGTGCACGCTTTGTGTGGCAGATTGAGTTATGTCCTGCAGCAAAGGCATATTCTTAATCTTAACTCACCTTCCTGTGGTGTGAACTCATGTGAACATAGGACTATTTGAAGATGTTACTTGTAGTTAAGGTGGGCTGAAGCAGGGTGGGCTCAACTGAAATACTGGAGAAGGAACAGGAAGCCAGAAGTCATTGAAACACGAGAGGAGCCAGATGCAGGAAGCCAGAAGAAACCGGGAGAACAGGAGAAGGAAGACATGGCTACGTGATGGGAGGCAGAGTTACAAGCCAAGGAACCCCAAGGATTGCCATCAGCCAGCAGCAGACGGCTGCAGATTTTGGGGAGAAGCCTTGCCAGTGTCTTGATTTTGGACATCTTCTAACCTCAAAGCTGTGAATCTCGACATTTCTGTGGTTTTCATCATAGCAACCTGGAAAATAAGACACTGTGGGTAAGGTGGACCTGGAAGTTGTTCACCACAGAGCGTGACTGTGGCTATTGAGGCTGGACCTTCTCACAGCAGCAGACACTAAGTGCCCCATGGCCACAGAAGCATCTCACCACTGCATGCCCCATCCCGTATTTAAGTTTAAGGAGAGTCATTTGCACCTTTCAGAAGAAGAAGGCTGTGGATGAGCTGAGGTGAGTGTATGGGACATGCCAGTCATGGCTTCTGTCACGTGTCCCTCTGCTCATGGCAGTGCCTCAAGCTGCTCTGGCCCAGGGGAGGTCCCCATGTGTCCTAGATGGGCTGGCCAATGACCTAAGGGGGTGGTAGCCCCTGAACCAATCTGATGAGGTCCCTCTGCCATCCCTGCTCCTCCTGGGCCAGTGAGGTAGCAGCCAGGCTCAGGAAATCTGGGGAAGAGCTTGGAAGCTGGGAGGGCACTCATGGTTCAGCACACAGCTTCCCCAGAGCCACAGCTGATGCTGGTGGTCAGGCAATCACAGCCAGGCCTTCTCCTTATCCATACTTCAGAGAAAGCAGACTGACTGCCTGGGAAGAGATAAGACAGAAACAGACTATGGAGGCCCCACCAAGTATCAGATAGGAAGCTTTGGTTTGCAAGAAACAGCAGATCTACCTCAAATTGGCTTCAACAATCAGGGTATTATATTTTATTTTACTATTGAGATATAATGCATATACCATAAAGTCACCACTTTAAAGCTAGCAATTCAGTGGTCTTTAGTATATTTACAAGGCTAACTAATTTCAGAATATTTCAACATCCCCCAAGAAACTCTGTAACCATTAGCAATCACTCCCCATTTTTTCCTCCCCCAAGCCCCTGGCAACCACTGATCTACTTTCTGTCTCTATGGATTTGCCTATTCCGGACTGGCTTAATTTAGCATTATGCTTTCAAGACTTATCCACGTTGCAGCATGTAACAGTATTTAATTGCTTTTTTATTGCTGAATAATATTCCATTGCATGGATATACCATACATTGTTTATTCATTTTTCAATTGATGGACATTGTTTCTATTTTTGGGGGGCTACTATGAGTAATGCTCCTCTGAATACCCACATACAAGCTTTTATAGAGACACATTTTCAATTGTCTTAGGTATACACCTAGGAGTGGAATTGCTGGGTCCTATAGTAACTCTATGTTAACAATTTGAGGAGCTGTCAACTGTCTTCCACAGAAGCTGCTGCATTTTACATTCCCGTCAGCAACATGTGAAAGTTACAATTTCTCCACATCCTTATCAACACTTGATATTTATTGTCTGTTTGATTATAGCCATCCTAGGGGGTGTGAAATAGTAACTCATTGTGGTTCTGATTTACATTTCGCTATTGACTAATGATGTTGAGCATCTTTTCATGTGCTTATTGGCCATTTGTATGTCTTCTTTGGAGAAATGTCTATTCAAATCTTCTGTCCTTTTTAATTCAGTTGTATTTTTGTATTCAGGATATAGACCCTTTCTCCCATTCTGGGGATCCCCCTTTCATTTCATTGATAGTGTCCTTTGAAGAATAAAAGTGTTTAATTTTGATGAAGTCCAATTTATTTTTCCTTTGGTTGCTCATGCGTTTGATGTCACAGCTAAGAAACTGATGCCTAATACAAGGTCATGAAGATTTGCCCCTACATTTTCTTCTAAGAGTTTTATGATTTTTATCTCTTATATGTAGGTCTTTGATCCATTTTAAGTTTATTTTGGTATTTGGTATGAGGTATGGGTCTAAATCCATTTGTTTGCCTGTGGATATCCAGTTGTCCTAGTACCATTTGTTGAATTGTCTTGGCATCCTTGTTGAAACTCAATTGGCCATAGATGTAAGCATTTATTTATCAACACTCAGTTCTCTTTTGTCAATTTATTTGTCCTTATACTAGTTCCACACTGTCTTGATTACTGGAGCACTGTAGTAAGTTTTGAAATCAGAAAGTGTGAGTCCTCCATCTTTATTCTTTTTCAAGATTGTTTTTGCTATTCTGGGACCCTTGCATTATCATATGAATTTTATGACCAGCTCTTCAATAGTTGAGAAACAGGCTGGTGGAATTTTGATAGTGATTGCATTAAATCTGTAGATCAGTTTCAGGAGTTTTCCCATTTTAACAACATTAAACTTTTCAATCCATGAATATGGAATGTCTTTCCGTTTATTTAGGTCTTTTTCAAAAATTTTCAATAACTTTTCAGTTTTCAGTATACAAGTCTTGTACTTCTTTTATTAAATTGATTATTAAGTATTTTATTATTTTTGCTGCTATTGTTAAGGGAATTGTTTTCTTAATTTCATTTGCAGATAGTTCTTTGTTAGTATAGAAATACTATTAATTTTTGTATATTGATCATGTATTCTGCAAACTTGCTGAACTTGCTTATTAGTGCTGATAGTTTTTTTGTGGATAACTTAGAATTTGTATATACAAGATCATGTCATCTGCAAATAGAGATAGTTTTAATTCTTCCTTTCCAATCTGGGTGCCTTTTATTTCATTTTCTTGCCTGATTGTCCTGGCTAGAGCCTTCAGCACAATGTTCTATAGAAGTGGTGAGAATAGACATTCCTGTCTTATTCCTGATCTTGAGGGGAAAGCTTTAAGATTTTCACCCTTAAATAAGATGTTAGCTGTTGAATTTTCATAGATGCCCTTTATTAGGTTGAAAGGCAATTTATTAACTGCTATTAACTGGGAATTGGTTTAGTTTCTGACAATGGAGACTCCATGTAACATTGGCTTAAATTAGGCAGAATTTATTTATTATTCCTGTAATAGAAATCCACAGGTGGGCAGTCCAGGATTACATGAAGGCTCCATGATGTTCTCAATGTATCAGCCTCCTTCCAAAATTCTTAACCTACAACTTCCATCCTCAAGGTCTTTTAAGATGACACTTTGCTCCAGGCAAGGGAAAGCAGGAGGGGATAGGGCAAAAGAGCCTCTCAACTGAGCTGGCCTTTCTTTGAAGGAAGCTTTACTAGAAGGCTCACCCAACAGCATCTACCTACATACCACTGGGCAGAATTTAGTTACATAGTCATCCCTAGCAGCAAGGAAGGCTGGGAAATGTAGTTTTCCACAGGGGCACATTGCTTCTTCACATTGCTGTGGAAAACCAAGTTTCTGTTACTAAGAATGATAAAGGAGAGACTGCATATTGGGTAAGAAATCAGCAGTTCCTGCCACATTGTCTCCTATAAATGAAATTCAAGGACTCTGGCTTTATATCTCTGTGATTCTTCTGCTGGGGCTCAACTCTGTGAACCAGTCTCATTCCAGGCTGACTTTCCTCATGGTAGCAAAATGGCTGCTGCAGTTCCAGGCTACACCCTTGCATAGTTACATGATCTAGAGCTAGGGAAAACAGCTGTGTCCCAGAATTCCCGGTCAAGAGTCTCGAGCTTCACTCTGATTGGACCAATCTAGTTTACAAGCTCACACCTGAACCAATCATTGAGGCCATGTGGGTAGAATGCACTGATTGGCTCAACCTAGGTCACGTGTTTCCCCTCCTGGTGCTGGGGGCTGTTGGGAAGGGGAAAGTTGGGAATGGATGGTGTGGAGGCCACCAACAGGTTTAGGAAGACTAGCTCTCCAGTTTGCCTGAGACTGTCCTGCTTTTACCACTGAAAATTTTGCATCCTGGGAAACCCACTGGTCTGGTGCAAACCAAGATGCTGGTCACCCTGGGCATGTTCTTGTATTGGGACTGGGATGGAGAACCTGGGGCTGACTGTGCCTGTGGGCATGGCCTGGAAACCCCACTCCATCCCTTTCCTGGCTGCTACATCCAGTGGGCCCCTATCCCCACCTCCATCCTGAGAAGCTCTGGCTGCCTTCGTCTTGCCCAGCCATCCCCCAGCCCTGGGCAGGCTGAGGGTCTCCAAGTTTCTCTTGAGTGGAATGAGCAGTCAATGGCCATGCCTTACTTTGCCCAGTGAGTCACATAAATCAAGGCTTTGGAGACCTCATTTAATCTTCCCATCTTCTAGCTTTTTCCAAGATGCATTAGTGTCATTTCTGATTGTGTGTCTGAGGCTCCCAGATTCTCATGCTTGACCTTCAGGTTTTGGGAGCTGATACCTATGGTGTCTGGCAGGCCTGGGCACATCTGTCCCCACTGTTTACCAGCTGGGAGGCCTCAGGCACGGGATTTGCCCTTTTCAAACCTCTGTTTTCTCAATGATCAAGTGCCAGGAATCCTGCCTCTCTTGTGGGGTTGGAGAATGAAATGGGATGATTGGTGTAAAAAGCGCTTGGCACATATAGAAGTCTCAATGGATAGGTGTGATGGTGACAAAGATGATGGTGATGCTGTATCAAACAATCACATTTACCGATTCACTCTCAGCCTGGCCTCTGCTAATAACTACTGCTCAATGCTCTGTTTCCTGGTTTCTCCATTGCCAATGGTTGCTTCTGCAGGTGAAAATGCAAGTCACTGAAACCAAACCACCTTCACCCTGCTTGGGCGAAAAAGGCATTTGTTGGCATTCCCCTAAGAGGTCAGAAGGTTCCAGAGATGGGCTTTGGGTTCACTCCAGGCATTGAACTGGCTTATCCTTTCTGAGGCCTCCTGCTTGTGGCAGAGAAGATGGCAGCAAGCAGCCCTGGCTGACACCATCCCTGCCCTGCATCCAGAAGGAGAGCCCTTCTCTTCTGCAGGCTGGGAAGGCCCAAGGAGGGGCAGAGGGTACAGAGCAGGCAGGGGTCATCCTCACTCCAGAGCTTTCTGGGCAGACCCAAAATAGCCGCCTCCATGGATCACAAGAGACAGACAAGGACCTGTTCCCCGGGCCTCTCTGGGATGTCAAACTCCAGCAGCTGGGTTTAACTAGCTGTGATGAAGAGGACTTATATTCACCAGCTGTGGCCTCCTGCATGGCACACGCCTAGCTTGTGCTTTTTTGATTGCCATCCTGGTAGCCTCACTGTGCTACCAGGGGCCCCCACTCACCCACCCGAGGCTGTTCCATTTCTTTACCCAGACCCTCTACATCCTCACCACCTCTGGAAAATTCCCCCGTGCCCCTCCCCTACCCATGGTCCAGGTCCACTCTGGGCTTGCTGCTGTCCTACGCCGTGACCCTCCATGCCCCCTGGGCTTCCTATCTGCCCCCTCCCCTCCACCCCTGCTCTTGCCTGTGCCTTCCTTGCCGCTGAAGGGCAGGGCAGCCTTCTCCAGAGCCCTGGTTCCTAGACTGGGACAGGACGGGTGGAGATGCGCTGATCAGGAGACTGGCTGGGCATGTCGGCCCCAGGTGTAGCAGCTCCCATCCTACCAAAACCAAGTCTTAGGATCCGTGAATGCACCAAGTCTACACTGTTAGGCTGGGTCTGCTGATGATTCCTGTGCCCTGTTCGCCACACCCATTGGCAGCGAGCCCTTGGAGCTGTGGCCGCTGTGCCAAACAGGGCTCATCGCAACCCTCTTAGTCACAGCCCAGGCCTGCCTGACCATGAGGGCCTCAGGTGTCTCCAGGCCCCATGGACCCTCATCCTCTGTAGCTCTCCTGCCCACTTCTGTTGGATGCTTTGGGTCCCCAGGGTGCCTAAAGCAGCCCTTTGCACATCATATGGACATGGGGGGTAGGGGGCCATGATTCCCAGAGTTTCTGATCTCAGGTCTCCTTTGCATACTTTACAATTACGGAGGACCCCAAGGAGCTTCTGTTTTCGGTGGCTTCTCTCCAGTGATGTGATGGGGCCCTCTTTCATCAGCAGACCAAAGCCCCCCCGTGCCCATCTCCTTCCAACTCTGCGCTCTGGGGTGTCATGGGAGTGACTTGCCATCGTGTTGCTCTGGCTTGCGCTTCTGTAAATGGGAGAGGATTAGAGAGGAGCCGGGTTGGTATCTGGCCTGGTGTGGACAGGAGGTTGGGGTCTCACACCAGGGCTAGACGGTCCTGGCTCCTTTTTTTTTTTTTTTTACTAATAATTAAAATTTTAATTTTTTTTCACATGCTTATTTGCTATCTGTATATATTCTTTTTTTTAAAATTTTTTGAAAAATTTTTAAAAAGATACTTAGATTACATAAATGTTACACAAAAAAATATAGGGATTCCCATATGCCCTACCTTCCACACCTCCCACAACCTCCTACGTAAACATCCTTCATTAGTGTGGCACATTCTTTGCAATTGATAAACACGTCCTGGGGCTTTGCCATTAAGCATAGACCATAGTTCACATTGTAGACCACACTCTCTCCCACACAGTTCTGCATGTTATATGATGACATAAAATGGTCTCTATCTGTTATTGCAATGTCACTCAGGACAATTCCCAAGTCCTGAAAAAGCCCTGGTATTACAACTGCTTTCCCCTCTCCCTGCCCCCAGAGCCTCCAGTGGCCACTGGCTCCACATCAGTGTTGTAATTTCTTCCATTGCTTGAATCACAATATGTCTATAGTAGAATACCAGTAAGTCTACTCTAGTCCATAGCTCTTCCCCCCATCCTGAGGAGTCTGGGATGGTGATGTCCACTCCACCTCCAAGTGAGAGGGGGCTTATATCCCATGGATAACATGGATGGGATTATCCTGCCTGCAGCTGCAGACTCTCTCCATTCCCTGGGATGGCTGTTGTCCATCATCATCTCCCTGCCAGGTGTCCTGGGTGAGTCCAATGAGCTGTAGAGTAGGAGTTGTTGCTCCACTGAGGTTTTGGGCCTAGCTGGCACATGGACAGCCCAATGACTCACGTCTCTGGAGGTACACTTACAAACTCCAGCATCAAGTATAGGTTTGAATAGAAGGGACAGATGCGGGTTCCTTTTCTTATGGATTGGATTTTTACTATGGGGGTCTGCCCCAGGAGGGGTTTGACAGGACATGGCTGAAAGGCAGGGACTGGAGGACAAATAAAAGCATTTTGTATTCAAACCGCACAGTCTCACTGCATAAGAGAGTTCCCCGACTGCTCTCCCCTAGGCCAGGACCTGGGCTGCCAGGGAGGTGCCCGTTCAGTCTGCTTTCCAGATGAGCTGATGTGGGAGGAGGTATTGAGGGAAAAATCAGAGCTTGCCAGGTGTCAGGGTGGGGGTGGGGTTGAGAGGAGGTAGGGGGCAGGGGCAGTGGGAGGTGAGGCTGGATGGGAGATTGGGGCTGACTCAGCTCCCTCTCATTCCTTGGATCAGTAGTCTGAGCTGAGCAGGGGCTCTGGGGTGTCATCTCCTTAAAGCTGCAATATCAGGGGGTGACATGAGCTGGCAGCCTTGGGGGTGCAGCAGGGGGTGTGCAGAGGAAATCCCCGGGCTGGCCTGGGTGGAACCCCTCCCAGGCTCAGGGGAGGGTGGAGATTGGGTCCTGGGCCTTCCCCCCCAACCTCCCCCCCTCCCCCTGCACCCCAGCCCCATTCACTGAAGCCAAGGCAGCCTGGGAGAGCAAGCTGAGGCCTTCAGATAGGGGCACATTTTTGGAATTCCAAGCATGTCTGTTCCTTTTCCAGGCCCTGCTCTGCCTAGAAGTCAGGAGCTTCACAGAGCTGTGGGGTCCAGCCTCCTCTTTAATCTCTAGCCCCAAGGTTCAAAGGAGGGATCTTTCAAAACGCACCCTTCAAGGGGCCCTGCACCCCCTGCCAGATGAGACCAGTGATCTCCCTCCCATTCTCTGCCTTGGGGGAAGAACCCTCCCACCGGCCTTTCCCAGCTGACCCAGGAAGGGTTAGGATGGGGGTGGGGCTTATTCCCCTTGACACGTGGTACCAGCACAAGGCCTCCCTAAAATGATCCCGCTTAAATCAGCCATCAAAGCCTTAGAGGAAATTCTTTTAAGAAAGATTTATTTTGGACATCAGATTGAAAAGTGAAAAGTAAAAACTAAGAAGTACTCTATTTTATCTTGTCTTAAATTTTGGTTAGGACTTTGCATTAAGAAAGAAAAAGTGTGTGTGTGTGTGTATGTGTGTGTGTGTTGATGGTAAAATGGGACTATTTCACTGGACAGCTGACTTTTGTGATAGGACCATAGAAAGAATCACCTGGAAGAGTGTTCTGGCTCATCAATTTCCCTGGGCACCTAAGTTGATGGTGGATACCACTCCCATTGGTTGCTATTGGGGAGGGGGCTACTCTTGAGCTGATGCCCTACCCACCAGCAGGGCCTCTTTGACCAAGGGTGTGGAGGGAGGGTGGGAGTTCTCCAACTTTCTTCTACTTTACTACATCCTGCATCTTTTTTTTGCAAGCCTCTCAATTTCCCCTTGCTAACTGTGTGTGTTGCTGAGATGGGCAGCAAGCGAGGCTCTGGATGGATGAGTTCCTAAGAGTCCATCTGTAAGGGAGGCTTTCCCACATGCCTGTGGGAACTGGGATAAAGAGCAGGTCCCTGGCGCTCTCCATCACCTCCGTACCTTGGCCACCTGTGCCCGGCTAGAATGCCAGTGGGGGCGCTCTCCTTCTCCTCCCCTTCCCCTGGGCCTCAGCTGAGAGCTGGGGGCACACACAGCCAACTCCTTCCTCTAGTTTTCTGCAGGAACACCGAAATTCTCCTGTTGTCAGGGTCTCTGGGATGGTGGGTGATCTGTGGCTGAAATCTATTGTGCATCTCCCAGCCAAGCCCCTCCACTGTCACTGGGCACACACATCCTTGGGGAGCTGCTGAGGGGTCCCTTGAAGAGAGAAGCAGGTCCACCTTCCCCCCGGCTTCTGACTGCTGCCAGGTGACTCTGTCCCACCCCACCCCCTAACTTTTCCCTGCAGTGCACCTGATTCTTATCTTTGCTGGAGCCACAGCCCAGGCACTGGCAGGACCCCTCATGTTCCCTGTCTTCCTGGCCAGGTTCATTCATTTTTCTTGCCATCCCTGGCCTGGGAGGAGTTGGACTGGGGCGTCCATTAGGTCACCCTTCCACTGAAGAAGGGGACTGTGGGGCATTGTATCAGTTATCTATTGCTGGGTAACAAACCACCCTCAAATTTAGTAGTTGGAAGTTACAGTAACTTATTTTGCTCATGAGTCTGCAATTGGGTCCAGCCTTGGTGGAGACTCTGCCTTGTGTGACTTCAGCTGAGGCTGCTTGATTGGAGCTGGGGAGTCGGCTTCTAAGAGGGCATGCTCACATAGCAAGAGAGTGCTCACTATGAGATCCACCAGGAGCTCAGCTCAGGCTGTGGGCCTGGGGTCTTTGTTCCTCTACTTGTAGGGCTCTCCGCGGACTGCTTGGGCTTCCTTAGAGCATGGTGGCTGAGTTCCAAAAGTGAGCATCTCAAGAAAACCAAGTGGAAGTGCCCACTTCTCACCTTAGAAGTCACATCACAACACTTCTGCCATATGCTATTGGTTTCAACACAGAGGCTTACCAGGTTGATGGACAGGGGACACAGATATAACCTCTTTATACATGAATGACAAGGTTCTAGAAGAGCTGTGGGATGGGAGATACTTTACAGCTAATTTTGGAAAGTACAGTCTGCCTCAGGAATAAGGTTGTAGTCAGCAGCCTCCAAGGTGGTCCCAAGGACCCCATTCCTGATATCCAGGCCCTGGTGTGACCGCTTCACCTTGAGTATGGGCCAGACTTAGTCACTACTAAACAATGGAATATGGCAGAAGTGATGGGATGTCACTTCCAAGATTAGATCATAAGATTAGAGACTGTGACTTTGGTTGTGGGTGTTTCTCTCTCTCTCCTGCATCCCTCCCCCTGGGGGAGGCCACCTGTCAAACCAGGAGGCAGCCCCGTGGAGAGGCTCACATGGCGCGGGATCAAGGCCTGTCAAGACTGCTTGAGAGATCTTAGAAAGATTCCCAGGCTATCCTTCATAGGAAACTGCAGCCCTAGCTGTTGGGAACTGATTCATGCCCCCTACAAAAGGCATTTTCAGGTCCCAATCCCTGGTCCTGTGGGAATCCATTTGTCAGTAGGACCTTAGAAGATGTTAAGGTGCGCCCAAACTGAATGAGGGTGGGCCTTCATCCCATATGAAGTCCATACAAGCAAAGGAAATTGGACACAAAGAGAGAAGCCACAGGGAGCATCCAGAAGTTGGAAGTCAACAGAACCTAGAAGAGAAAGGAGAAGATGCCGCCATGTATATTGCCATGTGACGGAAAAGCCAAGGAACCCTGAAGATCACAGGCCAGCCAGAGGATACAGACCCCAGGAGGCAGCCAGCTTTCTAGCCTCTGAAACAGTGAGCCAGTAACTTCCTGTTGTTAAACCAACCCATTGGTTGGGTTCCTGTTGTTAAACTAACCCATTGGGCGGTATTTGTCTTAGCAGCCCAGAAACTACAACACTGGCTGACCGCTTGACTGTGAGCGTGTGAGAGACTCTGGGCTAGAGGTACCCAATTAAGCTGTGCTCAGGTTTCTCACCATCAGGAACTGTGAGATAGTAAATGTCTGTTGTTTTAAGCCACTAGCTTTTGGGGTAATTTGTTATGCAACAATAGCTAAAACAAGTGGTTTTGCCCTAGAAATATGTGAAACTCTTACTTGTCCTTTCCACCAGAAAAGACAACTTGCTTTTGCCTGCCCCATGAATAAATGACAGGTCCCCCCAAAAGACATGTTCAAGTGCTAACCCCCAGTCCCATAAACATGAGCCCATCTGGAAATAGGGTCTTTGAAGATATGAGTTAAGATGAAGCCAAACTAGATTAGGATGACTGGTGTCATTAGAAAGGGAGGAAATTTGGACACAGCCAGCCAGAGAGAGAGAAAGAAGATGGCTACATGCCAGAGACAGAGGCTGAGTTACGCTGCAAGCCAAGGAACACTGTGGAAGGCCGGCTGGTCGCTGCCAGGATCCTTCAGACTGGAGGGAGCGCGGCCCTGCCCAAGCCTTAGAGTTCCAAAACTGCGAGACAATACATTTCCGCTGTTTTAAGCCCCCCCAGTTTGTGCTACTTTGTCACGGCAACCCCAGGAAGTGAAGACAGACGTGATGGCAGCAGCTAAAAGTTGTTTGAGTGAATGAAGAAAGGCAGGCAGGGAGAAAGCTACATTTTGGGAAGGTTTGCACATTGGGAAGGTGGTAGTTTTGCTGAGTCCCCATCTCTCCTTCAATCCATTGGTTCATCCATTTCACTCACCCAAAAGCCCCTGGGTACCACCCCTGGTCTGGGGCAGTGCTGGGGATACAGAGGTGACTCGGGTGGCAGCCTGGGCCCTGGGGCCTCCCAGACTGGGGATGGACCCTCGTGTCTCCAATGTCAGTGATAGGGCCCACAGATGGGGGCCAGGGTATTGGGGCGAACCAAGGTCGGAGGGAGGATGCTGGGAGTCCTTCCTGGGGAGAGGCCACAGAATAGGTGGCCTCTGGGGAAGGGGGTCTGCCAGAGGGCATGGGCGTTTGAGGACAGGCTGGTGGAGGGAGCTGGGGAGGGAAGGAAGGACTCAGCTTGCCAGGTGGCTGAGTCTTCCCAATGACCTGCCCTCCCTGGTGGGACCTAAAGACCCGTTATCTTACCTGGCATGGAGGCGATGGTTTTGGAGCCTTGCTGGCGCCCAAGTCTGAGCACTTGTGTCCGAGTTTGCCGTGGGTGAGTGTGGGCACAGCAAGGGTCCAGGCTGCAGCAATTAAGCCGCGGGTGCCAGGTGATACTCTCCTTTAATTGCTCATCCCCTTTTGTAATATGGACCTTGATCTACCGCCACCTGTGTCTGACTTGCACATATTTTACAGACAAAGATCCCAAATTTTGTCGCTCACCAAAGTCACAGGCCTGGGACCTCCTGAAGTGACGTTAATTAATGTTTGGAAGGTCCCAGGGGCTCCATGGGGAAAGGTGCTGCATGTCGCAGATCTTATTTTAAAAACTGATTATCAGAGTCTTCCTGGGGCTGCGTAATTAGGCAACAGTCGCTGTCCTTGAGTGGCTGTGCCTGTAATATACAACTAAATTGTAATCGAGCCAGGCCACCGGAACTGGATGCAGTGCTTCGCGGTCAGGGAGAGAATTCCACCCGTAGCAGCTCATTACAGGAATACACATGGATTCTGGGGAACTCTGCCAATTATTTTACCTATAATGCATATGTGGTTTTCATCTCCATCCTTGCAATTTCCTCTTAGGTGAATGGAAATATCTTCCTGATGCTTTATACTTGTCTGCTGTTGAATTGATCAAACAGCTCATAGCCAAAGCTGCATTCCTGGGTGTCAGTTTGGACAGTCTCGACTTCAGTCCCAGTCTCAGAAGCGGAAGTTGAGGGGAAAGGGGCTGTGGAGAGCGGATGGAGGGGATGATGAGAGTCTGGGCATCTAACTCTGGTCAGTTGCTCACCAGCTGTTGACCATCTGGGGCAGCAAAAATGGGCCAGACCTGCCCAATCCCAGCTCCTTTCCTGGGGCACCCCTGGAGACTACAGTTCCCAGGCCCCTTTGTAGGGAAGTTGGGGCCTTGTGACTGCATTCTGGCCAGTGGAAGTTGGGCAGAAACGAGGGGGCCTGCAGCCCACCACAATCTTGCTCATTGGCCAGCAGTTCGCAGAGATTCCGGCGGAGGACCCCAGAGATGCTCAAAAGAAAATGGCCCCACAAAATGGCGGAAGCGGGGATTCCTGAGCCGCCGGGAGAGACATAAGTCAGAGCATCAGCATTAGGCCTTGTAGAAACAAGAAATGACCTATTTACTTTATTGTGTTGTTCTGGGATGAATCGTACCCTGCTCCCCACCCCCCAAATTGTGTCCACCCAGAACTTCAGCATGTGACTTTATCTGGAAGGAGGGTCTTTGCTGTTGTCAGTAGTAAAGTTAAGATGAGGTCATACTGGATTAGGGTCAGCTCTAAATCCAACGACTTTATGGGCAGACACACGGAGGGAAGATGTCCAGGTGATGATGGAGGCAGAGATGGGATTGGTGCGGCTGCCAGCTGAGGAATGCCAAGGATGGCCGGCAAACACTGGAAGCTGCAAGAGGCCAGGATGGATAGTCCCGTAGATCCTTCTGAGGGAGCGTGGCCCTGCTGACACCTTGATTCCAGACTTCTGGCTGCCAGAACTGTGAGCTAGTAATTTTCTGTTGTTTTAATCCACCCAGTTTGCAGTACTTTGTTATGGCAGCCTTCAGAAAGTAATACATGTGTTAAACCAGAGTTTTTAGTTGTTATAGCAGCTAGCATTACTCACCCTGACTAAGATACTGGGACTTGGTTTTCTCACTTGCAAAATGGATAGAGTAACACTTTCCCCAAATCACCTCACAGGGCTGCTGAAAAGAGCAGATAACGGATGGGAAAATAATTTGACATGGATAAACATCCTCAAGGGAGTGCCTGTATTTAACTATAAGTAAATAGGTAGCATTTACACACTGTGCTTTATTTTCAAAATGGTGATTCATTTATGGTTCAGAGGCTGAGTGGCAAGCTCGAGAGAGATTTGGGGTCAGAAGTTGAGGGTATGGGGGCGGATGTGGCTCAAATGGTTGAGCGTCTGTCACCCATGTGGAGGGACCTGGGTTCGATCCCTGGGACCTCCTGGTAGGAAAAAAAAAAAAAAAAAGAAGTTGAGGGTAAGGACTAGGAGGAAAGGATGGGGCTGGAGGTGAAGGTGGAAGCTAGGAGGTGAGGGTGGAGGTCTGGAGGTGAGGATGGGGTCCAGGAGGTGAGGGTAGGAACCAGGAGATGAAGGTAGGAGCTTGGAAGTGAGGGTGGAGCCCAGGAAGTGAGGGTGGGGTCTGGAGGTGAGCATGGGGACCAGGAGGTGAGGGTATGAGTCAGGGTGGGGGGAGGGTATAAGTCTGGATAACTGAGGCTCCAGAATGTGGGGAGATTAAAAGTGATTGCCAAGCATTCTGTGGCGGGCAGAAGACACCCTCTGTCCCAGTCTGGGCTCCCCAGAGCTGGTGTAGTGCTGTCCCATCTAGTGGATGATGTCCCCCTGCTCGGAGAGGTTTCAGGAAAGGGCTTGAGGGCTGGTGACCAGTATTCTCCAAGCAGGGAAGCACTGGCTCTGAAGCTGGCAGTCTGCTCCACTTCGCCAGCCGTGTGGTGTTGGAGAAGTGCCAGGCACTCCGAGACTCCGTCCCTGAAGAGAAGAGAGTGAGAGGTGCCTGGCCCCAGGAGGTGCCCTAACGAGCCTGGAAGGACAGGGCTGCCCTGGGCCCCATGCCCTCCTCAGCTGGCCTGATTCTCTGGAGGGGCTCACCCTGCCTTCCCTAACTCAACGGGGGGACCCCTCCCCACAGGGCCTCCTCAGAATCATCCAGCACCAAGCCCAAGGCAATGGGCCTTGGGAAATGGGATCACACCCTGTTCTCACCCTGTGTGTGCAGACTCAGCCTCCCGGGACCCCTGTTTCCTCATTCTGTATCTCTAATACCCACTTTGCAGTGATCCCATGAGCATTCCATGAGGGCCGTGTTTAGTGTGCCTTGTGCATGACCCTGGCCACCCCCACTTGCAGGTTGGCCCCCGAGTGGGACTGCCCGGCTCTCCTGGCACCTGTCCTGCCCTGCAGACGTGGCATTGTGTCCACCCTGCTGACCCCTGGGAGGCACCCGGTGGCCATGGCTGAGTGAAGCTCGGTCCATTCTCAATGCCCATGGACAACCCATGGCAGAAATGTGCGGGGCTGCCCCACCAGCCTGGGGACTGTGAGCTCTGTCCAGCAGAGGATGCACATCCACAAACCAAAAACCTGGATGAGGGCTTGGGAGATGGACCTGGGTTTGGGAGCCCAAGAAGAGGCTCCGGGGATCTGCGATGGGGACTCTTCAGAAGTTTCTGTGTCTCCCACCTCCCTCCAGATTCTCAGAGCACGAGGCTATCAGAGCAACCCTCTTGCAGAAGAGAAACGACTTGCTCCCTTTTGGGGACAGGCTAGGATGATTGGTAGGATCAAGGAGCTATATACCTTGGGATTTCACAACATAGTTCCCAGTTCTGATGGCTCAGCATTAGTGTGGAAATGGTCATTTTTTTTCATTAAAATAGAAAATGAAACATTAGGGATAATTCCTGGGCACTTTGGTAGTGCCATGCTGGTGACTTCCATATTGGGGGCCAGATATGTAGGTCCTAATTCTGGCCTGGCCCTAACCTACCAGGTGCATTTGACTGGCTTAGCAGACACGCAGCACCCATGATATCAGAGCCCAATGCAGGCCTCACGAATCCACTGTGACATCAGGGCCTCCTGAGCCCATGCAGGCATCACTAATCCACCCTGGCACACTTTCAGTCTTGAACTGACATACAGCCTCAGAATCCTCAACACACTGCTCTGGGCAGCTCTGAGCAACAGGCCGCTGGTGGCTGGTGACTTTAAAAAGACCTCTTTTTCTCTAGTTAAAGTCTGAGGTGGCTCACGGCTGGTCAGAGTCGCCCCCATCTTTGTCAACTCAGGCCTTGCCGCTTGTCTGGCATGGGAAAGACAAAGGAGAAGGAGCAGTTATGGGGACAGGGCAGGCTTCTGGTCTCTCACATGGTGAGGATAATTTTTGTCCTGCTATACTGAATCTAGGGAAACAGCGAGAGAACACGTGTCCAACGTCATAGTTAGCTTCCAGCACAGTATCACGGTGGGGTGGGGGAGTAGGGTGTCATAGCTTTTTGCCACGAGCTAGATTCTGTGCCCACACCTTCCTCGTGTATTCCAAGGAGGGTGCTATGATCGCCTTTCGAGATTAGGAAACTGAGGCACAGAGGGGTGGAGCCACTTGTCAAGGTCGTGCAGGAAGGAGGGTAGCAGGGCTCAGAGGTGAGGTGGGAGGGAGAGAGGAGGGCCTTCCCGTCCCCCTCCTCCCAGGCCTCTGAGAGGGAGCCCAGCGCCAGTCCTCATTTGTCTAGAGTATCTGGGATAGGGGAGGGGGCTCAGAACCACCGCTTGGGAGGTGGTGGCCAGAGGCTGCTGCCTTTCCGGGCTGTGATGAGAATAAAGCTCCGGTTTCTCCAGGGGAGGCTGCGCTGGGATTAAGCGGAGCATTGTTCCCAGAGCTGGGAGGGCCTTTCATGTAGGCTCCCTGGGAAAGCAAACGGGCCCAGGCCCCCCGCAGCTTGCCCACACCCCCCCATCCCCGGGCGGACGGTCCGTAGCCCCAGAGAGCGTCTTGCTTATAAGCACAGTGACACAAAACCACCCCATTGTTTTCTTTCCTCCCTTGCAGCAACACACACTCTTTTTGCAGAGACTTAGGAAAAAGCCGGAGAGAATAAAAAGCCAGGGAAGCCCCCCAGCCCGGAGAATGGTGGGGAAACCAGCTCTCGCAGGCGGGGAGTGGGCTCCGACCCTTCTGACCCGCGCCGACCGTGGGAACCGGCTGCCGCAGCAGCTGGGGGTGGGGCGCCCATTGTCCCTTGTCCCACCCTCCCTGTAAATCCTTCTCAGCCTGGAGTCTGGAAAGTTCCACGGGGAAGATTGATAGGGATGCTCCAGAGGCTGCCTGCTTGCCTGTCTCTGTCCTGGGGACCCCTGTGATTTAAGTTCCTGACAGCCTGGAGGAACCTCCCTGGTGAAGGTGCCCCTTGCAAGAACCCTGTGAAGGAGGAATGTGCAGGTTCAGGGTCACCCCCACGGTGATGTGGGGTCAGGGTGGCCCGAGGCTGACCCGGATCTGCCTGGCGGGAGGCGTCGCTGAGTAATGAAACATTTATCTTCCGCCAGCGTCTGGGCTGCACCCGTGGGGAAGGTCAAGGGGCACAGAGGGGCGCCCCATAAACACCCGGCGGAGAGGAGTTCCCCCTTTCAGTTCTGGCCTCTTGTCTGCACTGCTCACAGCTTTGTAAGAACTTCCCAGCATTGCAGGGAATGAAAATCTGAAATTTAAAAAGACACCATACAACTCTGCAGGAGAAGAATTTGAATAAATAGGCTTGTCCCAAATAAGTGGCTTGTGTAGGGGAGAAGGCAGCTTCTTGGAGCCCGACTGCCACTTCCTAGAGCTGTGGCCTTTGTTGGACTAGCTACTTCTTCTCTGAACCTCAGTTGTCTCATCTGTAAAATGCGAATGTCTGTCGGGTCTTTTTCCCCCTAAAGCCTCCATGCCCATCTGAAAAGGCATGGCATAGCCCGCATCCATCACGCTCCCAGCTCACATGCCTTTGATAATCGGCACTTGCAATAATATCTGTGTGTCTCCTTTGTAAACACATGATCTCACCTCATCCCAACAATAGTTTGGAGGTAGGATAGTTAGGGAATAAAGAGACGGATCTGGGACCTGGCAGAAAAACCCCTGCCATTGAGCACATGGCCATCGGTATCCCCAAGATGGCTGCTGGAAGACCCTTGTGAGAAATCCCATTCAGAATGAGATTTCCTCCGGAAGCCAGGAGAAGCCAAGGATATTTTCTAGGGACCTTATCATTGGGCCCTTCTGAGGGATTGATGGGTGGGATAACCAATCACAATAGCAAACAGCTGGGACTCCTCCCCAGTCATTAGCAAAGGGATGGAATAATTAATGGTTCAAAAAGCAAGTGCAAAGGCCAAACCAGCCCCTGCTCTTGCCCTCTTCCCCCTGGTCTTGCCTTCTTCCTCCCTGCCTGGATCAACATGCAAGTAAACCTAGGGATTTATAATCTGTAATGGGGAATTGTCGTCTGTAAATCAACCCTCTTTATCACTTTTCAACCCCCTTCCTCTCTACCTGGGACACTTAATCTGTTTTTTCCTCCCATTTCTCATCTCTCCATTCCTTAATAAATTACTGGCCTAACTAAGCTGGCTTGCTCTTGAAATTCATTTTTTGTAGCTTAGCCAAGAACTTAGAGAAAATCCGGCAACAGCTCTGCAGGACAGGAAGGCTCAGCCCTCTTAGATGGAAGAGGTCCAGCCACTTGCCTGAGGTTCCACAGCCAGGTTTGGGTGCAGGCCTGTGTGTCCCCAAGGGTTCCCCTGGCCTCCTTGGATTTAACTTTACCCCTCTGCCCTTGGTAGCAAGAACCTTGCTCCTGCTGGTACATGGAGCAGCAGCTCCTCTGTGCTACCCAGCCTTCAAGGTAGCCCTCAGTGAACGGTACCTTCCCTGAGACTCAGCTTAGATCACTAGGACTCAGTAGAAGTGATGCTGAGCTAGGGCATAAGAAACCTTGCAGCCTTTATCTGGGCCTCTTGGGATGCTCCCTCTTGGTACTCATTGCTTGGTACCCATTGCTTGCTTTTGTACACAGCCCCAGCCAAGCCCAATGGAGAGCCAGCACCAGTGGCAGTCATGTGAGTGTGCCAGAGCCATCTTGGAGTGTGACATCTTGCAGTGCACCATCTTGGAGTGTACCCTCTTGGAATGTAACTTTTTGGAATGCTCCATCTTTGAGTGTGTCATCTTGAAGTTTGCCATCTTGGAGTGTGCCTTCTTGGAGTGTGCCATCTTGGAGTGTGCCATCTTGGAGTGTGTCATCTTGGGGTGTGCCATCTTGCAGGGCTCTCTCTTGGAGTGTACCCTCTTGGAGTGCACAATCTTGGAGTGAGTCATCTTGGAGTGTGCCCTCTTGGAGTATGCCCTCTTGGAGTATGCCATCTTGACTTTCCAGCACCATCAAGCCTTTGGATGGTAGCAGTCCCAGCTGATACTTGACTGAGTGCTTGAGAGGCCCAGAGTGAGAACCTCACAGCTGAGCCAACCCACGGGCCAAAAGTGATAACAATAAGTTGCAGTTTTAAGCTAGAGTTTTTTTTGGGGGTGGGGGACACAATGTAACAGTAAATAACCTCACCCTCCCAGGACTTCAAGGAGGGGTGGTGGGGTTGGGGTAATTTTCCAGGATTTCCCCCCACTTCTGGGGAGGAACACTGGTCTCCATCTTTCTTTAGAGAGCAGGCCAGTGATGAATTCCAAAAGGGCCCTTGGCAGCTGTGGGGCCTTCATGGCTGGACTGCTGGATGGGGGCTTGTGGGAAGTGGTGTGAGAGCTGCCATCAAAAGGAGCCCAGGCACAATTGGACCCAAATAGAACCCTGAAGCACAGGACCCATTCAGCCTCACAGTGGGTCCTCAGGGAGAAGGTCACCGCCCTTCTCTGCCTCTGTCTCCTCCTCTGTCTCCCTCCACCCTCTCCCAGCCCTGCAAAGACCACAAATGAGTTTATCTTATTCCTAGCCCTGGCCGGATGTCCAGGGCTGATGCGCAAGAAGTCAAGAGGGAGTCTGGGATGTTGAGGGTAGAAAGCTGGGAATGCAGAGGCTACATTTTCTGATGTTCCTCAGGTTGGTGAGCAGCAGAGGCCCCAATCTCAAATGCCGTAGATGTGGATCCTCCTCCAGTGCCAAGGTGAGTTTTCGAAAGGACTTCACCTGTGTTTAAGTACAGGAAAGTGACGGGTGTCATTTCTGGACAGAATGCAAGCCCCATAGTCAGGGCTGCAGGTATCTCAGGGTTCTACCCTCTACTTTGGCAAGGTAGTAAGTGGGGGTCTGAAGGGAATGAGACTCTAGAATTAAGACCAGGCCTCTTGACTCCTTGTCTGGAGATTTCTCACCACTCTGACCTCTTATGACCTTGATGGCCCATGAAGACTCTGCTTGACATGTGACAGCTGTGTTGGTGAGTTCAGCCTGCCCAGCCCAGCTGCTGCTTTGGGCGTGTCAGAGGCCATACTGACATGACCCAGGTGAGGAAGGCCGCGGGTATCCCACTCAGGCTCCCACCTGCAGTCAGCTTGTGTCCACACTGGAGACTGGAGCCTGGTGTGCCTCTTCATCCTTCATTCTAAGAGGCTGGCTCCACCACCAGGGTCTCCTGGTGCTGATGTGGGTGAGCAGTGGTGGTCCCCACAAAGAACTCATGGTTGCAGCAGACACAGTATCCTGGGGACATGGAGAGGTGAGAGGTTGGAGTGGACAGTCGGGGTACACAGCCCAGGTCCTCTGAGAACCTCAGGGACAGCACAGCTTCCAGCTGAAATTGCAACAGAGATGACAGCTATACAGTTGATTTGGGGAACAAAAAAATCAGGATTTCAGTGCTGGCAAATGGCCTTGAACACTTCAAACCATTTTCTCAGTCTCAGAAGCTATCTGTTGCAACCTATTATACCAAGGGGAAGCCAAGGCCTGAAGGAAGTGCCACCACAAAGGTTAGTAATGTTATTAGCACTAGGATTTGGGTCTCCAGACACGAGTGCAGCACATTCACCCTTGAATCAAAGGGCTTCATGTGTATGCTCAGATAGATGAGACTGAGGGGACCAGTAGACAGGCTGATCCGACAAGATGAAGAACCTGTCTCCCCAACATCTGGCTGGCTGCCAGAGGACAAGCTCACTGTATCCTGGTTCTTCTCCCTCCTCCTCACCTGTTAGCTCCTAAATTGTCCATGATTTCAACTATCCTACATTGGCAGGAGAGCGGCTCTCATGATGCATGGATTGATGGGTAGATGGATGAATGGATAGGTAAGTGGATGGATGGGTGTATGTATGGGTGGGTATATGGATGGATGGGCGTATGGGTGTATGTATGTATGTATGGGTGGGTGGATGGGTAGATGGATGGATGGGTGAATGGATGGGAAGATGGATAGATGGGTGGATGGGTAGGTGGATAGATGGTAGGTGTAGCAGTTTGATATAGTTATGAATTCCAAAAATAGATATTGGATTATGCTTGTAAACTGGTCTGTTCATCTGGTCATGATTAAGTTATGATTAGGGCATTTACTGGGCCATGTCAGTAGGGCGCTGAGCGCCACCCCTTGGTGGGTGGGGTCTCAAAGATAAAAAGACATGGCAAAGGACAGAGTTGGAGTAGCTTTGAGTTGAAATTCTGATGTTGGAGTCTTGAGCTGGAGCCCTGGAAAGTAAGAGAGCTTGGTGGGGAGGAAGGAGAGAAGGCCCCAGGAAAAGAGATGAGCCTTTCACCTGAGAGTCTATAGCTGGCCTTGTGGAGAAAACAGAGTAGCTGAGCCTGGAGAGAAACGGAGCCCCAGGAAGAGAGGAACCCAAGAAGCCTGAACCCTGGCAAATATTGGCAGCTGTCTTGCTCCAACACGTGGCAACAGACTTTGGTGAGGGAAGAAAATTATGCTTTATGGCCCAGTAACTGTAAGCTTCTACCCCCAAAAAATACCCTTTATAAAAACCAAACGATTTCTGGTATTTTGCATCAGCACCACTTTTGGCTGACTAATACAGTAGGTGAGTATGTAAATGGATGGATATGATGGGTGGATGGATGAATGGGTAGATAGATGGATGAATAGGTAAATGGATGAGTGGATGGCTGGATAGATGGGTAGATGGATGGATGGATGGATGGATGGGTAGATGGATGGATGGGTGAATGGATGGGTGGGTGGATAGATGGTAGGTGAGTGGATAGATGGATGGATGGGTGTATGGATGTATGGATAGGGAGCTAGATAAGTGTATGGGTGTACGGATAATTGTATGGATGGGTGGACAGGTAGATGATTTGAGATTATTTTATGAATCCCAAAAAGAGAATGATTATGTTTGTAAACTAATCTGTTCCTCTGGGTGTGATACCCTTTGATTCATTAAATTCAGCCAAGGGGACTTTGATTAGATTTTTTGATAAGATTGCTTTGGACTTTTGATTTGACTATCTCAGTGGCATGACTCAGGCTGAGCTAAGGTGTGGCCAATGAATCAGGATGTGTCTTAATCCTATTACTGGTGGCCTTATAGAGAGAAAGCCATGGGGATGAGTCAACAGCTGGAAGTCAACAGAATCTGAAAGAGAAAGGAGAGGACATTGCC
Source organism: Tolypeutes matacus (assembly GCA_026826555.1). Taxonomy (NCBI): domain Eukaryota; kingdom Metazoa; phylum Chordata; class Mammalia; order Cingulata; family Chlamyphoridae; genus Tolypeutes; species Tolypeutes matacus. The sequence continues at coordinate 8,746,932 of JAKSZT010053840.1, forward strand.
ATATGATTGGAAAGCCAAGGAACCCTAGGATTGCTGGCCAACCAGAATGCTAAGACCCCTTGCTGGGTCTGATAAATGAACACTCACAGAAACAGACACAGGAAGAGAGAACTCTGTCACTTTTGACCCTGCCATGTGACAGGAAGGAGATGGCTCACAAACCTGAGGTGTCAGAGAGAGATGAACCATTTTGCCTGAGAGCTTACAGCTTAGACTGGGAAGAGAGCACAATGGCCAAGACTGATATAGGAGGTCTGGAAAGTAACAAACCCTATGCCAGGAGAGAGAGGACTACAGGACCACTTAAGCCCTAAAACCCAAGAGGCTGAGCCCAAGGCACTCAAGAGGAAAACGTGAGCCCAGTGGGGAAGGCAGAGACCAGCCAGAGATTGGTGGCCATCTTGCTTCAACACATGGTAACTGACTTTGGTGAGAAAGCACCTCTTATGGTGCCTTGAGATGGACTTTTTTTCAGCCTTGTAACTGTAAGCTTTTCCCCCAAATAAATACCCTTTATAAAAGCCAACAGGTTTCTGGTACTTTGCATCAGCAGCTCTTTGGCAGACTAATACAGATGGGTAGATGGATAGATGGGTGGATGGATAAAAGATGGATGGATAGGTAAGTGAATGGATGGGTGGATGGATGGATGTCTGCTGCCAACTGAGCCACTCAACAATGGAAACCTAGAATTCTTTTTTTGGGGCCTTCCCTTTTTCCTCCCCAGAAGGCTTTTCATCTTAGCAGGGAGTGGACTCTGGGAGGTGTTCCATCAGGAAATAGCCTTCCAGCAGGACATAGCTCTCTTGAGGCCCACTGAATTTTACTTTGGAGGTGACAGAGTCCCCACCTTGGCAGGCAAGGCCAGGTGAGTGGTACCCATGTCCTCCAGCTGTGGGTGTCCTTCACTGCATTATAATTTACATCCAACCCAAACACTGTTGTCTCTGATTTTTCCCCAGACTCAGAGAGTGTAGTGGAGAATGAGGGTCTTGGAGTTATCAGGTCTGGGTCTGAAACTCAACTCTGTCACTTACAACTTGGGTGAACTTGGACATGTCACACCTGCTCAGACATCAGTGTGTTCACCTGAAAACGGGTACATATAAGGTTCAGGATATCCTTGAGGAATGTTTTGAGACACTTGTGGAACTTTCCCTTTTCCCCTCACTTCCTGCACCAAGATTAACTGTTGGTTCCCTTTTGAGGGGTGTGGAAGGTTGAATTATTTGCCCCAGAAAAAAAACATGTTCTTAATTTTAATCTATTCCTGTGGATGTGACCCCATTGCAAATAGGACCTTTTGAAGATGTCATTTTAGCTAAAGTGTGGCCAATGAATCAGGATGTGTCTTAATCCTATTACTGGTGGCCTTATAAGAGAGAAAGCCATGGGGACGAGTCAACAGCTGGAAGTCAACAGAATCTGAAAGAGAAACAGAGGACATTGCCATGTGATTGGAAAGCCAAGGAACCCTAGGATTGCTGACCAAGCAGAATGCTATCGACCCCGGGAGTAAGCAAGCCTTCCAGCCTCTGAAACTATGAGCCAGTGAATCTCTGTTGTCAAACCAACCCATTGTGTGGTATTTATGTACCCTGGAAACAAAGACAGGGGGGCATCTTGGACAAAGAAAGAGTCCTTGACACGTATATGCTCTACACCTATAGAACACCCCAGGAGCATTGAGATGGAGGTGCTGAGTGGCTGACATGGCTCTTTGGTAGCTCAATACTCATGGCCAACCTTTAGCAGCTCTACCAGCCCTTGAGGACGTTCTCCGTCCTGAGACTCCTTAGGTTTTTGCCAGCAGCAAGCAGGGCCATACTAAATCTCCAAGCGCTCCTTCCCAATTAGTGAGCGTGGACCACCCCTGGCATTGAGCCTCATTGTGGTAACCCCCACAAAGGGCCTACCTGGCCTTGTGCAGCCACTATCTGTGCAGGTGCTCGCTACAGAGTTCCTGGTACAAGACCTCAATAGAGTGCTGGGCCTTAGCCCGTCTTTCCAACACTGTACCCTGGGCCCCTTCCAGCTGTCACCAACTCCTCCTTCTTTCCTCCCAGCAAGGGAGGGGCTGTGGACTGCCATTCCCACCACCCAATGCCCCCTCACAGCCATTTCTCTGCTCCTCAGAGACATGACGCATCTTGCTTGGCCATAAATTACGAACATCTAGTAATTTTGTGAAAATTTGTGAACTCCCCTTTTGGCTGTGGAAACACAGCTTTGTCTTTTCTCCTTTCAAGCCGTGGTTTGCTCTGGGCTTCATTCATTCCCAGGATGATGTCAGGAAAACTTGCTGAGATAATTGAAGACCCAGACGTGCAGGTAAAGAATGGAGAGAGAATGCACGGAAGGCGTGCTTCATGGTATTTCTCTCGGGTGATGCTGCCTTTGGGGAAATGGAAAGGGGGTAAAGCAAACCTCAGGGGGGCCATGTGATTTGTGGAGACATGTACTATAGGTGTGGCTGGGACAGAGAAAGTCAGAGTTCTCACCACTGCTCACCTGACAGAGACCAGGGCATCGTGGAGGAAGAGTTGGGGGCAGGGGGCAGGGGTCCAGATCGGAATCCTCCCGCTACTCACTGGATAGGTGCTCTTGTCTCTCTGCGTGTCCTTCCTTTATCTGTATGATTTGCTCCCTCATCTTCATATCTGAGGCTGTTGTGAGGCTTAAATGTGATCATGAGGGTCTGGCATGGCAGTTGTTTCATGCACATATTCTACCCCTCCTGCGGCAGGGTTGTGAGAGCCCAGGGGAGAGCTCCAGCTCCCCAGAGGAATCTGGCTATCGCGCGAGGCATAGCAGCCTAGGAAGACCCTGGGGTCCCACCAGAAGAAAGCTGTTTGCCTCACCCCTACCCCTGCCCTGCCTATGACCTCCACACACCCAGCAGCTGCTGTCTGGGTTATGTGTGTCTTCGGTGATTCCTGTCTTGTCTCCCCGTTTGACAGTAGGCTTCATGGCATCCAGGACAGTGATTTTCTGCTCATAACCACAACCCTGAGTGCTTGACAGAGGGCCTGCACACACTAAATGTTCAACAAACATCTACTGGACTGCATGTCAGAGGTCTTGCCCAATGCCCAACTCCCTTTGCCAACACCTCCTCCTGAGTCCAAGGCGTTGCTGCTTCTACCCGCTCCATCCCGGCCCCTCCCAATGTGGATGTTCTGGCTGTTTCTCTCTGCCTCGAGACCCTTCCCGGGTACCATACAAGGCCAATGTGCAGGGCTGGCCTTTGGGCTGGAGGAGAGTCTCTTCTTTGCCATGTTCTACAGCAGCTCCAGGGCTGGCTTCCTCCTGGCCTCCCCAAGCTGCCTCAGGGATGCTGTCTCAGATTCAAATCAAGCATGGGTCCCCTCTCCCCCAAGCAAAAACTTGCAAAGGCCATCTAACACCCTCAGGCTAAAGTCCTTGCTTTCCTCCAGTCTTTGGCCTTGGCCTTTCTGTTCACCAGTTCACCAGGATCATCTGAACAGATGCATGGGTTCTCCAGGCTGGGGAGCTGTGGAAGGGACTGACCTGACTCTGCCCCTTTGCTTACCCTGGAGCATGCTCTACACTAGGCCGCCAGACACTTTCTGACTTGCGGGGCTCATTTCCCCTGTGACTTTCTCCGGGTCCCTCCCTGGTCCTCCAAAGGGACTGCCCACCCCTCCTTGTGCCCTGCTGTGGCACCTGGACCTCGACTGTGGCACCAAGGACACGTGTCCACGTGCTCATTTGCTCGGCTGCTCCCCTCCAGGCTCTGAGCTGGGCCATGCCCCCCTCCAGGCTCTGACCCCTTGAGGCATCTCGCTGTCCTTGGAACTTGCGCCAGGGGCTGCACCCCTGCTTGTTGGACAAACCTATGACTTAGCTCTCTGTCCCCTGAGTAGACAACAGCAGGGAGCCCTGGGCTGAACACGTGCCTGTGGAAGGCAGCTCCCTTCCCCATGACTGTTGGGTCTCCACTGAAGACTCAAACGTATGGCTGCAGGACCTTAGGTGGGGGAGAGGAGAGAACCACAAAAGGCAATTAGGGGGGCCATTAGGGAGGGCTGGGTAGTTAGGCCCTGACATGTCCAGGGGCATATTTGCAGCTCCCGTGCTTTGCTTGGTGGTGAGGGAAGAATGGTAAGTATGTGTGCTGTGTAAACACCACTTGCCTTCACAAGCCCTGGCTGGGGTGGAAATATTGGGGCAGGGATGGGGAGCTGTATGGCCTACCTCTCTGCCCCCCTCACCAACTTGTGAGACATGTACCCTTTCTTCTGAGCTCAGAGCAGGGCTCGGCAAAGCCTGCTTTTCAGAGATGAGGCCTTGTAGAGTAAGAATCAGCATTGCTACAACCTCCTGGGCCCCTGTCCGGGCAGGAAGGAGGGGCGTCCTCCTTTAGGGGCCTCAGGTGGGGCGGGGCACCCACAGAGGGGAATGAGGGAGTGGAGACAGGCTAGGTTGGCTTCAGACACGGGCGCCAGGGCCATGGAAGGGCCCGCTGGCCCGGGGGTGAGTGGGAGGTGATAAAACACACACACACACACACACACACAAACACACACACACACAAACAACCTATGCCCACTTGAGGTTCCTCTTTGGAAATTTGAAATCCCTACCAAGGCAGTTGACCCAGGCAGCCAATCAAGCCCGCAGTTCATTACCTTTGACCCAAGCCCACCTCCCCTCAACCTGCCCCTATAAGATGGACAAACCCTGGCTCAATCAATTGGAGTCAAGCTAATTTCCTTTCTAGGTTTATAAAGATCCCTTGCCATTCCCTAGAACCCCGAAGCTACTTCTGCTTTGGCTTCCTTGGCTGCAGCAAAAATTTGATGTCCCAAATAAAATGCTCAACTCGGATTTGTCTTTCACAGAGGGGACAGCGAGCTTTTATATTTTAACCATTTTTAAAAATGGGGATGGAACTCCATTTCTGCTTGCTGTTTGGATTTTTCTCATCTGCAATCTGAACTCTGTCCTCTTTCCCCCCCTTACCCTGCCCACCAAGTCCAGAGTGTCACACACAGCAACCTGGCCCAGGACTGGGAGGGGAGGCTGAGGGCAGAAAGCAGGGCCTTAGGGAGGCCCATTAACCAAGAATGGCGACAAACTCCCGATCTCCAGGAATTTGGAGGAAAAACAGATGGTTGTCCCTGGGCACCATGTACGTTACTGTCAATATTGGAGAGGTTTTATTACTGTGTAGAGCAAGGTTTTAGAATAAATTAAATGGCTAATAGAAATATTAAAAGAGAGTTAGTTTAACCCAACAGATAAAACGGTGAGAGCCTGTGCGATCTGTTGAGAAGTTACTGAATATATTTTCGAAAATGAAGCTCCAGGGAAGGGAGTAATTCCTTAATGCTCTTGGGCAGGAGCTCAGCTGGCTGGATTCCACCGGCTACTTTGTGGGTGCCAGGAAGTGGGCGTTGGTGCAGAAGTCAGGCTGGCCCGGGCAGGCCAGCCCTTGGGAAAGCTCCCCCTGACCCGTGGACACAGCCTCATCCATGCTCAGGGCTGGGAGGGAGCAGGAAGAAGGGAGACTTCCTGCATTCCAAGCGATTTGAGAACAGTCCATCATGTACCCGCTCACAATGTGTGTGTGTGTGTGTGTGTGTGTAGCAGAGACATGGGCAGGTAGCAGGTGAGATCCTTTCAAACACTGTGGTGTCGGGGGAGCATAAGACCTAGCTTTTCATAAGTATGGGTTTGGTGCGCATCTTAAAGGTTTGAGAGAAAAACAGAAGTGATTCTTGGCTCTATAGCACTTGACTGCTTCAGGGCCCCTGCCTATTTGCCAGAAATCCCACCATTAGAAAGTCTTTCTTTTGACTTTAGCATTGCCTCCTTATTCTTCTTTTACAAGGCAAGGGCTGGAGGGGGAGCAGGGCAGTTATCGATGCCCATGCCTTGATGGCTGTATTAGTCAGGGTTCTCTTGGAAAACAGAATCAACAGGAGATATCTGTCAATAATATGAGTCTCTCATGCGACTGTGGGGATGCACAAGTCCAGGTTCTGCAGGCAGGCTGCAAGCTAGGGGCACTGATGAAGGTCCAATGACAGGTCCTTGATGAGTTTCTGGGAGAAGTTGGCTGTCCAAAGACGAGCTGGGAAATTCTCTCTGAATGTTGAAATCACCTCCCCTTTTAAGGCATTCAATTGATTGGATAAAAGCGCCATCCATTGCTGATGCAATCTCCCTGATTGATGCAGATGTAATCAGCCATCCATGCAGTAAACTCACTGGTGACCCAAGTCCATAAATGCTCTTGTGTTACAATTAGCTCAGTGCCTGCTTGACCAAACACCTGGACACGATTACCTGGCTGAATTGACACATTAGCCTAATCATTACAATGGCTTTTCCCGGAAACAGAGGAGGGCACTTGGGGCCTGTGGCTCTTGGGAGGGAGGAGGACACAGAGAAGATGGTCAGGGGAGACTTTAACACTCTCAGCAATCCTGTCCTGCCTTTGGATTTCATTCCCAGTGGCATGGGACCTACTGGAGAGTTTTCCAGGGAAGGAAAAGGCCCTACTTATGCTTTGAGGAGATGGCTTTGGCGGTGGAGATGGGGAAGGACTGGAGAGCCTGTGGAGAAGCAGGGAGCCCAGCCCCTCCAGAGGATTTTGAGCTGCCCTGGCCAGAGAAGGCTGGTCTGTGGAGGTGGAGACAATGGGACCAGGGAAACCCGGCAGGTGGGGCTGGGAGAGGGGGTAAAAGGGGAAGGTGAAAAGAAGGGGGACTTGAGGAAGGCTCCCAGGAACCCTGACCTGGGTGACTAAGGGGGCAGCGCTTGCCATACCTGGCCTGGGGGAGGAAGGAAGAGTTGGAACATGTCAAATGTGGGCTGCCAATGAGATGGGAAGAGGCATCAAGCTGAATGGGAGCCTGGAGAAAGGTCTGGGGGATGGGCATACACAGTCAGGCCTTGATGGGAACAGGGGAGGGCTTGGAGAGATGGGACACAGGGTTGGGACAGAGCTCTGGGCACCCTGCCCCCAGGGGGCTACCTAGACACGCAGTGCACCTGCTTTGAGTCTGAGATGGGTCAGGGCTCTGTTTGGACAAGAAACCAAGGCCCGTCAGCCCTCAGGAGGGCTAGCACCTGCCTTTCCCCAGGCGTGGTCACCCAGGTGCGTGGCTGTGGCCCGCTCTGGGGAAGGGGGGTGCTCCGTCTATAGCAGCAGTATCTATGCCAGCCTGGCCTACCGTGGAGACGTACTGCCGAGTTCCTGGAGACGCCGGCACTTCCTGCGGCACATCCTTCCTCACCTTGATGCACAGAGTGTCCCCAAGCCCTCAAGGAACCTGGGTGGCTGATTTAATTTTTTTTTTTGGTTAGGGGTTGAGTGGTGTTCCTCCAAGAAGACACATTCAAGTCCTGTGGATGTGAATCTAATTGGAAATAGGGTCTTTGAAGATGTGATTAGTTAAGATGAGGCCAAAGTGGTTTTGGGGGGGAGGGGCGGCTCCCTGAGAAGAAAGGGAGAATTGGTCACAGACAAATAGACAGAGGGCAGAAGTCCACGTAATGATGGAGGCAGAGGAAGCCATGAATCTCCAGCAAACCACCGGGCGCCAAGAGAGGGGTGTGGGAGAGGTGCTCCCCTACAGACTTCAGAGGGAGTACCTTGATTTTGGACACCTGGCTTCCAGGACTGGGAGACAATACATGTCAACTGTTCTAAGCTTCTTACAGCAGCTGCAGGAGATCGAGCTTCATCACAGCATTTGCGTGTCTCTCCATTCTCCGTCCTCCATTGCCAGTGGGCTGGTGAGAGCGCTGTCTCCAAAATCCCACTTCAAAGCTTTCCTCCTGGGAAGACCTGCCCTGGCGAGGGGTTCCCCAGGCCAAGGGCAGCCGGCCGCGGATGCACCTGCTGTCCAGATGCCAGCAGAACTGTGCAGCTCCAGAAGGACGAGGCAGGGGCCCATTTTTCAGATTGCTGTAGAGGGAGTCAAGTGTGATGTAGACTTGACAGTGGTAGTCTTGCACTCCACCAGAAGCACTTCCAGGGAGTGGTGGGCACAGCGGGGTAAAACTAATCTCCTCCTGCCCGCTGGTGCTTGGAGGATGCTATTCCAGACACCAGGAAGAGCCGGGGGCCCAGAAGAGAGGTGGAGGCTGATTGTGGATGTGTCCTCTGTGCATTTGGGGGACGGGGGTCCTTCCCTGGAGTGGGGCTGCAGTGCCCAGGATGGCGATTTCCTCTTCTCTCCGTTTCCTCTCTTCCTACCCCAACATGTTCTGAGGACCTAGGGGAGGAGAAACGGAAGAATTAGAATTCGCCACGTCCAATGACATCTGGGTCTTAATTAGAAAATGTTAAAAAACGGAGTCCCATCACATCTGAAGCATCACACAAAACCGGTTGAAATCTCTCTCTTTCTCTCATTTATCTGTTCCCCACCCCTCCTTTCACCACTGCCCCTTCTTGCCTGGGCATCTACTCACCCACATGGGCATCTTTGAAGGCATCAAGGTCGGGACACTGGAGAGCAGGCTCCTGCGCTCCCGAGAGCCCCTCCACAGGTCAGGTCTGTGGGCGCGGCAGCCAGCTCTCGCTGTACTGCCCTGGAGCCCGTCCATCTGTGAACTGAGGCATGGCTCCAGGTTTTGTTCACTCGAGAGAGGAAAATATTTTTTGAAAGAGGCTGAATAGAACTAAATTTGCCATGTGGATGGAATCAACAGGACTTCCTGCCCGCTTTGAAGGCTCTGGCGGTTGACGAGCTCCCTCTCCCTGCGCGGTGCGGTTCAAAGCCTCGTCCCCATCAGCGCCTGGGGATGGTTCCTGGCCGGGCTGGACTTGAGTCCGGGCCAGGAATCCCACACGGCACGTCTTGGAGAAATGTTTGATTTTGGATGGCTGGGCTGCGGGATGCCTTGAAATGAGGAGCCCTGGCAAGCCTTTCTTTTTGGGGTGTACCTGTTCCACCCGGAAACCCAGGGGGTGCCCGGCTTGAGCCTCAAATCAGGGAAGGCCAACGTTACCAGGAAGACAAAGGAAAGGGTGGGGCCTCTCAGAGGGACACACTGGGGGCTCACGGCAGCTCTGTACCCTCCTCTCCCCTCTTGGGGCTTGCCCCCAAACACCTGGCAGCCAGGCCTACGTGGTAGGAGGCAGGCTCCGGGCACAGAGAAGCGTCACATTTGCAGAGCACGCTCCTTAGGCTGTATCCTAAAAAGCTCACAAACCACATATTCTTCCAGGTGGCCTTGTGGTCCCCCACCCAGCGCCGCTCTGCAGTGCCCTAGGGCATCCTTGTTATTGGGCATCTCGGCTGCGGCAATACTGACATCCTATCACTTCTTCAGGCAAAGCCCTTAGACGTGACTTGCTCGGGACCTGTCTGTGGGCTTCACCGTGGTGGCCGAGACTGAGGCTGGGGTCCTCAGCCTTCCCATTCTGCACCCTCCCGGTGGCGAAAACCCCTCCGACCTTCCTTGGGGTGTAACAGTCCCTGCTCCCCACCTCTCCCCTGTGCTTTGCTGTGGACACAGGCTGTGCCATCGGCTGCTATGACAACTACTGCGCAGTGGTTTGGTTTAAACGATAAGCATTTATTTTCTCACAGTTTTGAGCCTAGAAGTCCCCAAATCAAGACATGGGCAGGCCCTGTTTTCTCCCGGTTCGGTACCATCCTCTGTCACGTGGCCACTTCTCTCTTCTCTGTCTTCTCTTGGCTTCTGTTTCTTCTGACAGATCGTATCCAAATTTCCTCTTTCTAAGGTCCAGGGAGGCCAGCTCTTAACTGATAAGAACTTCTTCCAAGATCCTATTTACAAATAGATTCACACTCACAGGGACACGGATTAGGACTGTCGTGGGGGGCGTGATTCAGCTCCCAACAGCCAAGCCTCTCAGGGAGGGGGCCCATCACCACGGCTGGCCCCCAGGGTGCTGCCCACCCAGCCTGGTCTCCCGTGGGAAGCACAGACGCCCTGAGGCTGCCGTCAGCTGTCAGGTCCCTGGAGCGTGCTTTCTCTCAGGAACAGTTCAGGGGGTCCTCAGCATCCCATCAGGTCCTGACATCTACAAAGAATCTGTGAAGATGTCAGGGTGTGTATCAGGAGAATCCCAACTCAAAGGGTATGTGTCACCAGCTAGCCACCCCCTCCCACCTAGGTACATGGTGCAGAAGCTTTAATTTCTGGGCCCCGACTGGGACACCAGGGGTCCCACTGCCTTCTCTGTCCTCAAGATCAGAGGGATGCTTAGGTCCAGGGGTCCCGCTGTGTCCCTGGGGCCCACTGGACAGGCTTGGACCCAAGGATGATGGGCTGCTGGGTAGAAACTGTCCATGCATGATATGACCATGGTCGCGGGGGAGTGCGTCCCCTCTGACCCCAAGGAGGTAAACCTGGCAGGGGTGGTGTGCCTTTGGTGGAGAGGGTGTCCCAGCCCCAGGAAGAGAACCCCAGGGTCCAGGGTGGGCATCCACCATGCCTGCCTTGCACCCTGGCCTCAGTCTGCTCCTACCACAGGCCTGTGTGGACCCCCGAGTCCAGAGACATGCTCTGCTGCAGGCTGGTCCCAAGGTGTCCCCATGTAGGGCCCCCTATTTACCCTCCCTGATGTCTGTGGACAGGCCTAAGGAGGCAGTGGGCAGCGCTGGCACAGGGACCCTGGGGTCGGGAGCTGGAGCTTCACTGGAACCGACAAAGGGGGCCACAGATGACCCCTGTCCTAGGCACTGCCAGCCAATGCGCCTCCCCCTGTCCTGAGAGATGGGGACTCTTGCCCCGGTTTTGCCTCCTGGGCCAGTTCAATTCCCTGCTCCACATCTCAGTTTCCTCATTTATTTCCTCCTCCCTGCTGACTTCTCCGGGGGTCCTTGGCAGCCCCTTCCTCACTGCCCCCGGATTTCTCTCCCTCTGCCTGGTACCAAGGCACTCAGGCTCTGTGGCTGCCTGAGTCTTTCTGAATTGCCCAGTGGTCATGCCTTAGGGTCCCCAAACCTCATCATGGAGCTTATCCCAGATGACTCTTAAACGCAGATAACAGCTCCTGTTGGAGAATGATAAAATAATAATGCTAAATGATCGTCACCTTTCTCGAAGCCCCAGATGGGTACCGGCTAGGTACCGAGTGCCACGCTGAGCTCAAACAAGATTTGATTTAATTCCCACCACAATCCTACCAGGTATATATTATACTACCCATCTGCTAAGTGAGGGACCCAAGTCCAGAGAGATTAAGTCACTTTCCCAAAGTGGCACAGCCATTCACAGTGGAGCTGGGCTTTGAATAGAGTTTGTCTGAGATGGAAGTGCTTCACACAAGTCTCCATAGTGAGGTTCCCATGCTCCTGAGAAAATGTCACCTTATTATGTTAGTTCCGTACCTTTGAACTCCAGCAGTCCTCACATGTTGACCAGGGACAGCCGCCTTCCTTCTGAGCTTGGACCCTGGGCTAGGCTTCTAGGGTTCAAAGCCGGGCTCTGCTTATGTGATCTGAACTGTTCTGTGCCTCAGTTTCCTCACTGGGAGAACGGGGACTCCAGGGATGACATGAGTGAGTTAACATGAAGAGCTTACAACAGGACCTGGTACATAGAGATTGCTAATGCATTTCATGATTATTAATATTAGCCTTGCTTATCGTTGCTCTTTAACCCCAGTATAGCATCTTGTTTTTTTCTATGAGAGAAAGGGCTCATGGAGGAGCAAACTGAGACCCTCAGGGTTTGAGCTGAACAATGGTGAGAAAAGCTGGAGCACACAGGCGTTCTTTGTATGGGGCTGACCTTTGGGAAGAGGGTCTTTGAGGAGCATCTGGTGGGCGGGGCTGCCTGGGGCCCTCTGAGGGCCTGAGTCACAGGCACTAAGAGCTACCATTGATTCTTACAGGCTAGCTGAGAGGGTGCAAGTAGGGGTTTGGAGAGGGGGTGCTTCCAGAGGCTGGCTGGGAGGGACAGACATGGGGAAGCGTTCTCTTTGCTATGCCCTCTGTTTTATTAGTATATTATTGTACTATTGCTTTGCATTATATCATTATATATCATATTATATTACATCAAATTTATTTTTTTATTATAAAATATTTTATTTGCTTTACTGAGCATTTTATTATATAATTATCTTCAAATATTGTTTTCTTATTGTTTAAAAGTTTTGTTTAAAATATATATTGAAAAATTGTTCAGAAATAATTTTTTAAATTATTTATTTTATTTTGAATCAATAATACCTAGACATAGTGAAACCATCCCAGGGAAGTGAAAAGGTAGAGAAAGTCTCCCTTTGACCCCTTCCCAGGCATCACTGTGGCCAATATCTTGTGTATCCTTCTGGAAGCACTCTCCTCCCATGCAAGTGGAAAATCTCTGTCCTCCAATGGCTGCTTTTTTTTGCTCTCCAGTCCTGCTTGGAGACTGTTGTGGATGTGTCCCTAAGGAGTGTCCTCATTGTGTGTTAGGGACTGTGGGCTCGCCATAACTCAGGCCTCTGACTGGGATGCATTCAGGAATGACTAGAAGTGGTGGAGGTAAGTGCCAAGGCACTTCTCAGTCATGCAGGGCCCCCTGGAACTCTGTTCAGTAAAGGCCTCTTTTCAAGGGTGTACTTGGTGAGCCGGGTGCCTGCCACCTGTGTTATGCCATTGCCTCCTCATGGGGCAGGGATGGATGGGGTAGAGCACATGTGGGAGGATCTTGAGGCTAGTCCTACAAGGGGCATGCACCACTCCACTCAAATCTGGCTGCCAGAGCTCCATCTGGGGCTTGCTAACTGCAGGGAGGTGGGGAGCATGTCTGGCCATGTGTGCAAGAGAGAAGGGAAATGGGCTTGGTGAATAATTGTCTCTGCCACAATTGTCTCTGCTTTGCTATCTTGACAGAGTACAGGAATTGCAGAGTGCTGGGTCCTCCAGAGGTTCTGATTCTGAGGGTTGGCAGTTGTATTCTGCAGCAGCTGGTCTGCTGACCTGCAGGGATTCCATGAGATCTTTCCAACACTGAAAGGCAAGGGTCTGTTATTAACCAGGAAGGGACAGAAGAGTCTGAATCTTGTCCTAGGACAAAAACTTCTTTTAGCCAAACCTGTTGGAGCACAAGGATGGCAGTACAAGGGGTTGTAAGGGGGCTGGGGGCAGAGAGTCCCTCAGCAGTGGAAGAGGGAAAGGAGGGGTGATGTGTGTTTGCTACACACTTACCATGAGTCATTTCATCTCATGGGACCAACACAGCACCCTTACAAGGGAGATATTATTTATCCCCAGTTTTCTAAGTGAAGAATATTGTTTCAATTATGTATTGCTGCGTGTGATGGTTTGAAGCTGTATGGACCCCAGAAAAGTATGTTCTTAAAGTTAATCCATTCTTGTGGGTGTAGACCCAATGTAAGTAGGATCTTTTGGTGAGTAGGATCTTAAGTTAAGGTGTGACCCACCTCATTCAGGGTGGATCTTAATCCTCTTACTGGAGTCCTTTATCAGAGAATGAAATTTAGGCAAAGAGAATGCCATGGAAACAAGAAGCTGAAAACAAGGAAACCCAGAAGAGAAGGGAGAGACAAGCAGATGCTGCCATGTGCCTTGCCATGTGACAGAGGAGTCCAGGATTGTTGGCAGCCAATCTTTGGGAAGAAGGTATCATCCTGATGATGCCTTAATTTGGACATTTTCACAGCCTCAGAACTGTAAGCTTGTAAGCTAGTAAGTTCCCATTGTAGAAGCCAGTCCTTTTCTGGTATATTACTTTTGGTAGTCTAGCAAAGTTGACCACCATGTAAAAACCCTCTCAAAGTTTCATGGCTAAAAACACAACTATCATTTATTTTATTCAAGTATTTGTCATTTTGGCAGGGCTCAGTTGGAATGTCTCACATCTGTTCCCTGTGGGTTCAGCTGGAATGACTTGACTTGGGGCCAGAAGATCTACTTTCAAGGTAGCCTACCTGTGTGACAGGCAAGTTGGGGTTGGCTCCTGGCTGTGAGCTCAGCTTGGGGGTGAAGGGGGTGTTCCTGATTAGTCTTTCTGTGAACCTCTCCTTGGGCTGTTCCAAGAGTGACCAATAAAAAGCAAGATAGAAGTGCATGGCATTTTAATGCTATAGCCTCACAGGCCCCATGGCATGACTTGTACAATACTCTGCTGCTTGAGGCATTTGCAAAGATACATCCAGTTTTAAGGGAAGGATAGATGTAGGTTCCCCCACTTCATGAGAGGAGTGTCGAGGTCACAATATAATAGGAACATGGGGGAAGGGAGATACTGTTGCATCTGTCATTGGAGAATACAACTTGCCACAAATAAGAACATTTGGAGATATTCTCCACATGTAAAGAGCAGGGCATAGGGATGGGCCAGGGAATCCTTCACTTACTTCCTGAAAACAAGTCCCAAGCAAAGAGTCTTTCATTTCAGACCCAGTTCCTCCATCCAGCATATTGCTAAGGATAATAGAAATACTTGGTGCTTAATATAATTATGTTAGCGATTTTGGGACCAACTAGTGATAAGATCATTGCATTTTACAAAGTATTTGCATATGTCTTATCTCATTTACTTTGCTCTGGGGTGAATCGCTCCTGTGGAAATAATTTCAAATTTCAGTTTCAAAATGGTAGGCCAAGCACAAGCTGTAGTCTTCCCCCTCCAGGAATGATAAAAAAGGAATCTTAGAAGTAGACTCAATAAATACACAGCTGTGTTCAAAAACAAGGATGAGATCTCTTGGGAACCAGCTGTGTTCAAAAACAAGGATAGAGGAAAGCAGCAGGACTGGATTGGAGAGGGACACTTCAACCCAAAAGGCTGGTGATTCCAATGTGCAGTTATGGCTGAAGAACGGTGTTAGAGAAAGTGAGAGAAACATGAAGATGGTGGAGACCTGGAGAGAACAAGAACAGGGAAACCTCTAGGAGCTGAATACCTGGGAGGGCTGACTCCTCTGCTTTGTCACTCCTCTTGGTCCAGGCAGCAGTGAGAGCACTGCCTGACTCCAGCTGGGAACAGGGAATGTGGGGTCTTGGGTTAAAGAGACAAAGCAGTGCCCCAGGTGATGGGACTTGGGAGGAACAAGGTTACACAAATTTATAAAATTAGCTGTATAGGTAAGCTCACCTGATATTACTTCCTGCTCCTCCCCCTTACTACAAAACTCCCATATCTGCCCTTAGGCAGGCTTCTTAAACCTATGAAGAAGACAGTGTAATTGTGCCTTGACACAGTGATTCAAATAGAGACACTTGTATCACTAATCAAGAATCACCAAATAGAGTAATTCCAGCATGAGAAATAAATATCTGAAGAGAAAAACTCATACCTAGGGAAATGGAGGAATGAAGAATTTAGAACTTTAAAAGTAAGGGTAATTATTATTCCCAGAGAAGTAAGAGATATTATCACGTCCATGAAAAAAGAACAGTAGCTAAGAAAAAGAATGAATCAAGAGATCTTGGCAGTGAGAATTCAGTACATGGTTGGATAGCAGGATCGGCAGAGCTGAAGTGTAAGTTGTGCTTAGAAGATTAGGCTGAGACAATATGCTAGAACTTTGTTGCTCAAAGTGTGGTCCACAGCTAGCAGTGCCAGCATCACCTGGGAGCTTCTTAGATGCAGAATCGCAGTCCCATTCCACACCTACCTGTTAGACTGTCAGTATCCTGCTTGTTGTGGCATACTGTCAGTAGGAAAGAGAGACACCTAAGAAATGTCAGTTCACTCCAATACAGGTGTTGGGGTTGCCAGCAAAAGATGACTCACACAAGCTCTGATGAAAAAATGTTTACTCCTGTAGAGAAGAGATAAAGTCAGATTCCCTAGAGGGTGTTGGTCCTTCATGGCCAATGGGTCTCAATCCATGGCTGAAGCTGGGGGAAGATCTGATATATGCATATTCCTCTTGTGCCAAAGTAGAAGGATGTTGTTGCCTCCTCACAAGGAATAGATATAGCAGTGGGGATGGGTCAGGGGTCATAAAACTTACAAACTCAGTCTGGGAATGTTCACATGTGCTCAGGGTAAAAGGGGAAGAAACGCATAGGCAGAACACTATCTGCTGAGGTGTGCCCCAAGAAGGGAAGACAACCCACATTTATCAGTTTCCCCTAGGAGCCAGGTCAACACATCTGGTCCTGTGCACAGGATTTATTTGTGGGTCCCAAGGAAAGGTGGCAGGCCACACTCAGCTTCCACATTATGGAATCAGAATCTATATTTAGTAAGATCTCCAGGCAGTGTGTATGCATATTGAAGTTTGAGAAGCACCAGTTCTAGTAACACAAGGAATGAGAAAAAAGAAAAATTGAGACATAGAGGTATATTCTGAAATTCAAACTTTCCTCCAATAGATGGCCCACAGCGAAAGAATAGAGAGAAAGGAGATGAGGCAATATTAAAAAAAAAAAAAAAAAAAAAATAGAGGTGAGTACACTGGAACTGTAGAGAAACTTGAATCCTCAGGTTCAAAGAGTTGAGCAGATGCCAAGCAAGATAAAAACAAATGAACAACCAAAAAATTCTCCACTTGGTGACCCATATTGAAATTTCAGAACAGGAATGATAAAGAGAAAATCCAAAGCTCCTAGAAAAAAGTAAAACAAAACCAAAGCAAAGTAAAAATAAACAAATTTGTTTGCAAAGGAATTAGAATCAGATGATATCAATAAACACTTAGGGAAATGGATGTGGCTCAAGAAGTTCGGCATCCATCTACCATATGGAGAGACCGGGGTTCGATCCCCGGGACCTCCCGGTAAAAAAAAAAACAAAAACAAAAAAACACTTAACAACACTTATACAAGAAGAAATAGAGCAGGGGAGTAGATGTGGCTCAAGTAGTTGAGCACCTGCTTCCCACATGGGAGGTCCTGGGTTTGGTTCTCCATGCCTCCTAAAAACAAAACAACAAACAAACAACAAGCAAACAAATGAAAAAACCAACTCAGGGGAGCCTATGTGGCTCAGTGGTTGAGCATCAGCTTCCCACATAGAGGTCCCAGCTTTAATCCCTGGCCCTGGTACCTAAAAAAAAAAAAAAAAAAAGGAGCAAAGCCATCAAATCATAGGTACATAGGTATAAAATAATTCTGAATACTATACCCAGCCAAACTACCAGTTTTGTGTAATAACAAAATAAGGATATTTTGGACATAGAAGGACCCAGGAAATCTATTGGGCACACTCCTCTCTGGGTGAAATTAATAGAGGATTAATTTCAGCAAGGAGAAAAATGAATCCAGGTTCCTTTTTTTTCTGATGCAATGTAGGTGTGAGGAAGCTGCAGCTCACCAAGGTTGAGTAAACTGCCCAAGGTCACACAGCCCAAAAGTGGCAGGGCTGGGACTCAAAGCTAGGCCAAGTCATTCTAAAAGGCTTCCATGCCATCAGCAGTTACTCACTAGAAACATCTGTGGCATTTGCTTCAAGTAAAGATTCCAGAGCTACAGACTCAGCCTTCATGGGGTAAGCCCAGGTCTCTGCAGTGTTCCAGCCACAGAGGAAGTTCTAATGGGACCTGCCAGGTATAATCTGGGGAAGCCCATTACCATGATGAAAAGAGAGCTGGGTGATTTGGGTTCCCAGGGAAGGCTTCATGAAGGAGCAGGGACCTTGGATTCTGGGTAGGCTGTGAGTAGGTGGCTGAGAGAGGAGAAAGCCACCCTCACTAGGTGGAATAGAATCAACTAGAGGCAAAGGCAGGAAGATGGAGAGATTGCAAACTTGCTGTAGAAAGTGGCTGACTCCTGTCGTAGTCTGTCCAGAATCATCCTCAGGTGTTGCCAACAAATTTGCAAACTCTGGGACTTTGAGGGCATCCTTGAAAGGATTAAAACTCTTGGACTAAGAATGATCAAAATCAGTTCAGTAATGACTGCATTTACAACACCCCTTGCACTTCTTCCACTCACCTACTGTACCCTTCCATACTCTCTTATATAGCATGAAGCAGAGTTCTCCTGCATTCCAGACATGCACAGTCTTCCTGACATACTAGTTTGGCATCATGCCACCTCCCCTCTCTCATCCATAGTGCGTGAGCCCAGGTTTGCCAGTGGCCAGCAAGGTCCGGCAGTGTGCAACCTCCACAGAGGCTCAGTAGAGGTCATTCCTGGGCAACTCCCATGGAGGGTTTGGTACCCAGGGTGCTGAGGTCCTCTCAGTTGAAAGTCTCCATCTGGGGCTCGAGGAAGCCCTGTGAATTCTCTAGAAGGGCTCTTTTGGGAGCCAATTTGATGTGGGCAAAAGGCAGGCTTGTAGAAGTCTATTCAGTCTCCATTTTGCAGTTTTGTTGACTTTTTTTCACTTAATGGGAAAATCATGCTGGTTATAATCCTAGGCTGTTTGGGAGATTTGGAGCTGGGGGAGCATTCTCTTTCTCGGTGGGTCCAATCCCTGCTGCGGTTTATGAGCCTGGGGCTAAAAGCTGCACCTAAATTAAAGTAAGGAGTTTATTCTTGGCAAGATACACTTTCCTTTTCCTTGAAAAGAGTACTATAATGACTTAAAAAAGGTTAAAGAAAGGGTTTGTGGATGAAAAAGTTCTTGCAAAACATGTTTTTAATGATTTGAGTGTAAATTTAATAAGAAACAAATGCATAGTATTTTTTTTCTTTGCAGGCCATGAAAATTAAAAAAAAAAAAAAAAAAAAAGGAAAAAGGGTCCATGGGAAAAGCAACGCATGGTGTTTTCCTCTTTTGGAAGGCCAAGAATTCCTAAGGGTGTCCCACCTACCCTGAATTGCATGGAGTTGGGATCTGGCTTGGCTCCTTCGCTGTGGCTCTTGGACAGCCGCTGGCCTGGCCCAGAGAGGGCGTGAGCAGATGTTTGTTAAATGGATACTATGGCTTCCTTCTCAGCTGGATGCTAGGGCTTGCTCAGGTGTGCCTCACTCATGCATTCAGCCAAGCTTTGCAGCTTGTCTGTGTGCAGGTCCTGTGCAGAGATGAACTTGGACATAAAGTGATGTCCTGAGCTATTCTCAGGGAGGCCCCTTTCCAAGTAGATATGCTATTGTATAGGGCCCCAATCTTTAAAACCGGGCTTAGGGAAGGGGGCTTCCCAGACAGACTTTCATTCCCTATGGATTGGAAATTGGAGCTATTCCCAGTTTTTCTCTATATGTTTGGCAGTATAGGAAAAATGCCCCCATTGTCCTTCAGGGTGGGGTCTTACCATGATTGTCTTTCTTTGAGAGCTCCCCTGACTCCTCCTTGTGGGATTCAAGACCCATGTGTTGGCTTCTCCCCCTATATCTGCCAATCCTACTGTTCCATGACACAAGTTGAGTGCAGTTTACCTTGGAAAGGAAATGTGGAGACTCCCCAGCCAGCCCTCATGCCAGATGGGCAATTGGCAAAAGGGTCCCTTCTGGCGAGTTTTTTTTTTCCTATGGAAATTTTTGGTTTATTCCAGAAAATATTTTAAGAGTTCTCACCAGGAATCGGCTCCAATCACTCATGCCCACTGTTAATGGGAGCGGGGAAGGATGGGGCTGCTAATTCTTTACCTCCACAGCCTTCTCCTTGGCCTTCTCCTTCTCGTCCACCTTTTCTTCATTCTCCAGTGTTGCCATGATCTCAGCCACCTGACTGGTGGTCGATCAGCTCAACCACCTTGAGCAGGTCTTCAGTTTCGATGGTGCTGTTCCTATTCTCATCCAGTGCAGAGGCCAGGCTCATGATGAGCTTGTTTCCTGGAATTTGCTTGATTTGCTTCATGGCACTGATGAGCTCAGTGACACTGATGACATTCTCCCCCATGGACGTGTCTCCAGCAGCGAGATCAGGCTGTCCATCTGCCCAGTCAGCTGCTGCACACTCTTGGTCAGCCTTTTGCTGGCCAGAGAGTCTTCCAGCAACTTGTTTTCTCCAGTCTTTGAAAGTTCCTTCTTGATCTCTTGCAAGTCCTTGCTGTAGTCCTGCACGTCCTCCTTCAGCAGCTCCAGCTCCTCCTTCTCTTTCTTGAAGGCCAGGTATACAGCATGGGGTAGCCTGACTTCCTGGACGTGGTGGACTCTGTCATGGCCCTCTGTGTGAACCCCCTGGGCGGGTCATCTGTCTCACCTCAGCCATCATAGAACCCACCTGGCAGGTTGGGTGTCAGAATGAAATATCATGTACAGTCGGCCCACCAGAAGTGGTGACCTTACGTTATGGTTTAATGCTAGAATTATTATCGCTAACAGAGGATGCAAACTTGTACTGGTTTCATGGTCTGGGCAACTAGTTGTTCATAAGCCTTTTTCCAGGCAGGCATGTTACCTTTTAAACTTAAACTAAAACTCAAAGCAGGGAAAGATATCTCTGAGGAGACAGCATAGCATTCTGGCTAAGAGCACAGTTCTAGAGCTGGCTTCTTGCATTTAAAATCCCCCCTGAACATACAAAGACCTAAATACTTTACTCTGAATTACCCTTTTCCATCTTGCATATTATCAACATCCAGTATTTTAGTTCCACTGTCTGTTTTAAAAAAAAATTTTTTTAGGAGGTACCGGGGATTGAACTCAGGACCTTATACACAGGTAGAAGGCGCTCAACCACTGAGCCACATCTGTTCCCCATTCTCTGCATTCCCTGTTTGAGTTTCCTAGGTCTGCTGCAACAAAGTACCAAAAAGTGGATGGCTTAAAACAACAGAAATGTATTCTCTCACAGTTATGGAGGGTAGAAATCAAGCCTCAGAAACCTGTAGAGGAGAATCCTTTCTTGCCTCTTCCAGCTTCCAGGGGCTGCCAGCCATCCTTGGTGCTCTGTTGCTTGTAGATGCATTGCTCCAGTCTCTGCCTCCTCCATCATCCCATGGCCTTCTCCCCAGTGTCTGTGTCCAGTTCTTCCCTTCTAAAAAGGCACCAGTCTTAAAGGAGCAGGCCCACCCTAATCCAGTTTGGCTGCATAATAACTAATCACATCAGCAAAGATCCTATCTCCAAATAGGGTTATACTTCAGTACTCAACTGCTTCGAAACTAGTCAAATTTGGTACTCAATGCATTTTGACACAAAAATTTTGTCCCGGTCCTCATCGTTTGTTTGGTACTCGACGTGCAAGCTAGAACTTGTCGGTGGCAGTTGCCTCATGACTTGCTACCCTTTCCAGCTGAAACAAAGGGTCATGTGTTAGCCACGTGGTAGCTCTTGCCCTGTGCACATCCCATTGTGGTGTTATTTTAGCTTCTGTGGTCATTTTGTGTATTTTTAAGTTTTTTTTTTCTCATCATGGGTCCTAAGAAAATGAGCAGTGATAGCACTGAGCAGAAAAGAAAATTACTTCAAACTACCATTGAGCAAAAAAAAAAAAAAAAAAAAAGAATAGGTAAAGACGAGAGCGGAATTCACATTACTGATCTTGCTAGGGAATACGGTATGTCTAGAGCAATGGTCTCCACCATCATTAAGAATAAAGAAGCGATAAAAAAGGCTGATGTTGCAAAAGGAGTTAAAGCAGTAACAAAGCAGCATTCCCAAACACTCGAGGAAGTTGAAAAGCTGTTATTAATTTGGGTAAATGAGAAAGCAGGCAAGAGTATCAGAAGCCATGATATGTGAAAAAGTGAAAGTGTTGCATGCTGATCTTTTGAAAAACAAACTGGAACTAAATGATGAGAGTGTTGAAGTTTTTAAGGCCAGCCACGGCTGGTTTGACAATTTTAAAAAGAGGACTGGCATCCATAGTATCGTGAGGCATGGCAAGGCAGCGAATGCTAATAAAAAGGCTGCTGATGAATTCATCAGTGAATTTCAAGACTATGTAGAGACTGAAGGTTTTATTTCCCACCAAGTTTTTAACTGTGATGAGATGGGAGTTTTTTGGAAAAAACTGCGAAGTAGTACCTATATCACAAAAGAGGAGAAGGCACTACCAGGCCACAAACCAATGAAGGACAGGCTCACTCTATTATTGTGTGGGAATGTCAGTGGGTACTTAAAACTCAAGCCTCTACTAGTCTATTATGCTGAAAACCCATGAGTTTTCAAGAAGAAGAATGTCATCAAAAGCAAACTCCATGTGATGTTGAGGGCAAAAAACAAACTTGGGTCACGAGACAATTTTTCACTGAGTAGATACATGAATTGTTTGGTTGCCCAGTGAAAAAATATTTCCTGGAGAAAGACTTGCCTCTGAAAGCTCTCCTACTTTTGGACAATGCGCCTGCCCACCCTCCAGGCTTTGAGGATGACTTACTGGAGGAGTTCAGCTTCATCACTATAAGGTTCCTGCCCCCCAACACTACTCCTCTCATCCTGCCCATGGACCAGCAGGTTATTTCAAACTTCAAAAAGTTGTACACCAAGGCAGTTTTCCAGAGGTGCTTTGAGATCACCTCTGACACTCAGTTGACCTTCACAGAATTCTGGAAGGAGTATTTCAATATCCTTTTTGATAAGGCCTGGAAGGAAGTCTCTTATAGGACAATGAATGTGGAAGAATTTGTGGCCAGAAGCTGTGACTCAGACTTCAAAGGCTTTGAGACTGACCCCAAGCCTGCAGGTACAGAGGGTACAGTTGTGCAGGATATTGTATCTTCGGCCAATCCATGGGTCTGGAGGTCGATGCTGCTGATGTTGAGGAGTTAGTGGAGGAACATCGTGAAGAGCTCAGGACTGAGGAGCTGCAGGAACTAGAGAAGGAGCAGCAACAAGAGGTGGCTGAAGAGATTCCTTCAGGTGAGGAGGAGATAAGGGAAATTGTCCCCAGTTCCTTGATCAAAGAAATGTGTGCAAAATGGGCAGAAGTTCAAAACTTTGTGGAGAAGTAGTATCTGGACAAAGCTCTGAAAAACAGAATTGTGAATGTACTGAATGACCAAATAATTTAACACTTTCGAGGAATTCTGAAAAAAAGAAAGAAGCAGTCCTCATTGGATAAGTTTTTAGTGAAGGTGACAAAGAGTGTGTCAGAGCCTGTGGTGCAAGTTGAAAAAAGGCAGAAAAGAGAAAGAACACCTGAAGTG
The DNA here is from genome assembly GCA_026826555.1 of Tolypeutes matacus. NCBI lineage: Eukaryota > Metazoa > Chordata > Mammalia > Cingulata > Chlamyphoridae > Tolypeutes > Tolypeutes matacus. Next base: position 8,769,832 of record JAKSZT010053840.1, read on the forward strand.
CAAATGCCCAGTGTTCTTTTGGAGGGGGACTCTCCTTCCAAGCAAGATTCCATGTAACTTCTCCTCCTCACCACTCTCCTCCCACCATCCCATTAGGCCATGGACTCTTCTCAGTACAGGTAAAGTGAAGTGTTTATTTTATTTAATCTGAGTATTTATTAATTTTAAGTTTATTTCTCATGTAAAGTAATGATATACAACTCCATCTTTTTACATATTGCCTTAAAAATGTGCATTGTCTTTGATTTGGGAATGCATTAAATTTATTTACATTATTCCTTACGGGAAAAATTTGCTTGGTACTCATTGTTTTTGGTACTCATCTCACCTCCCGGAACCAATTAACAAAAAGTGCAGAGGTACCACTGTAGGGTCATATTCATAGGGAGGAGCGGGGTTAGAACTTGAACACATCTTCTTTTAGGGGGGCGGGTAATTCATCCCATAACATACCCCCGAATCAGTATCATTATACTGATTCATACAATCAATTCATTATTTATACAATCAATACTTGAATCAATTTGTGAACTTGATGACCAATTTGTTTATCCACTGTTACTTTTTGGGTCCCCCCTCCCTTCTGAATTCTTTTTTTTTAAATATATTTTTGATTGAGGTATATCATTCATACATGAACATGCATAAACGATAAGTGTATAGTAAAGATTGTGAACTTACAAAATAAATATACATAACATCATACAAGGGTCTCTTACATCACCCTTCCACCAACACTTTGCATTGTTGTGGAACATTTGTTACAAACTATGCAAGAGCATCGTTCAATTGCTTTTTTTTAAAAAAAAGATTTATTTATTTATTTGCTTTTATCCATTTTTCCCCTCCCCCCTAGTGTAACTCTGGTCCATATTTCTAATAGAATCCAATTAATACACTTAATACAAGTATATTAAGTACATACTGTGTCCCAGGAGCTTGGAGCTACAGACCTTGTCCTTTTGGCACCTTCAAACACACGGATGAGCCCTCAGCATTGGTGACAACAGGGCCCCCAGCTTTCTCCTTCCTTTGCCTCTGAAATAATCCCCAGTTCTTTCTCATTTCATATCTTAATGGGAGCAATGAGAGAAAAGATTGTTGTTATATTTCACGTTTCTCCATTTCCAGACTGCAGTGGTGTTACTTCCCCTGGTTTTCTTTCATTTTTTTTACTTTTAATCTTCAAGTGGGACCTCAAAAAATTGGCCTACCCCTTTCCCAGGTTCCCTGATGTGAGTCCACTGTGGCTTTCATGACATCATTCCTTTGTTGGTGTAAGGCTAGCTTGGAGCCATAAGGAACATGTTAATTAATCAGAAATCCACTTCAGTAAGTAGAACCGGTGATCAGCATGCTAATGAGGATAATTGGAAGGGAGGATTGTGCCTAGTGAATAATTCTCTCTTTTGTCCTTTGCAATCCAGATGATTGGGAACTGGAAACCCAAATGTTTAAGTTAGCTTAGTTTAGGGTTTTGTAATTTCTACCTGCAATAACACAAGTGGAACGTTGGCCAGCCAGGTGCGGCCTGGAACATTCACGTGTGTGGGTGGAGGGAGGCCTTGGGAGTGCGGCTCCAGGCCCAGACAGGGACTCAGGAGATGCTGGTCCTAAGGCTGTGTGATCTTGGACAGATACCTTAACCTCTCTGAACCTTAGTTTTCTCCTCTGTCAGCTAGGTTTCATAATACCTGACTTGCACTGTTATTGTGACAGTCAAATAAGATAACATACAGGGAAGAGGGTTTTTTGAGACAATTTTAAGAGTATTCCAAAATGTAAATGCCTATAAAGTAACCTGATTTGACCCAAGAAGTTTTTCAAATAATAATTTTTTTTAACAAAGGGGTGAGATAATAAATGTTGTTCTTTCTGGGTTGTGCTCCTTGTCTTGTGAGCTTCCTGCCATTTTCTTTGGGGGGCGCTTTTAAGCTGCTTAATTTCAACCATAGATGTGCCCAAGGCACATTGGATATCCCTTGCTGGGAAGCAAGTGGGTTGACGCCTTCCTCTGTGGCTCGACAGGAAGCTGCTGCTGGGTTGAGTACACGTGAGATGGCAGCGCTCTGGGACTAGCAAATGCTGGTGCTGTGAGTCCAGGGACTTTAGAAGTTCCAATTCCTCCTGCTGGGACTTTAGGTGAGAGGACTTCAGGCAGGGAGGGTGAGCGGGCGTCCTTACAGGTAGTGGAGCTTCAGTTCAAACAGGCTTTATTTTTTTAAAGGATAAATCTTTTACTTATAGTGGTTGTATACTTAAAAAAAATTTTTTTTTATTTTTATTCACCATACTGCAAAGATGGTTCCCTTGTCTGTCTGCTCGTTGTCTGCTTGTTTTCCTCAGGAGGCACTGAGAACTGAACCGGGGACCTCCCATGTGGGAGGAGAGTGCCCAACTGGTTGAGCCACCTTCACTCATGGCTTGCGGCTCGTGGTGGCTTGCTGTGGCTTGTCTTTTTTAGGAGGCACCAGGAACCAAACCCGGGACCTCCATGTGGAAGGCAGGCACCCAACTGCTTGAGCCACCTCTGCTCCCTTAAAAGGCTTTTGGAGAGAAGTTAGCACATTGTTGTGGGTTGAACTGTGTCACCCTAAAAGCTATTTCGAGTCCTAAACACCAGCACCTGTGAATGTGATCTTACTAGGAAATAGGGTCTGCAGCTGGAATCAAGTTAGATGAGGTCATGTGGGTTAAGGTGGGGGACCTAAATCCAATGATGGGGTCCTTATAGGAAGAGGAGAGGACACAGACAGGGAGAACACATGGGAAGACGGAGGCAGAGACTGAAGGGATCTTCAGGCCAAGGAAAGCCAAGGATAGCTGGCAACCACCAAAGCTAGGAAGAGGCAAAGAAGGTGTGGCAGAATGATTCCTGCTCTCCAAGAAAGACATGTTCTTAATCTTAATCCGCATTCCCGTGCGTGTGACCCCAGTTATAAATAAAACCTTTAGAAGATGCTACTTTTAGTTAAGGTATGGCTTGACTGAATCAGGGTGGGCCTTATTCTGTTTAACTGGAGTCATTCATAAGCAGGAGAAATTGAGATGCAGTGAGTTAGGGGGGAGCCAGACTCTGGAAATCAGTGGAAATCGGAAGAGCAGATGCATGGAGTGAGAGAGATCGCCAAGTGACTGGAGCCCCAAGGAACCCCAAGGATTGTGGCAAGCCAGCACCAGAAGTTTACAGACTTTGGGGAGAAAGCATGGCATTGTAGCCTTCCAAACCATGAGTCCATCCTTCCTGTTGATGAGCTGACCCATTGTGTAGTATTTGTCATAGCAGCTCTAGTAAACTAATACAGAAGAATTCCTCCCTAGAGACTTCAGAGGGAGCATGGCCCTGTCCACATCTTGATTTTGGACTTCCAGCCTCCAGCACCATAAGAGAATACATTTCTGTGGTTTTAACCCACCCAGTTGGTGTTCATTTGTTATGGTGGTCCTAGGAATCTAAAGTACATGTACATAAGAATTTAAGATGTAGCTCAAAGTTTACGTGCATAAAGAGCATCTCTGTTACAAAACAATCCTTGGAAGCAAAGAATCCTTTTATGTTGCAAATGATGACCTCGTGAAAGGTTTTGCTTGGAAAGTGTGTATTTTCATCTATTGGATATTCTAAAACTGGGGCTCTCTGAATGTAGAGCTGAGGTAGGGGTTCTCTCGGTCCTTGCTCGGTTCTCCCAGAGCCTCGATGGGCCCCTGGACAGTTCCCAGTGATGCCTTCTCCAGCCATGGGACTGCACAAGTGGCCTGTGACCTTTGGCCTCAGTTGTCATATCTGTAAACCATGGGATTAAAATACCAGACCGGAAGGATGCCTCAGTGCTCGATAAATCCCATTGAAATGAAAGAACACAGAATTATGATCCCAGGACACAACCCCTGCCTGCCAATAACCCTCTCCAGCTTCTCCGCGGGAGTGGCTGAATGCTCAGCCATCATGCCCCATGGGTGTCACCATGGTCATCATAATCAAGGGAGGAAAACTGAGCCTCACTGCAGGTCACAGGGCCCCTCAGTGTCCCTGTTGGCATCTGGACTCGTGTCCCAGGTACAAGTACCCCTGCTCCTTCCTGGGCTGAGATGCAATGTCCCTGGGGCAGGCTAAAAATGGAGGTAAAAATGGATAAAAGTAAATAAATAAATAAGTCTTTTTTAAAAAAATAGTCTTAAACCCTAGTGAGGGGCTTTTAATGGATGTCACTGTTCCCTTTTGGGTAGAGTGGGCTGTTTTTCCCTGACAGGGAGAGGAGATTCAGCCAGCAATCCCCCAGTGTGGTCCCCATCTTGAGTGGATCTTTATTCTCTCCATTTTTAATTGTCAGAGGGGCAAGCAGCTGTGAAACCTGATTTCTGGGGGCGGGAAGAGGCCAAGTACGTAGTGATAGCTCATTATGGGCTTAATTTGCATTTCCCCAACCTCTAGTGATGTTGAACATATTTTCATGTGTTTCTATGGCATCCTTTTATCCTCTTCAGCGAAATGACTTTACATGTCTTTTGTCCATTTTCTGATTAGATGGTATTTTTTTGTACTGTTGAGTTTTAGAAATATATATAAAGTTCCATAAATTATATATAAATATATAAATTTTATAGACTTTTATGTTTTATAAATTGTATATAAAGAGAGTTATTTAAACATTCTAGATACAAGTTGTTTGTTGGATATGTGGTTTGCAAATATTTTCTTCCAGCTCATCTTTTCATCCTCTTAGCAGGGTCTCTCACAGAGCAAAAGTTTTAAATTTTGAAGAAGTCCAATTAATCCATTTTTTTTTCTTTTTATGAATTGTGATTTTGGTGTCATGTCTAAGAACTGCTCCCCAAGCCCAAGGTCCCAAAGACCTTATCTTATTTTTTTTTTTCCTAAAAGTTTTGTAGTTTTGAATTAATCTTTGTGTAAGGTGTAAGGTGTAGTTGAGGTTAATTTTTTCGCCTATGGATAACTAATCATTCCAGCACCATTTGTCAAAAAGACCTTCTTTCCTTATTTCCTCAATTGAATAGTTTTTGCACTTTGTAAAAATCAGTTGGTCCCACTTATGTGGAGCTATTTCTGCTTTTTCTTTCTGTTCCCTTGATCCATGTGTCTATAGCTCAGTGTGCCTATAGCTGTTCTGTTTTGATTTTAAGACTTAAAATCAGGTAGAGTGATTCCTCCCACTTTATTCTTTTTCAAGATTGAGTTATTCTAGTTCCTTTGCCTTTCCATATCAATTTTAGAATAATCTGTGTATATCTGCAAAAATTCTTGCTGGGGTTTCCCATTAAATCTAGAGATCAGTTTGGGGACAGTTGAAATCATTACTAAACTGAGGCTTAAAACCCATGAACATGATGTGTGTCTCCATTGAGTTAAATTTTTATTTCTTTCCTTAGCATTCTGTAGTTTTTAGGATACTATTCCTGTACATGTTTTATTAGATTTACACATGAGTTATTCATCTTTTTTTTGGCAAGGTTATAAATGATATTGTAGTTTTAGTTTTGGTTTCCCTGTGTTCATTGCTGGTAGGTAGCAACACAGCTGAATTTTCTATCCTGCAGTCTGGCTGAACTCACTTATCAGTGATAGAAATGTTTTGTAGATTTCTTGGGGTTAACTACATAGACCATCATGTCATCTGTTTCATTTCTTCCCTTTTTAAAATATGTTTTTATTATGGAAGTTGTGAACCTACAAAACAATCATGCATATGTGTGGAATTGCCATACAACAACCCTTCACCAACACACTACACCGTTGTGGAACATTTATTACAGATTGTGAGATAATTGACTCACAATTAACTGACTATTACCACTAACTATAGCATACATTTGGCATGTTTTTTCCATAGCCCCCTATTATCAACACAGTACATCTTTGACAGTGATGCAAGAATATTACAGTATTGCTGTTAACTATAGTCCATAGGTTACATTAGTTGTATTTTCCCCATGCTTCTCCACTTTCTTACCACCTTGCAATAGTGATGTACATTTGCTCTAGTTCACAGAACTACTAACCACAATTCTTATCCACCTTTGGGTTCACTGTTATTCAGTCACTAGATTATTCTCTAGCTTTCTTTCAACTGACATTTATATCCCTAGACTATTCTTTCCAGCCCCAATCCCATTTTTAATCCAGCTGCATTAGTTCTACTTACTATAATGTGTTACCATCAACTCTGTCCATTTCCACACTTTTATAGTCAAGTTAATTAAAACTTCTACATACATTAAGTACCAGCACTTCTTCTCAGCTCTCTTCTAATAACCTTTACTCTAGGTTTTAATTTCATGCATTTATTCTTTGTATTTAGTTCATATTAGTGGAACCATGCAATATTTGTCCTTTTGTGTCTGGCTTATTTCACTTAGCATAATGACTTCAAGATTCACCTGCATTATCATATGTGTCCCAGTTTCATTTCTTCTTACTGCAGTATAGTATTCTATTGTATGTATATACCACATTTTGTTTATCCATTCACTGCTTGATGGACACTTAGGTTATTTCCATCTTTTGGCAGTTGTGAATAATGCTGCTATGAACATCGGTGTGCAAATATCTGTTCACGTCACAGATTTCGGTTCTTCTGGATATATAGTAGTAGAGCAAATGCTAGATCATAGGGCAGTTCTAAATTTAGCTTCCCAAGGAACCGCCAAACTGTCTTCCATAAGGCTGTACCATTTTACATTCCCACCAACAGTGAAAGAGTGTTCCTATTTCTCTACATTCTTTCCAGCACTTATTGTTTTTTTTTTTTTTTTTTTTAAGATTTTATTTATTTATTCATTTATCCCCCCCTTGCTGCTTATGCTCGCTGGGTCAGCTAACCATGCCATGCAGGCGGGCTTTGCCTTCACCAGGAGGCCCCGGGAACCGAACCCGGGGCCTCCCATATGGTAAACGGGAGCCCTATTGATTGAGCCATAGCCGCTTCCCATCCAGCACTTATTGTTTTATGTTTTTTTTTAGTAATAGCCATTCTATATGGTGTGAGATCATATTTCATTGTAGTTTTGATTTGCATTTCCCTAATAGCTAATGCTATTGAACATTTTTTCATGTGCTTTTTAGTCATTTGTATTTCCTCTTTGGAGAAATGTTTATTTAAGTCTTTTGCTCATTTTAAAAATTGGATTACATGCTCTTTTATTGTTGAGTTGTATGATCTTTTTATATGGAATGGGAATCAAACCCTTATCAGATATGTGGTTTCCAAATATTTTTTCCCATTGAGTGGGCTGCCTTTTCACCTTCCTGACGAAGTCCTTTGAATCACAAAAGTGTTTACGTTTGAGGTGGTCCCATTTACCCATGTTTTCTTTTATTGCTTGTGCTTTCAGTTTATGGTTTAAGAATGCACTGCCTACCACCAGGTCTTGAAGATATTTTCCTACATTTTCTTCTAGGAGTTTTATGGTTCTAGCTTTTATATTTAGGTCTTTGATCCATTTTGAGTTAATTTTTGTATAAGGTGTGAGATAGAGGTGCTCTTTCTTTCTTTTGTATATGGATATTCAGTTCTCCCAGCACCATTTGTTGAATAGACTGTTCTTACCCAGCTAGGTGGGTTTGATAGGCTTGTCAAAAAATCACTTGACCATAGATGTGAGGCTCTGTCTCTGAACCATCAATTTGATTCCACTGATTTATGTGTCTATCTTTATGCCAGTACCATGCTGTTTTTTACCACTGTAGCTAGGCAATATATTTTATTTATTTTTGTTTATTTATTTATTTATTATTTTAATATAGGCAATATAATTTAAAATCCATAAGTGAGAGTCCTCTAAATTCACTTTTACTTTTTAATATGTTTCTGGCTATTTGGGACCCCTTACCCTTCAATAAATTTGATAATTGTGTTTTCCATTGGTTTAAAAAATGCTGGTGGAATTTTTATTGGGATTGCTTTGAATCTGTATATCAATTTGGGTAGAACTGACATCCTAATCATATTTAGTCTTCTAATCCATGAGCATGGAATATTCTTCCAATTATTTAGGTCTTTTAAAATTTCTTTTAGCAATGCATTGTAGTTTTCTGAATACAAGTGCTTTACATCCTTGGTTAAGTTTATTCCTAAATATTTGATTCTTTTAGTTGCTATTGTAAATGGAATTTTTTTCCCTGACTTCCTTCTCAGATTGTGCCACTGAATAGAAACTCCATTGATTTTTGCATATTGATCTTGTATCCTGCCACTCTTCTGAAATTGTTTATTAGCTCTAGCAGCTTTGTTGTAGATTTTTCAGGACTTTCTAGGTATAGGATCATATCATCCGTGAATAGTGAAAGTTTTACTTCTTCCTTTCTGATTTGGATGATTTTATTTCCTTTTCTTGCCTGATTGCTCTAGCTAGATCCTCTCACACTATATTGAACAACAGTGGTGACAATGGGCATACTTGTTTTGTTACTGATTTCAACAGGAAAGCTTTTAGTCTTTCACTATTGAGTACAAAGTTAGCTGTGGGTTTTTCACATATGGCCTTTATCTTGTTGAGAAAGTTTCCTTCAACTTCTGAATTAGTAGTATTTTTATCAAGAAAGGATGCTGTATTTTGTCAAATGCCTTTTTGCATCAATTAATAAGATCATGTGATTTTTCTTCTTTGATTTATTAATGTGGTGTATTTCACTGATTGATTTTCTAGTGTTGAACCACTCTTGCATGCCTGGTATAAAACCCACTTGATCATGATGAAAAATTCTTTTAATTTGTTGCTGGATTTGATTAGCAAGTATTTTGTTGAGGATTTTTGCATCCATATTCATTAGGGAAATGGATCTGTAATTTTCTTTTTTTGTAAAATCTTTATCTGGCTTTGCTTTTAGGGTGATATTGGCTACATAGAATGAGTTGGGTAGTGTTCCTTCCTGTTCAATTTTTTGAAAGAGTTTGAGTAAGATTGGTATTAAATATTCTTTGAATGCTTGGTAGAACTCACCTGTGAAGCCATCTGGTCCTGTGCTTTTCATTTTGGGGAGTTGTTTGATGACTGTTTCAATCTCTTGTGATTGGTTTGTTGAGGTCTTCTATTTCTTCTAGGGTCAGTGTAGGTTGTTCGTACATTCCTAGAAATGTTTCCATTTCATCTACATTCTCTAGTTTGTTGGCATACAGGTGTCCAACCATTCAGACTGTGTGGGCCAAAAGCACCTGCAGTTTCCCAGAGAGGCTGAAGAAACACTATCCCCCTCTTATCCTATGGGGTAGAAGGATGGAGATGGAATCAAAGGTGCTCAGTAATCTAGTACATGTGGGCCAAAAGTGCCTGCAGTTGCCCAAAGAGGCCGAGGAAATACAGCTCTCCTCCTAACCTATTGAGATACAGGGATGGAGCTACAGGTGTCTGAGTATCCAGTGTGTGCTGGCCAAAAGCACCTGCAGTTGCCCAGAGAGGCTGGTGCAGGTCTCCCAAGTTTTTTCCCTGCCAGAGGTGGGGCTGAAGCCTAGGGTAGGGCTGCAGTTCAATCTGGGTGGAAAGAAGCCCGTCCCTACGGTCACTGTGATTTTCAATCAGCCCTAAATACCCTCATGCTGGGGATGAGGTTAAAACGGCGGCTACCATCTTCTTTTCTGACTTGGACACGTTCAAACTTTAGCTGTTCTTAGGATTATACTTTAGCTAGCCAGATTTACTAATCAGTAGCTGAAATTGGTGCCCAACCATCTCTTGCTCCCATTTTTGGGAAAAGAAGCTTCTAACTCCAGCACAGAATAGCACCCAAGGTGGCTTGTGGCACCAGTGGAGGAAGGGCACTGGCCTTTGTGGCATGGAGTGTTCTACTCATGCAATTTCACTGCAGATGGGCAGTCTCCTCCTTCCAGTCTTTCAAGGATGTTGCAGGATGCTCTGCTGGTCTCCTGGGCCCCCCAAATGGGTGCTTTAGATAGCTCTGGATGATTACTAACTGCCCTGTAGGACAAGGTGACTCTTGGAATGCCTTACTCAGCCACCATTCTTCCCCAATCCCCCAAAGCCATTTCTTCCTTTTTCATCTTCATGCCTTTAAAAAAATGCCTTATTACACTGTACAGAACTTTCAGTACTATGTTGAATTAGAGTGGTGCTTTGTTCTCAATCTTAAGGGGAATGCATTCAGTCTTTCATCATTATGATGACAGCTTAGCTTTATTGTAGGTGTTCTTTTAACTTTTTAAAATCACATTAAGGAATTTGCCCTCTAGTTCTAGCTTTCTAAGAGTTTTTATTATGAATGAGTATTGATTTTGTCAAATGTTTTTCCTACTTCCGTTGATATGATCATGTGATTTCTTTTCTTTAGCCTATTAACATGGTGAATTATCTTGATTAATTTTCAACTACTGGACCAGCTTTTCATCTCTGGAATATTCCCCACTTGGTCATGGAATTTAAACCTTCTAGTCAGTAATATTGTGTTAAGGATTTTTGTATCTTTTTTTTTTGGTACTCTGCCTTATTTTGGTATCAGGGTAATAATGTTAAAATTATTATTATTTTTACTATAAAATGAGTTGGGAAGTGATTTCTCTTCTTCTATTTTCCAGAGAGATTGTGTAGAATTTGTGTTAAATTTTCTTTACATGTTTGATAGAATTCTTCAGTGAAATTCTGGGCCTGGAGATTTCTTTTTTGTGAGTGTCAGAAGTTTGATTATAATGTGTCTTGATGTAAGTTTCTTTGGTTTATCCTATTTGGAATTCTCTCAGTTTTTTGAATCTGTAGGTTTATGTCTTTTTCTAATTTGTGGAAAATTTACATCAAATACTTTTCAGTCCCTCCCTCTTTGTCCTCTCCTTCTGGGACTCAGATGACATGAATGTTAGATCTTTTGTTTTAGTCCTACAGGTCCCTAAATATCTGCTCATACTTTTTCCAGTCTCTTTTCTCTTTGTTGTAAGATTGGGCAATTTCTATTCTAACTTCCAATCTCCAAATTCACTGATTATTTCCTCTGCCTCTCCATTCTACTTTTGTGTCTATCCATTCAGTTTTTTTTTAATTTTGATTATTGCATTTTTCTGTTCTAAAATTTCCATTTGATTCTTTTAAAAATATATATATTTATTTCTTTGCTGAGGTTTTCTATTTGTTTTCATTTGTCTCACACATGTTTGTCATTGCTTGTTGAAGAATTTTTATGATAGCTGCTTTAAAATCCTTGTCAAATACTTCCAACATCTGGGTCATATCAATATTAGCAACTGTTGATTTTGTTTCCTCACTCAAGTTGAGATTTTCTTGGTTTTGGGTATGACAAATGACTTTCACTTGAACCCTTAACATTTATAAGACTCTGGGTCTTATTGAAATCATCTGCCTTAGCAGGCCTCTTTTGACTTGGTACTGATGGGGAAGGGGTGTCACCTTGTTGCTGTCAGGTGGGGGTAGAATCTGGGTTCTCTACTTTGCCTTCTTTGACACCTCAGGGGGAGGGCATGATGTCACTGCCTGGACATTCAGACCCCTCGCTAGGTCTCTGCTAAAGGACACCTCATCACTGATTCATATGTGGCTTCCACTGAGGGAATGGGGGAGGAAATGATCTTTTCTTTGCCACTAGGCAGTGACAAAAGTCCCAACCCCCTATCAGGCATCCTTTGATACCACTCCAGTATGGAGGGGGTGAGGTGTCTCATTGTCACGATGTCAGGGTAGAAATCCAGGATCCCTACATGGTCTACAGCAACACCATGGGTGTGTGTTTGTGTGTGGGGCTCATTACTACTGGGTAGGGGTGAAAGCCCCAGGTCTCTACTCAGCCTCTGCTGGTAGGGGACAAGATAGGGTTACAGACTTTTTTCTCTTTGGTTGGAGTGGGGTGGCTACTGTCTGAAAATTTTCTGTCTTGCTAGACTGCCTCTTTCTTGATTCGTTGGCTGTTAAGAGAAGACTTTTCTTAGGGCTTTTAAAATCTGTGCCCATTGATGTCTCTGGGTTGACCGTTTCTCCAGCACCCAGTCCTGGGTATACGTGGCAAAAAGAAACCCCAGCAAACTCACTGTCATTCTGTTTCTCGAGTTCCTAGCTGGGTTGCCTTCTTCTCTTCTCCTTTCAGAGTTTTCTTATATTTGCATTCTGTATAATGTCCAGAATTTTTAGCTGTACATGGTGGGGATAATAGGGAGCCGTGTGTCTATTCCATCTTGCCCTGGAACTGGAATGCAGATGGGTTTTCAAAACATCACATGGGAGAAATTTCCTGTTGTTTCCACTTACCGTTTGGGTGTAGTTGGGGGAGCTCAATCAGGAGGCCTCTCAGCTGGTCAAAAGCAGGTAGGACACACCTCCCACCACCAGGTACACATTATCCTGGAGGGAGGGGGGATAGGCAAGGCTCACACACTCCCGCATGCTAAAAACGCTGCTGGGAGGAGAGGGTTTCCCTGCTGCTGATAGGGCTGAGGACTGTCTTTCATACCTAGCTCTTCATCCTTCAATCCTCTGCAGGGAGTTCCTTTTTTCATGGTCCAAGGCTGAGATGATCACTCCTTCTCCCATGCTAACTGGCCCTGGGCCTGACCTGAGATGCTGCCTCACTGTGCACCCAACTGTGTGCTCACAACCTGAGGAGCAACCTGAGGTCCTTGTCACCACGACCATTTTGTTTCTATTTATGCCCCCAACCTCCAGCACAGGGTCTGTTACTCATGACCATGCCTTGAGCTAGGTCGAACTGGCCTGGCTTGGAGAGTGCCCTGGGCACATGACAAGGATGTATAGGGAAGCAATATTGCTGGGAACTGAGTTTTGAGGGCTCAGTGGTGGGGAGAGTGTGCGTGAACTCATTTCCTTCCTGATTTCCTTCCTGAGCTTGATCTGTGGAATTCCCCAAAGCCCTCAAATGATAAAGATCTGTGTGAGGCTTTTCTGGAGGTCAAGACAGCTAAAGCTCCTATCTTATCTCTCATCGGACTCTCAAACTGTAGGGGACTCTAAATGAAAAAGAACATCATTCAGGATTAAAGTAAATAAATGAAAGATTAGCTCCTGTTTGAACTACCTAGGTGTTTTGAATATTCAGCTCTTCTCAGAGGAACAGAGGGTTATCTCAAGAAAGAAATGAAGATTATCCAAAATTTTAGACATTAAAAATAAGTTTGATTAAATAGCTATGCTCATAAATCAAAGGTGGGAGCTGACATAGGTGAGGGTAAGGTGAGGTGGTTTACCAGACAATGCTGGTCTCAGAGATAGGAGGCCTGGGTGAGAGTTTTGTCTTTGTTCCTGAGTCCTTCTGTGACCTTGGGTGATTTCCTTCTATCTCTGGGCTTTGGTCTCATCATTGGCCATCTGAGGCAGCTGGACTTGTAGTCCTCTGTCCTAATTAAGGAAGCCTTAAACTGGACTATAAGCAATGTGAGGATCCTCCTTAAAATTCTTCAGTGGCTCCTTGTGAATGCCCAACTGGAGTCCAAGCTCTAAAAGACTCTCCTCAGTCTGGCCCATCTATCTCTCCTTCTTTGGCATGTGCTTCAGTCACACTGGCAGTTGCTGGTATGGGCGAGGCTCTGCTGTACCTTTGGGTCTTTGCCCATGCTCTTCCAGTTGCCTGGAATGTCCTCCCCAGCTTCTCACCTAGCTAATGCTTACTTACCATTCCTTTAAAGCCGTGTCTCCTCCTCCAGGAAGTCCTCCCTGATCTTTCCTACAGTTGTCTATAATGAATGGGACTGACTGTTGGGATTAGACTGTGAGTGAGAAGGCCATTGTGAAACTTTCTTGTCTTCTTCCCCTGACCTAATCTTAGGAAAAATCAACCTACTTAAAATGAATGGGCCTAATGCTCTGTTTCTGTTACCGTAATATTTTGAATGGACCATTTATGCATTTTCCAGTTCTTCCAAGGTGGTTAGAACAAGGGTGACCAGGTGTCCCAGGCAAACTAGAGAGCTGGTCACCCATGGTCTGAGTTACGTGAGGGGGCCTCTTTCTTTCCTCCTCTAAAGACAGGCTCACCGTGGGAACCCCAGGGGCTGCCTGGAAGAAGCCGATGTTCAAAGGTGACATGCGTGGCCCCACCTGGCTGGCTGGTTCCCACAGTGGGTGGGAGAAGTTGAGCAAAATTGCCTCTGCAGGGGAGCTGGTGTAGCTCAGTGGTTGAGCGCCTGCTTTGCATGTATGAGGTCCTGGGTTCAATCCTTGGTACTTCCTAAAAAACAGAAAAATGAAATTGTGCCTTCAGGCCTCACTCCTCCTAGACCAAGAGAATGCAGAAGACCAGGGGCCATCAGTGCTGGTGCAGCCAGATCCCACCAGTCCCCTGCCATTTCAGGGAGTAATCTTGAGCAACTTATTTAACTTCCATGGGCCTCAGTCTCCTACTATGTAAAATGGGGATAAAAATCCACCATCGGGTGGGTGGGAATTTCCAGTGCGGAAACATAACTGAGGCGACTGGGGTGAGGAGGCAGTCACAGGGACAGCTTCCACGTGGGGACGCAATCTTAGAAGTCTGGACTAACCCAAGTGACTCCCTTTGAGCTGATGAAGAGGCTCAGCAATTTGCTGTTTCCCCAGGCTATAGGCGGGAGGTAGCAGGTCTGAGCTGCTGTTCAGATGCCCAGAGGCACTTGTGGGGAGTGGGGCCGGAGGCATGGTGGATAGGGGTAGGTGGGACTGGGAGGTACAGGTGGGGGCTGTGAAAGTTGAGACCGGGCGGGGCAGGCTCCAGTCCCTGGACTTGTTCCATCGCCACCCGCCACTCCCTATGTTCTGCCCTCTCCTGCTCCTTGGCAGATCCTGGAAACCCAGTGCAGGCTGTTGATGACAAGATGATTTGTCAGCTAAGGGAGGCAGGGCCCTCAGGACTCAGCAACTGAGGGTACCCAGGGGTTGGGGGAAGAGATGGGGGGAGGAGAAGCCTGCCCAATGTGGGGAGTGGAGGATGAAAAGGCCATACAGGAGGTGGAGGTGGCCTTTTGGGGGCCCAGGAAGGGAATGAGAATCCGATTTGAATTTGGAAAGAAAGACATCACTTGCCCGCCTTCCCAGGAATGAGCTCTCAGTTGCCCTGACAGTTCCTCGCGCTGATTTGCACAATATACCATTTCTTTTGCATAACAGACAGGATAATCTTATTTTCTCACCGGCTACACAGCTTAGCTTTCAATCAGTTATCCCCAAATAACATTAAAAAAAAAAGTCTCCATGTCACAGCTCTGCGCTCTGTTTTCCCTGTCAAGGAATTTGCAAATCAATTGCTTTCACAATACTTTCCACAAATTACCTTCGAGTACTTGTGATGTCACCCGCGGTTAATGCGCTCCTGATAAATAATGCATCAGGAAGTGGAGATGCTTTTTTTTTTTCCTTCTCCTCCTTGAGCTGCAATTAAAAAAATCGCCCATTGTCCTCATAAACAGCCTGACTTGGGGTTCCGGGGCTGGTGTGGGGTTGGGTGCCCAGAGACAGGATGGCAAGGTGCAGAGGGGGTGTGTGGGTTTTGCAGCCAGGATCTGGGTGGGCCTGAGTTCGGCTTGTGCTCTCACTGGGGAGCCAGGACTGTAGGTGACGCCAACGGGGAGCCTGGTACATGGCTGTGCTTGGGGCCCCATGGAAGGGACAGGTCCTTGGGAACCATGGGGAGGGGTAGGCAAGCTGGCCAAGTCCTAGTCCAAGGAACCCCCAAACTCATGACTTGGGAGCTGCTGAGCCCCAGCAGGCCTCTGGGTTTTGAGTGCAGTGGGGACCTGGAAGGCAGAGCCCAGAAGGGCCTGGAGCTGTGCTTGGGACAGTGGGAGGGTCTGTGTAGCTCCTTCATCACCTACTGTTTGCTGTGTGTGTGTGAGCGTGCGTGTGTAAACACTTCACTGGGGAGACAGGCTGGGACTGTGAGCTCTGAACTGCCAAGGCTGAAGCCCTCCCCGTGGGGGCTCACAGTACCAGGGAAAGGCTGTCCTCTGTCTGAGGAGAGGTGGGGTCTGTGAAATAGAGGCAGACATCGCTCTGCCTTTTCTTTCACAAACTGGAAGACAGGAAAGTGCGAGATGCTTCTGATGCTTTAAGTCTCCAAGTTTCCATTGATTGTGGAAAAGGAGCTTGGGGCTATGGAATTCCTGGCTTGCAGGAATAAAGTTTTTTTTTTTCCTACGCAATTACAAATAGGTATAGCGTTTTTTAAAAAATAGCTATAAGTGTATTTTGATATTGCCAGCTCCAATTGCAGGGTTTCTGGAAAATCAAAATAAATGACTGCAAGGTTGACAGGAGCCAACCACAAACAAAAGATCCAGAAGTCTCCTGAGCGCCTGGATGCGTAGAGGCTGTGCTGGTTCTGCCTGTGTCTCCGATGTGTGACGCTGGCCCCGTCACCCCTGCATTTATCCCAGAGCTTGGCATATCATGCAAACATGTCTCCTTGTTAACCGTGTTTCCTTGACATATATGCTTCACGTGGTGGAAACAAGTAACGTGGGAGAAACACATGCAGACTATGAAGGGCCAGTTAAGAAAGGCTCAGCTCCGCCGGCGAAGTTAGAGTATTCCGGAAGGAAGGAGAGCATTTTGGGCTGAGTGTGGAGCATGAGGAGGGTGTGAGAACTCCTGAGGTTGACAAGAGAGGGATGGGCCTCCTGGGTTGTGGGATTGACACAGGCCGTAACTCAGAGGCCTGAGAGGGTGCCGGGCACATGGGGCAGAGCAGTGGGGGATTTAGCGGGTGCTCTGATGCCAGGCCGAGGAATTTGCATTGGATCTTGTATGGTGGCTTTCCGTGGGCCTCCGGCTGGGTTCAGGCCTGGATGGGGTGGATGGCCCAGAGCACCAGGTCCCGAGCAGGCTTCGGGTTGGCTGGCCCCCTCCAGGCTCTTGCCATGAGGTCTTCAAAGGGCCCGCAGTGCTTGGGGATGGGCACGGGCATTTGGGGGCATAGTGCCCTCGTCTTCAGGCCTTCACACAAAGGACCTCCAAGCCAGAGGAGAAGCTGATGACGGAGAAGAAGTAAAATTTGAAATGTGTGGAGTCAGAGCTACTTGGGATCATTTTTCTGGATTTTAGGCCTCACACAAACTGAATCCAACCTGGAGGGAAAATCACTGGGTGCTGGGATAGGAAATGGGAGGGGGAACTGGGATGGTGGAGGGAGAGGGTACGGGGGCTGCATGGGAGGCGGTGAGCTGAGCTGTCCAGCCAGAACCTCTTGCCCTGGGGTGTGCCCCTTGCTTCTTACATGTGCAAGGAACTGCAAGGTAGGGCTGTGGCTTTTACCCCTCTGCCCGGGCCATGTGACCAGCAGGCGGTCAGTGCTCCTGCGAGATCAAAGGCCAAACTCTCAAGGAGGCAAGGGGGAGTCTCGAATGGCCAAGGAGCACCCAGAAAGCTGCTCATTCATCAGGAAGGGGTCGAGATGCTCCTGCACACGCCGGCAGATGGGAAAAACTGCTCAGTCGGACCAGGGGGGAAGAAGGACCCTTACATTCTATAGGTGCAAGAGCCAAATGACAGTATTTAGAGAAAGTTAGACTAGGTATTTCACCAGACCCAGCAATCTTACTTCTCAGTGTTCGCCCAGAATTATCTGTGGTGCACCAGGGAAGTGGATAAGGAAATTCAGTAGGTGCAGAAGCAATGGCTGAGGCATGCACAAACAATTAGAATAAATCTTAGAACAAGGTGCTGCATGCAAAACTCAAGGAAGGTTATGAAATTCGCGATGCAGTGCCACCTACATAAATCAAAACACACAGACTCAAAAGATGGCTTTGAGGAAGCGTGCACATTCCAGGAATTAGGTCTCCCAGATGAGAGAGGATGGCTCCGGTGGGGACAATGGGAGAAAATAAAAATGAAAACCCAGGGCAGTGTCCCATCGTCCCCCTAGGAAATGGAGCCCCAGGCAAGGATGAAATGCTAAGGTATGCTTAAGGAGCTGCATTGCCAGGGACCGGAAGTGAGGATGGATGGGGAGGATGAGCAGACCTCGGAGGCACCCACGGGACCCTTGGGATTTTTCTGGCAGGACTTGAGCACAGCCTATGGGAGGGAGGCAGGAGGAGGCAATCTGCCCATCCCCTGCCTCCTATTTCCTCCCCATGCTGGGCAGCATCGTTGGGTCTTTGGGCAGCATCTCAGACCTGAGTCTGAACCTGGTGGGAGGAGCAGGGACTCAGGAGTGTGGCTGGCTGGTTGCAAACAGAACCGCAGAGTGGTTGGGTATGCGGGGGGCTGAGGGTCAGGAGTCCCCGAGACTCAGCCCAGAAGGAGGTTTGCATGGCCTAATGAAAGAGCCTGTGGACTCATGGAAACTCATGATGTGACAGTCCAGACTCAGCATCCCTACGGACAGAATGGAGATAAATATAGCATCTGAGAGAAGTGTGACTACAAAATGACCAGCATACAGTGGGCACTTAATACCTGCAGCCTTTGTGCTTAGGGTAGGGTAGGCAGAGCATGCCCCAGGTGCTCAGCCTGCTCGGCTGCTCGAGGCCAGGTTTGCCAGCCCTGGTGTGAACTCCAGGACCATCACCTTTTTCAGTTCCCCTTGTAATAAGTCTTCTTAGCATGGTAGCACAGCCTTGGAATCCTCTAGGAAGGCGCCTTTTTCTAGGCAGCTTTACTGGAGAAAACCCGCCAGTCTCTCTTTCCTAATCAAGCACACCATTTATTTTTTTCCACTTGGGTTTCTGTGTTTTGACACTTGGTTACATCCAGCTTTGCACTGAATTCTCTGTGTACTGAGTACTAATTATTTCAGCTGTCCTGAAATAGAGACAACAAACTGCCACTTCCTGTGTTAATTGGGGTTTGTTTTAACCCTCAGGAAACTTGTCATGCACGTGGGTTTTATTTCATTTATTCATTAATTCAGCCATCCACTTAGCAGCATTTATCGAGTGTTTGTCACGTGCCAGTCATGGCACAGGTAATGGGTTTCCGGAAGTAAGATCCTGCCCCTGCTCTGAGCCCCACAGACCAGAGGGGACAGAAGGATGGCAGTGGTGGGTTTCAGGAGAGAGGCCCAGGGTCACAGTACGCTGTGACTGAGTTCTCTGCTCAGGCTATCACAAAGGGGAAATCAGGCTTTTGACCAGGATGAGTTCTCTTCTGGAGGCGCGGAGGCAAAAATCCACATCCATGCTCATTCTTATTGTTGGCAGAATCGTTTCCTTGGTGATCATAGGTTGTAGGACTGATGTCCCTATTTTCTGGCTGCCTGTAAGGCAGGGTCTCCCTCACTCCTCACCTGGCCTCTCCATTTTTAAGTCAACAATGGCATGGCAAATCCTGCTCATGCTTCAAAGCTCTTACTCTTCTTTGACCAGCTACGGAAAATGCTTTGCTTTTAAAGAGCTCAGGCCCATCCAGATACTCTCCCAATCTTATGATCAGCTGTACCATAAAGTCTGAAGTCCTCACAGGAATGAAATTCACTATACCCAGGGATCCAGGAATTTTGCAGGGTGAGTCCCCCCAGGGGTAGGTGGGTAATCTTGCAGACCATTGAAAATTCTTCCTACAACATACCCTGAACCAGGCTCCATGTGGGGCAAGGGCTCAGTCTCGGTTCTTCCCAACTGCTCTCTAGCCAAGGACTTGCCGCTGAAACAGGTGAACCTAGTCTGGTGTGTGGAAGAGTGTCAGGAAAGCTGCGTTAATTCTTAGTTCTGCTACTGACTAGCTGGCAGAATTTAGACAAGTTGTCACACCTCTCCCGGGGTCTCGGTTAAGAGTTACTGGCTAAATTGGGATTGACTCCTAGGCTTAATTGCATGCCAACTTTGATTGCTTGCTGGTGGCTACTTGGATGGCTCTATTGAGGGCTGTGAGGTCAGCTTTGACTCTAGCAAGAAAGAGTGTGGAGATTGATTAGCTATGTCTGTCAAGACACTTGATGGGAAAGAAGTGGCACCCTTGCCATATGCTGACTGAGCCTAGGCTAAACGCTGTCTAAGCCCTTTCTGCTCATTGATTCTGCAGCTATTTACTGGTATTGTTCTAGTTTGCCAGGCTGCTGAAAACAATACACCAGAAATGATTTGGCTTTTACAATGGGAATTTATTAGCTTACAAGCTTACAGTTCTGAGGCTGTGAAAATGTCCAAATCAAGGCATCATCAAGACGATACCTTTTCCCTGAAGACTGGCTGCTGGAGGTCCTGGACTCCTCTGTCACATTGCAAAGCACATTGCAGTGTCTGCTGGTCTTTTCCTTCTCTTCCAGGTTTCGTTACTTTCATCTTCTTGCTTCCATGGCTTTCTCTCTCACTGTCTGCATTTCATTCTTTTGTAAAAGACTCCAGTAGGAGGATTAAGACCCATCCTGAATGAAATGGGTAACATCTTAAGATCCTATTCACCAAAAGATCCTACTTACAATGGGTCCACACCCACAGGAATGGATTAACTTTAAGAACATATTCTTCTGCGGTCCATACAGTTTCAAACCATCACAGGTGCCTACCGTGGGCTATGCACTATCCTTTGAGAACCAAGTGGACTGGTGATATTCTCCGCAGCATTTCTCATAACTGCGAGGTGTTGTGAGTTATCTAGGAGAGGGCAGCTTTGAATAGGACCTTGACAGCTGCAGTGCCAGGGACTGAAGACTGGGGAGGGGAAGGGAGAAAACAGACATCACAGATGCCCACTATCTCTGTGTTAACCCCAGCATGTCTTGGTCTGAGTCTACCATGGTGGTGGCTACTATCCCTGTTTAATAAATAAAATCCCAGGCTCGAGACTTTCAACCACTTGCCTGGCATTGCCCAGCATGGCAGAAACATACAAGAACCCATTGCCCCTTTAACAGTGTTATGCTTTAGGGTGTTGGATCTGGAGTACAGCAAGCTGTCCCTCCCCATCTCCACCAGCCATTGGCTTAGCCGCTGACTGGTGACTCCACACCAGGCAGGGAAATAAGGTGTGTATGTGCAACCTCTCTGCGATAAACATCCCCTTGCACCGAGGAAGCAAAGAGCAGAGGGTTGGGGGTTGTCTGCTGCTGGGCCTGCCCCCTAATCTCTTTTTATGTCCTTGGTGCCTTTTGAAATAAACATGATTAACTCCGGGGGCTGGTTCGTAAAGCCTCGTGGAGAGGCA
Source organism: Tolypeutes matacus (assembly GCA_026826555.1). Classification (NCBI taxonomy): domain Eukaryota; kingdom Metazoa; phylum Chordata; class Mammalia; order Cingulata; family Chlamyphoridae; genus Tolypeutes; species Tolypeutes matacus. The sequence goes on from JAKSZT010053840.1 coordinate 8,790,871, forward strand.
AGGGCCAGAGCAGCCCTCCCGACAGCTAATTTGATCAGACATGTGATTGCCTCCTCTAGCCTCTGTGTCCAGGGCAGATAAAATGGTAGCAGGGTGGTGATGCTTAATTAGCCCTGTAATTCTTGCATGGGCTCATTAACATATAGATGAAGGTGCCTCTTGCAGGTGTCTCCAGTCTGCGAGGTGTCCCACGCGGTACCAGGCCTTCAAAGGATGTGTGCCAAAGACACTGGGGTGCTGGAAGGGACCCAGTGCAATACAAAGCCTTGACCAGTGCTTGGGGAGAGCAATGCAGGGGCTGCTGGGCTTCTCCCCGGCTTGGCCTGGTCTCTGCCCTCCGCCTCCGGGGCCTTACCCATCTGTGTCGCCCACTGCCTAGCACAGCCACTGCTCAGCAGGAGGGGCTCTTTCACAGACTCAAATGACTTGCTCTGCCCCGGGTTTCTGGAGACCTCTCCTTGGTGTGGCTGCTGTGCTCAAGGCTTGCGGAATCTCCGAAGAGGCCCTTGCGGAATTTCTTCAAGGTGTCTCCTGTTCCCATCTCACCCGTGGACCGGGCCCTTGGCACACAAAGCCCTGCTGTCTGCCATTTGTTTCAGTGGTGGGCGGGAGATTTTGGACCAGGGGTCTGGCAAAGTGCCCCAGGCAGTGGCAGGGCCTGCTGGAAGGGGGACAGGGTGGGGGCAGAGGGTGGGGCAGGGGTGAATTCACGGGGACCTCACCTCTTATGACCCTCACTCCAGCTTGGCATTGGCCCTCCCCAGGTCCTCTCCAGCTCTCACCCTTCCTCTCTTTCTCCTGGCAGCTCTGGGGAGTCTGCCCAACAGGGTGGGAAACATGGGACTAGGGTTTGAAAAATGAAAACATCTAACAGATTCCAGGTTTGAACACAACCTGGGCTGAGCGTGTGCACATGCATGTGTGAGCATATCCTTTTGCACAGCGGGTCTCCTGGAAAGTAATCCATGGCCCAGCTTGGGACCTACTGCATTCTCCCAGATTTAAGGAGGGGAAAGTCACTTGAGCGGACAAGCACATTCTAATGGACAAAATTGCCAGGGAGGGGCTCCCCCAGCACCTCCTGACCATACCTGTCTCCCACTTCCTCCCCTGCCCCCCACTTCGTAGACTCTATCTCTGATCCTCACAAGAAGCCTGCAGGGTGGGACCCTTCTCCCATTTTATAGATGCTACTGTTGGGATTCAGAATGGCTGTGGCTTCCCCAGGACTCATGCCGTAGGTGGGAACAGAGTCCCAGTCAAACATAGATCTGTAGGACTCAAAGCTCCTTGTTCTCCCTAACAGGAGGAAGGGATGGGGGGCACTAGGAGTTCTCGTGTGTGTAGGTGCATGTGTGCATATGTGTACATGCATGTGAGTCCATCACCTGGCAGTCCTACGCTCATCATGTGGACTGGCTAGAAATTCCAGCATTACACTCACTAAGAGTGGTGACTGAACATCCTTGTGCACATTTCTTCCTGATCTCAGGGGGAAACATTTAGTCTTTCAACATTAAGTGGAATGTTTGTAGATGTTCTTTATCAAGTGGAAGTACTTTCCCTCTATTCCTATTATTTTTTTTAATTTTTAAAATCATGAATGGACAGTGGACTTTGTCAATGCTTTTTGTGTATCAATTGGTGTGATCATAAGAGTTTTCTTCTTTAAAGAAGTCATTTTACATAGACTTTAAAATGTTGAATCAGCCTTGCATCTTACTGGAATAAATCCCACTTGGTCATGGTGCATAATTCTTTTTATACATTTTTGGATTATTATTTTTTTTTTTTGAGGATTTTTGAGTCTAAGTCCATGAGAGATATTTGACTGTAGTCTTCTCTTTGAATTTGGTATCACAGCTATACTGGTTTCATAAAATGAGTTTGGGAAGTGGTCCCACTGACTTTCTGGAAGAGACTGTGTAAAATTGATGTCAATTCTTCTTTAAATATTTGGTAGAATTCTCCAGTAAACTTCAAGATTTCTTTTTTGGGAGTTTTTAAAAAAAACTTTATTTTATTTTTTAAGGAAACTTTAGATTACGTAAGTGTTACATAAAATATATAAGGGATTCCCATATTCACCACCCCCTAACACATTTTCCCACATTAACAACAAATGTGGTACATTTGTTACAACTGATGAATACATACTGAAGCATAGCTACTAACTGTGGACTATAATTTACATTATAGTTTACACTCTGACCTCTATAATTTTATAGGTTATAACAAAATGTATAATGGCCTGTATCTGTCATTGCAGTGTCATGCAGGACAATTCCAATGTCCCGAAAATACCCCCGTTAACACCTATTCTTTCTTCTTCCCCCCTTCAGAAACTTTAGTGGCCACTGTCTTTATATCAGTGTTAAAATTTCTTCCATTGCTAGAATAACAATACTTCAGTCCATTGTTCATTCCCCAATCTTGAGGATTTTGGGATGATGAAGTCCACTCTGTTTCTAATTGAGAAGGGGCTTAGATCCCATGGGGCAGATGGATGGGAATGTCTTGCTTGCAGTTACAGACACTCTCTGTTCCTTGGGATAGGCATTGTCCATCATCATCACCTTGTTAGTTGTCCTGCGTGAGTCCATTGAAAATAGAGAGTAGGTGTTGCAACTCTGCTGAGATTCAGGACTCAATTGGCACATGAACAGATAAAAAAAATTAACTTTCCAGGACATATATTTAACAAGTACTCTGCTAATTATAGGTTCAAGTAAAAGGGACAGAAGAGCCAAGTGTAGGGAAACTATACATGAGTCTAACTCTGTTACACCTGGGAACATAAATTCCAAAGTAAGGTCCACTGACAGGGTGCCAAATTCCTGAGCCTGTCTGCTCTGCTTATAGTGCCTAGATGTTTCTAGAGCCCTGGGGAACCCCACTGTTTGAGGCATTGTATACTATGGCCGTCAATGAGATCCTGCTGAGATGTGCATAAGCGTAGCCTCTGGAATGACCTCCTGACTCACTTTGAAATCTCTTGGCCATAAAACTCATTTGTATTTAATATTTACCCCTTTTGGTCAAGGTCTTTTTCCAGATGCATTGCTAGTTGGTTCTTGGTAATAATCCCTTGGTACCAGGGAAGCTCATTCCTGGGAGTCATGTCCCATGCTAGGAGAAATATATTGTGTTTCTATGCTGAGTTTGGCTTAGAGAGAGGCCATGTTTCAGCAACAAGGAGGCTTTCAGGAGATAACTCTTAGGCAATATATAATACCAGGTTAAATTTCAATTTCACAAGAAAATGTTCATAAGTACAACCATCAATATCGAGGGCCTGGCATAATGGTCTGTCCTCCTTTGCTAGGCACTGCCTGTGTACTCAGAAGATTCTTGCCCTTCTATTAGAGAGTGTAGCAGGACTCCCTAGCAGGGGAATTCAATATTCTTTCAGTTGTTCTGTGGGTCTCCACCCACCAAAACAATGCCCCAGGAACACATGAACCTATTTGTATGCCTTAGAGGCTTGCCCCAGGTGCACCCCTCCCCACACATCCCCCCATCACTGACTCGCTGCAACAGTGATCTTCCCCTGCTATAGTTGTGACCCTTCTGTGATCTAAAACCTCTTCAAAAATGAAGCCCCAAAAAACCCAAAATAAAATTAATAATAAAATAATTATAATTTAAAAAATAACAAATAAAATGCAAAAATAAAATATAAAAAACTGAAATAAAATAAAACTTTTCTATACATTGTGTGTTTCATCACTCTAAGATCTGTTACCTCATAGGTACAGTGACAATTTCTTTCATATGTTCACAGATGACAGTTCTTTCTTTCAGCAGTTGAAAAATATTGTGTCACTTCCTTGTGTCTTCCAAGTTTTCAGGTGAGAATTCTGCTATCATTTGAATTGGTGTTCTCCTATAGGTAATGCGTCATTTCTCTCTGGTTGCTTTCAAAATTTTTCTTAGCCTTTACTTTTCAAAAGTTTAACTACTGTCTCAGTGTGGAATTCTTGGGGCTTATCATGTCTGGCTTTTGCTTAGCTTCTTGTATCTTTAGTGTATCTTTTGCCAAATTTGGGGAATTTTCAATCATTATTTCTTCAGTTCCTCTTTCAGACCCACTCTTTCTCCTCTCCCTCTGGTAATTCATTGATATAAATGTTGGATCTTTTGTTATTGTCTTACAGGCCATTGAGGGCCTTTTATTTTATTTTTTCAGTCTATTTTCTCTCTGCTGTTTAGATTGAGTGAATTCTATTGTTCTATTCTCTAATTACCTGATGTGATTCTCTGTCAACGCCATTCTACTGTTGAGCCCATTCAGTGAGTTTTTAAAAATGTGTTATTATATTTTCAGTTCTACAATTTCCATTTGGCTCTTTTGATTCTATTTTTTGGGGGGCTGAGATTTTCTATTTTTAAATTTATTTCAAGAGTATCTGTAATTGATTGTTGAAGCACTTTTATATGGCTGCTTTATAAAATTCCTGTAGGATAATTTCAACCTCTGATTCTTCTCAGTATTGGTGTTAGTTGATTGTCCTTTCTCAATCAAGTTGTGATTTTCTTGGTTCTTGATATGAAGGATAATTTCTTATTGTATACTGGTCATTTTGCCTGTTATGTTAGGACATATAGTTGTATATAAATCTTTTATTTTAGTAGGCTGTCACCCTGTTTAATTTAGCACGTGGGCCTTGGACTATTTTCATTGGCTGTGTTTTCATTTTAATTTTCAGAGACTTTGCAATGCTATTTGTCTCGTTTGGTTATCTGGTGCTATTGAGCTACTGGTGCTGCCTGAGAAGGAATTTCTCCAGTCCAGGTAACCTGGTGTCTCTTGGTGGGGGAAGATTGTGGTTTAAAAACTCTACTGATTCTCCCTGATGTCCAGGTATTTTGGGTAGGCCCATAGGGACAAAAAGGCTTACCAGACTGTATTGCTGGCTGTAGCTGGCTTCCTAACCCAACAACCCTCGTGTTTTTCTGGGTTGGGGAAGAGAGTCTTGGGTCTGTGGGGAAAAAGAGCCTTCTTAGACCATCATACCTGATGTACCTGGGTCTTTCCTGCTGTCTGCACCCATCACCCACCTTGGTATCTCTCAGTGGAACAGGAAAGTCTCAGGCTCATCAGCGGAGAGTGCCTTCCTGACTGCTTATTTTTGGTAGGGCTCCCAATCAATCCTCCCTGTTGGTGGTGTGTGGCTCTCCTGATGTCTGGGGGACTCTCCTGATGTGTGGAAGGGATAAACTCACCTGGACTGCTTTCTGTTGCTAAGTCAGGGGCTGGGGAATGCCAGGTCTGGTCTCCTCTTCTATTTGGTGAAGGAACCCAAGACTCCTTACAGCTGTGTTGTTCCTTCATTCCTGTGGTCCTGAACCAACTCACCTTCTCACCACTTTTCAGACGTCTCTTGAATCTTTCTAGGGTTTACAGGTATGCTTAGCATGGAGGAGCAAGGAGAATGGGTCTAATACCACCTTGTCCAGACTGGATGATTATTTCAGCCAGGACACTATTTCAGACATTTCAAGAAGATCCTCTTCTTTATCCCAATATATTTTCCTACCTCGTGGAGCTCTAGGTGCCCCAAATATCTCCATTAAATGCCATCACTTTTGTCCCAGAACTGTCTTCCTTGGTCACAAATACACATATGAGGGCCATTAAGGGAAACAGCAGTGTGAAGGACAGCATTGACTGAGGAGACAAAAGATGTGATTTTAGTCCTAGCTCTGCTACCAATTCTGTGGCCTTGGACAACACATATCCTTCTCAACTCTGGGGCTCAGTGTCTTTGATCTGTAGGGTACTAACTCCTTGCTTTTCCAGGCTGTGTGTGTGTGTGTGTGTGTGTGCAGACACCAGTGGGCTCTCAGAGAAGTCCACAGGGAAGCTTGGGGTGGAGGTGGGCATAGGGGCAGGGGCTGGGCATGTCATTCCACCTGTGTGAGATTGGTCAGAGACTGCACAGAGTAGGGGCATGGTGAAGCTGAGCAGACCTGAAGTGGTGCATAAGATACAGCCTCCAACCCTCACACATCCCTCTCCTCCCCTCTTGGGTACCCACTCATTCATTTGTTCATTCATTGATTCAGTTGACTATAAGAAAACCTCATGCCATACTCAAGTGAGTCAATTGCTATTGTTCTGCTTCTTCAGCATGCAGGAGCATGACTCATATGAACAACTGGCTTCCAACCTTGAGAACAAGGGATGCTGAATCTCATAACTTCCAGAATCCAGGGTGGAACACAGCTTTTTGCTGTGGCATCCATGACACATGCTGGTTGATGGTCTCCATGTCTAGAAAGACTCACAATGTCAGGAGCCTGGTGGTTCTGCCATTTTGCCTCACTCAAGCTGTGGTCCTCTAAGGAGGTCCTGTTATATGTTTGGGGTCTTTCTGTTCCACTCTGCTGCATGGGGCAGGGACTCTGCCTGCTTTGGCTCTGATTTGCCCTGTTCCCCCCCCCCCCCACTGCATATACCTGAGAATATTTGCTGCATGAATTGCCTTGTGCATGGTGGTGTATCGTCTAAGATATCACTTTTAGCACATAGCTTTCGCTGGGCTTCAGAAATGTTCCCGTGAGGCCCTGGGCTCTGGAAAGGTTGCTGAGATGAAGGTTGGTGCTGGTGGATGATGGAAAAGTCTGGGAGAAATTCAGAGTCAGAAGGGAAGATGTTTATAGTTCCCGTCTGTAGGAAGTCAAGAAAAACCATTTTTTGGCTTGCCTTTTTCCCTCTTCTGGCAAGTAGCAGTGCTTCAGCTATGGTTCCAATTAGGACATATGGTAGAATGAAAGATTGAGGATGGAGAGGAGAGGATGTGAAACCTTCCTTGAAAATAGTAATGCCAGCAACTGTCGTTCTCCCTGAAAGGCCTGGTTTCATCCTCTCAGTCATGCTGAGGCAGGTGTCATTGTCACTGTCATTGTCCCATCTTTACAGGTGAGGAGACTGAGTTCAGCAGACCTGTGGCAGTGAAGGTAGGCCAGGGGATGGCAGCCCAGGCCTTCAAGACACCAGCACACCCTCCTGGGCCGAGTCCCAGGGGTCTGCCCTGGTTAAGGGACCACTGGCAGCTTCAGGCATGGTTCATTCTGGGGTGGCTTTTTAATTCCTTTGCTCATGTAGGAGGTACCCCTGGGTCCTCTCTGTTGGAGTGAACTCCTGTTGGAGCAGCCAAGGTGGGGCCCCTGTAAAGCAGGAGGGGCTGTGGAGGGGTCAGGGTGGGAGGCACCCCAACTGGAGGGGTGGACTGTAGAGAGCAGGAATCCTGGCATCTGTCTGGCCTTGAGGCAGACCTGCATTCCAGGGCCTTCTGGGGTCCTGGAGATGGTCACCTCTCTGGGGGCAGAACTGTGGCCTCAGGCTGTACAGATCTTGGATGCTCCTATGCAGATGGGAATTTGCAAACCCCAGCTGTAGAGTCTTTCACACTTGAGCCTACAGAGATGGGACTGAGTCTACCAGGACTCCAAGTCCCTGAGGTCCCTGGAGGATGGAGAGGAGCGTGGAGGCTGGGAGGTGTGCTGTGCCCTCATGGCCCTGACTGTCTGCCTGAAGGGGTCTGAGTAGACAGCCGGGGTAGGGCTCCCCTCCTCTTGAGGCTCCCTCTGTCTCCTCAGCAAGATGAAGGCTTTGAGGTAGATGGTTTCTAAGAGGTGATGATTATGAGGTGCAATTTTTCCACTTCAGGCATGTGGGTTGGAAAGGCACTGTGATGGTGGAGGCTGTCTCAGTGTGGTGAGGATCCAGGATGGGCTTGTCACATGGACCAGGGTGGGCAGGAGGCGCACGACCAAGGACTTGCAATTTTCACAAGACAGCATGTATGTGAGTGTGTGTATATGAGAGTGTGATTGTGAGTGAGAGACTGTGTGACCATGTATGAATATGTATATGAGTGTGTATATGAGAGTGTGAGTATATGTGTGTGAGTATGTATATGACAGTGTGTGAGTGTGAGGGTGTGACTATGTGAGAGTGTGTGTGAATAAGTGTGTGTGTATATGAGAGTGTTTGAGTGTGAAGGGTGAATATGTAAGAGTGTGTGTGAATAAGTGTTTGAGTGTGTATATGAGAGTGAGTATATGTGTGAGCGAGCATGTGTCCATGAGACAGCATGGGTGCGTGTGAAGACATAGTGTGAATGAGTGCTGTGCCAGGTCTTCTCCATATCTGGGGCTCTTGGCCAGCTGTGCACCTCCATCCCTCACAGAGCAGGACGTCTGCCTGTCTGCTGACAAGAGCAGGATTCTTCCCAGACGGTTGACTCCTCTGGCTCCTCTCCACAGTGTTTCCCCCACAACTAAAGTATAGGCTTTTTCCCCATTTCTGGGCATCAGGCCCCAGGACTGAGGCTCTGCAGTCCCTGCCTGGGATGGTGAGTGGTGGGCAGTGGGGAGGGCGGGGAGCCTCTTACCCTTCCTTCTTGCACCAAGGCTCCTGAGGGGTCTGGGGGCAGCCTGGGTGTGCTGTGCCTTGGGCAGCAGCGCTGCTTCCCGGCTGCATGGTTATTAGAAGGAAATCCCAGTGCTCAGACCAATGTGGCAGGATGGAGCAGTGGCCTGAGAAGGGCCCACCCTCAGGCATCAGGTTGGGTCGGGGCATGTCGAACCCACGTCTCTGAGACAGGCACCCCATCCCCTCCCATGGGGAGCTTTCTCCACCAGCCTCCTCTTCAGGCCGCAGAATAAACCCTGCTCCCTCTGAAAGGCAAGTGCTCTGTCCTTCCCCTTGAGCCCAGACATGGCAGCAGAGGCACTGGGGTCAGGCTCCAGGCCCAAGACTGGACAGCCTGGCAGCTTCCTCCTCCTCTAGGGCTGTCAGAGCACTTAGCCACCGCATAAGGAGCCCCACTGCTCAGTTGCAGGGACATTGTGCCCGAGGAGAGGGGCCGGGCTGTCCCCCTCAACCCCTAGGTGCCAGGTCTGTGGATGGGACCTTCTTGGAACCCCCAGACCAGCTGTGCAGTGGCTGAGCACCACGGAGTGCCCCAGTCAACATTGTGTTGGGCAGAAGAATCACCCTGCCACGTCCTGCCGCACGCCGTAGTGAGCTATCGTGAAACCGTGTCGTTTGAAGCCATGGCTCTTGGGATGGTTTGTAAAGCCTTAATAGATAAGCAGGATAATCAATGCTTCTAATATTTCCCAACTGGTCACGTGTCATGCTTGGTAAAAGGTTTCTGCCATACTACCTCAAATTAGAAAAGAACTGTGTCAGCAAAATGTGAAAATTAAAAAAAAAAAACACCAACAGCAGCAGAAAGCCATTCCAAGGAGACACGGGCTTAGCTCCTTCAGAGGATTTGGTTTTAACCATGATGACTTATTCTCCCCCTGTTAGCAGCATCGCTGGTAACTAAAGTTAGCCTTGGCTTCAAAATCAATGCATAATTTTAGAGCCCGAAGCAGTCTGGAGATTTACGATGGGATTGCCAGGGTCCTGGCTGGCCCGGGGCGCCTGCGTCTCCTCCCTGGTGGCAGCTCAGACGATGTGTGACGACCTTCCCTGGCTCCTCGGCCAGCCTCAGGCCACGCTCACCGGCACTTGGCCCCGTGCACAACGTCCAAAACCACACTCGCGGGGCCGCTGCTGGTCTGTGCTGGTCCCCTGTCAAGCTGCCAGCCCTGCTTCCCCCACGGCCTTGGCCAGGGAGGAGAAATCCCCTCCCTAGTTCCACCCTGTCTTACCCTAGATGTGGTGCTACTTCAGCAACTATGAGCAGCACGTCTTCGAGCATATTCTGACCACAGACCATCCCACCCCTTCCAAGTCCTCTCAAACTGGGCTGCCCCATGTTGTGGGGCAGAGAGGATGGCACCAGGGGAAGCTGGAGGGCAGGGCTGAGGCAGGGACAGGCCAAGGATGCTGCAGTATGGTGGCTAGAGCCTTGAACAGGCACTGAGAGCAGAGGTCAAAGGCTGTAGGCGAGGGGGAGCCTGGGGGTGCAGGGAGGCCCACACAAGCCAAGAAACACCTGGGACCACCCAATGCTGGGCAGGACCCTCCTGAGGGTGCTCGGTGCAGGCCCACGAGGGCTGCCCTCTCGCCTCCTGGGGAGCTACTGCCCCTGGGGCCCTGGAGAGCCTCCAGCCCAAGCCCCTCACACGAGAGCCTGGCCAGGCCCTCAGGCCTCTGTGCCCAGGGCCCACGGCTGGTCTGAGGGCAGATGGCAGCCCCTGCTCTCCTCGTCCCTCATCACCGGGCAGCCCCCAGACCCTGATGTGCGAAATGGGTCCTGTTGTGGGGGAGAATTGAGGGCGGCTGGTTTGGGGAGGGACTGGTTGGTGGTCAGTAGGCTGTTGCTAGTATCCCCAGCATTCTACCTTCTAGGCATGTGGTAGGGGACCCGTGTAGGGGTCTTGAGTAGGGGGAACATATATGGAGAAACACGGTAGGGGGCACGTGGTAGAGGGCACAGGGTAAGGGGTAAGTGGTGGGGGGCCCATGGTAAGGGCATGCCGTGGTTTCCTCGTGGCTGGGTGGGGCTGTGGCTTGGCTGTGAAGGAAGCGAGGCATGTGAGGCCCTGCAGAGCCCTTGTTTGCTTTTCGAGTGACCAGCAAAATTCCAGAAGATCGCGCTGAAGCAAGGAGACCTGGAGGAAAGCCGGCCCGCCTACTGCAGAGGTCTCGGTGGCACAGCCAGGGGGCTTGGCTGGGGCGGAGCCCTTGTCTCTGCTGGCCCCCTGGGCCTCCTTCTGCTGAGTCATGTTGCCACAGGCAGGGTCTGGTTGGCAGTGCATGGCCTGGCTTTGGGGTGGGGGACAGTTAATAAAGTACAAAGATTCTCACTGAATGCTTGTATTTTCAAGTTAGTCCGAGGCTGAGCAGAGGGCGTGAGCTGCTGCGGCCACAGTTGGGGTAGGGAGGTTGGAGGCTGCAGGCCTCCTGGCAGTGGGGCCCAGGGGATGTGGCACCAAGGCTGTCGCCCTCTGTGAAGACCACAGGCGGGCCTGGGGTCCGAGTGGAGGGAATTTCACTCAAAATGAGGGAGTGGTAAGAAACAGCCCAGTTGAGGCTGGGGTGGAAAAACTAGCCTGAGCCACCGTGACCTGCAGCCGGCTGGTGACCCTTTGCACACAGCTCCTGGAGTCCTCATCAAGGGGCTTTATCAGCCCTGTATTAGAGGTGAGGACACGCGGCTCACCCGTGAGGTGACAGAGCTGGTGGCACCTGGCCGTCTGCCCAGAACCGAGGTAGAAAGCTGGGCGTGGAATCCGGTTTCTCCCAAGATGGAGCGCTGTGGGCTTGGGGTCGGGCCTCCTGTCTGAGCCTCAGCGTCCACCCCCTAGGTGGAGACCCCAGGCTCACCCTGGACTTAAGTCCTAGGCTCTGCAGAGTTCCAGCCTTGATGTGTGGGAAAGCCTGGCAGCGTCCAGCATCTGCAGGCTCAGTGGGGTCTCCTAGGGCAGTGGGGTCCCAGTTGGGGGGCTGCATTTACAGGGGTCCTTGCAGGCTCCTCCAGTGCTTACCATCCTTGGGGAGACCCCGGTATGTCTGGCCCCCTTAGGCCCTTTCCCCCCCCGGGGTCGCCTGCCCCTTGACCCAAGCTCAGGCCATGGGAAAGCAACCCGAGTTCCCTAAGGCTTTGCTGGCGGTTCCGAGAACAGGATGGCCCCTTCTGGGAAGGCCGGGGCACAGCTGGAGACTGAGGGAGAGGTCAGGTGAGGGGAGCAGAGGCTGCCAGGAAGAGCTTATTGATTTCCTCCTGTTGGAAATGGACTCGAGTGCAATCATCCATCACGTGCTCTCCCCAGCCCCTGACAACACCCATTCCCATCACCATCAGGGAAATGGATTTGCAGCACTCTCGGGTGCTGCCCTAAGTGGGAAATGGGGGCTTGGTTCCCAATCCCAAGTGCTTTCTGGGGGACCTGATGGCTTTCCAGAGAGAAGGCAGCAAGGAGCACTGTCCAGGGGCTGTTCCTATGATCAGAGCCACAGCAAGCAGGGCTGTGATGGGGTCTGGGCATCAAGGGGGGCTGTCTGGGGGAGGCAGCACTTGAGGTGAGACTTGGAGAATTGGGAGCGGGCCAAGTGGTTGTGTCTGGGGGAATCTTCTAGGTGGCCCAGCAGCTCCTCACAGGAACCGGTGAGAGTATCGTGTAGACATACACTCTGGGAGGGGGACGGGAGGAGGGGGGTGGGAGGTGGGTGGGGCGATCCTGGTGTCCCACGTCTTTCCTTTCTGCCACCCTTTAGAAACTGCTGATCTAGGCACTGATGAAATAACTTTTGGAGACAAGGATGGGGGCTGGGAAGGGGGAGTAGCCGCTGCCAATAGGCCCAACATTCCACTCCCACCTCCCAAGGCTGGAGATGGGCAAAGGGACTGGTGGGTCTCTGTCATGCTGTCCATTAGAGGGAGTGGCTGGGGCACTGCCCTTGGGCTTGGACTTTGGTGGACAGCACGCTTAGCCAGCCTTGGGCCTTGGGACTGGCACCACTGCTTGGGAGATAGGTGCCTGTCAGTGCCCAGCCCAGCTAGACCTCGGAACGTTTCCATGCTGTGGGTGTATTTTGATGTGTGTGTTCTTGCATTCTTCGTTCATTTGTCCATCCATTCATTTATTCGTTTCTCAGGAGGAATATGGCACTCAGCCCTGCTGGGTGTGTCTGTAGTGATGTGGACTCCCAGCACTGAGGCTGGTGGGAGGGCATGGACAGAACACAGTCTTGGGGCCCGGTTGACATGGGTCAAGCCTCTGCCCCCACTCAGGTGTGATTTTCGCAAAGTCCTCTGAGTTCCCTGAGCCTCAGTTTCCTGGACAGTATATGGAGCTAGCCCTTGTCCAGCTGTTGTGGGCTCCTGAGACACCATCAATATAAGGCTCCTGGTAAATAGGGGGCCCCTACCTGGGAATGGGAGCTCCACGAAGGCGGAAACCTCAGGTAGGCTGCGCCTCAGGGCCTTGGCATATGCTGCCTGCCCGCCTGGAGCTCTCTTCCTTGTCATGCCTCAGAGCTTTGCTTAGACGGCACCTTCTCTGTGAGGCCTCCCTGGGTCCCCTTGCCCCCTGAACTTCCCACCCCCTTCCTGCTCTATCTTCTCCACAGCACTCTTGCCATTTGACTTACATCTGTTTATTTTTTGCCCCTCCCTAGAACATAAGCTTTTTGCGAGGGGTGGGATTTTGGTCTATTTTGTGCCTTGCACTGGGCAAGGGTGAAGGACCCTGGTTGAGTGGCTGGATTACCTACCATGAACTTGGCAGTGCCAGGGCATGAACATCTCTGCTTATTAACCCCGTAGCCATGGAAACGAGGGGTTGAGGAATCCTCTGAGCACCCCCTGAAGTGGGAAGGGAGAGGGGCGGGGCTTTGGAATCAAAGAGATGGGGGACTCTGACTAGTAACAAATGAGGCTCCGTCCTGCATTCCAGGAGCTCCTGGTCTGCGGGGAGACATGGGCCCAAATGTGGCAGGAGTTTACAGCTACCCAGGATGACTCCAAACCCTCACCCAGCCCAGACAAGGGCCTCCTGGGGGACTTGAGCATGGAGGTGCTGGACGGCACCACACTGGGTCTGCGGGTAGGGCCACATGGGTGGACGTCCATGGGCCTGGCTCCTGTGTATGTCAGGGGGCTTCTTACAATCTGGGATGGCACATTGCCCTCCCCTGCCTCTCACCCTTAGCTGTTTTTCCAGTCATTAAATAAAGCCAGGTGTGCACAGACAACTGGATGGAAGAGGGGGTGGTGAAACTGGGGTGTTGCCTAGTCTGAGCAGCCGAGAGGTGCAGTGCAGGCAACAAGGCACAAATCCAGGTCCCCCTCTGTGCCCTCCCATGGCCGAGAATACCACGTCCCTGGAAAAGGGGACTGAGCGGGTTCAGAGTCCTGCCCACGCCGGCACGCTCTGTGACTGCTCACTGACCCCCGGTTTCTTACCTTTGACGTGGGGAGAAGCTATGCCCACCTCAGGGGGCTCTTAGGGGCTTGTGGGGCTTCATACACACTTGCACCTCACTAGAAGCTGCTTGTTCTTGTCATGACCCAGGGAAGTTAAATTCACACCATGCTGTAACCAACAGATTCCTGAGTCTTTCCTGACGCCCTTTTGGAGGGAGGAGACTGTGAGAGGAGCCCACGGCTGAGATAGAGAGGTTGGTGGGCTGCCTGGGCCCACCCAGCCACCTGCTTAGGTGAGCCTGCCGAGCACAGATATTGGCGGTGTTCCCATGGCTTAGGGCATAGAAGCCTCTGGAAGTGGGCCTGTGCCTGATTTGTAGGGTGTGACCCACACAGGGTCAGCCTGGAGGTGTTTCAGTAGGCACTCAAGCAGGGCGACACAGGTTGGACACGATTGCCCAGAAGGAAGGAGAGGCCGGGGCTGGGCTGGGTTGGGAAGATGAAGGAATGGATGGAGATTTGGGAGACATAAAAGCTTTAGTCCCCGCTGTGTCATAGGCCTGGTTTGTGTGGGCAAAAATTGCTCCTGCTGGACAGCAACATTATGTAGAGAACTCTCCTGACTCAAAGTGAAAGTTGGAACACCCTTGGCACTAAAGTGTGGGAAACTGTTTTACTTCAGGGGTCACTGCTGTGGGAAACCAGTACCACCTCTGGGTCTCCTGGAATCATTTCAACAATCCTGGGGTGACAATGTCCCTCCCATGTACAGAAGTCATAACCAATAATCAGACATGAAATAAATTCCTAGCAAGTGACTATTGAGGGTCAAACCCTGGGCCTTTTCACAGTTAGGGGCACCAGCCCCAGTTCTGGGTCCCTGGCAGTGGCTGCAGCTTTTGGGGATGCTGTATATGAATCTCTGGCCACCCTTGCCCCTAGTTGAGGCTCCTCCCTGCGTTGTGTAAAGAGATGACTGCCAACCCCAGGCTCTGGGGAGCCATTTCTAATGGGAAAACATGCCATTTGCTAAATGAATCAAGCCCATTTCTGTCCCATCCATATTTCATGGGCTTCCTCTCAGTGTAATTTAATTATCACCGCTGTTGGTGCAACTCTGCTCCCTAGACCCTCTGAGTGGGACGCCGCCGCGAGGCTCCGAAGAGAATCCAGAGAACGGAACCATCTCTATGGCAACAGGATGCTGTAATATTTCCCTGTGATCTATTGCTTTAATCTTGAGGGCTCTGAGTATATCGCCAGCATTAATAAATAAGCCTAAATAACACCCTGGTGCGATTGATATTATTCTATCCATTTTACTGATGGATAAACGGCAGCTCAGGGGGCTTGAATGCCTAGCCTAGGGGGTGGGTAAGAAGGATGGTAATCTAGGAATGTATGCCACCCTCACTTTTGGGAGACCCCGGCTTTCCTGTGTGAGATGCTGGCAAGCCAGCGTGAGCCACTGGGACCTGGACTCCTGAAAGCACTCTGCTGCTCTCTGTGTGCTGGGTCAGCGCCAGCCTTCCCCTACCCCTCCTGACCCTCAGCACTGCTGCACCACGAGAGAGCTCAGTCTTTGATATTCTGTGTGCTACTCAGCAGATTTCCTTGGAAGAAATAACATTTACTCCATTACCAGTCTTGGCACCTCGCTGTGTGAGTTATCAGGATGATTCTTGAGACTGGGTTTCCAAAGTAGAGAAGAGAGAGCACAGGAAATGGGGCGCTGTGTCTGCTGGGTGTTGAAGTGAGGTAGCACAGGACCCATGCCTCCAACTGGGGTGCAAATCCATGCCTGCCACCTTTATTTTACTAACAAAAGGCTCGAACCTCCATAACCCTTATTAGGAGGATTTCCAATCTCTTCCCTCCTTTTGGCTGTCCAAGATTCCTGGTCTTGCTCGACTCACCAAGTGCTTTCTGCCTCTGCCCCATGTGTCGCATCCAACATGGGTCCTGCACAGCCCTGCGGCTGCGTGGCCCGCCCTGTCCTCACCTCAGGCTGTCGTTACTCTTGAGTTCACACATAAGCACTTGAGTTCATGCACACTCACACTTGAGTTCACACATTTGAGTTCAAGTTCATACTTGAGTTCACATTCACACAAGTTTGCACACACCTGAGTTCACACACACACGAGCTCACACATGAGTTCAAGTTCATACTTTAGTTCACATTCACACAGGTTTGCACACACTTGAGTTCCCACTCACATTTGAGTTTGCACTCACACTTGTGTTCACAATTACACTTTAGTTCACTTTCATACTTGAGTTTGCAACTCACACTTGAGTTCTCACTCACACTTGGTTCCCACTTCACTTTAGTTCACTTTCACACTTGAGTTCACATTCACACTTTAGTTTGCACTCATGCTTTAGTTCACATGCACACTTTGGTTCACACTCATGTTTGAGTTCACACTCCTGCTGCCCTCCTGGCCTCTAGCAGGAAGTTTTTCCCAGGTGGCTGGGTCTTGGCACTTTGGCTGCATTTCCTCTTCTCTCCCTAGAGCATGGTTCCCTCTACTATCTTCACGCAGGCCAGAGAAGCCACCCCAGCTCCCAGCCCTGCCCCACACCCAGACAGCACCAGCCTTGGCCCAGTCATTAGCTCAGACCCCTTCTTTCTTTTGGGTGTCTCTTCTCTGGACTCCTGCCAGGACCACCCAGTCTACTAGAGGGTGAAAAGGATTAAGCTTATGCCCGTCTCCTTTGCTCCTGGTCAGATGTACCTGGTCCCTTCTGCTGGGACCAGCTGTGTCCACCTAGGACACTTAGGGCAACGAGGCTATTATCTTCCACTGAGAAGTTTTGTTAAGGTAGATTGTAGGATTCTGTGCTGCCCATGGCTTCTCTTCCTTTAAGGGAGCTGTCCCTGGAATGCCTCCCTGGTGCTCCCTGGCAACGCCAGAGTGTCTCTGCCGTGGGTCACCCACGGGGGCGGAAGACCAGGGTGCTGGGGACAGAGCCACTCCAGGTGTCCTTATCAGAGGCCTTGGCAGAGAGCCTGACCAATGGACATGGCTCACGTCTGCGTGCAGGGGCTGCCCCAGGTTTCCCCATGGACATGGAGGTCAGGGAGCTCTCCAGATGCCAGGTGTGGGGCCTGTGGGGATCCTGCTCAGCTTGGCGGACTGCGCAGCCACTGTGAGTCCAGGAACGGGGTGTGTGTGGGGAAAGGCTGGTGTGTAGGCAGGAGGAGAAGAAGCACAACCTCCTAGGTAAAGGAGGCGAGGCAGGAGAGGAGGCGGCTGTGCAGAGCTGGAGGGGTGGGGGTGGGGGTCTCCCTGAGTGGCCCCCGCCTGCTAGTGCAGGGGCTCCTGGGGAATCATGAACTGGGGCGAGAATCAGGAGAGGACCTGTGTGGGCCTCATGTGAGGAGCTGATTCATTCATTAATTCCTCAATGCCTCTCTTCTTTCCAAAGTATTCAAGGCAGTTTCCAAGAATTCATACAATACAGTCATTACTAAAGAGATATGGAATCTCTGGGCAGGGAAAATGCACACAAGGGTGAGGGGGTGCTGACAGGGGTGCCCCAGGGCCCTGGGACAAAAGGCGAGCTCCCGACACAGACCTTCTGTCCACCCCGCCCCTGGGCTCCCCACAGTGACTCTCACTCTGCAGGCCTCAGCTTCGGTGTCCTCTCCCAATGAAAGGAGGGTCTGAGCAGGTCCCCCTGAGTCCCAGGCCCCAGCAGACCTTGAGCATGGGGGAGGGGTTCTCAAGCCTTTGTGGATGAGATGATGAGTGGACCAACTGGCAGGCTGGGTGGGTGGGTCATCAACCTTTCTCTCCTCAGCCTTCGCTATGCACTGGGTTTCTTATTTGTTTTAATGTGGCGTTATCTTGTTCTGTAGATGCAGCTTTGTTATAACCAGGTTCTTTTTTGGAACAAGGTGGAATGTAAAGAAAGTAAGAAAGAAAAAAAAAAGGAAGGAAAGTAGAGAAGGAAGCCCAAGAGAAAGAAGCTCATAAATTAGCAGATGATTAGGGTTTGCCTCTTCTTAAAGCTGAGTTTATGTGGCTCTGAGCTCCCTGGCTGCCGGGCTGTCACCCGGGAAGGGGCTGGGCTGGGGCTGGGCGGGTTAGGAGTTCTCCTAGTCCTCAAGATGTGCACCCAGAGTCCTAGTCCAGCCATGCTTTTTCTGCACAGACTCTTGGGCATGCCCTCGGCATCCACACACCTCAGTGGGGAGGCTTGGGAGGAGGTCTGGCTGTCCAGGTGTGCTAGACTGGGCCCCACACCTGACACATGAAGAGGATGCATTAGCAAGCACCTGGGGGATAGCACACACAGTCTCTGCTCGGCCGCTTAGCTCAGACCAGCTGCGTCCTCTGGGCGTGCTTCCCTTCCCCTGTGGTGTGCATGGAACAGCAAAAATCAAAACTTCGATAAAGGAGGCAAACAATTGCCGATCCCTCGTCCTTATCCTCAGTGCCCTTTGTCTTTTTGGTCCTGTCCTTTCTTGCCTTCCAGGCTTCAGGTCTGGGTCCCCATTGGAAACCTGATGTCCTGGTCTCCTGGCATGGGCCCTCTGGGGGTGGAGGAAAGCTTCGAGGGGCCTGAATCCCACCCTCCCAATTTTTTTGGCTGTTTCACTGCCAGTTGCATGACCTCTTGGACTCTCTGTGTCTGCTTGCTGCCCCCACTTATCCCCTCCACCGTCATCTCCCTGGCTTGGACAGAAAAACCCTCCGGAACCTTCCTGTGCCTCTGCAGATTCCCATCTCCTTATATCAAAGCCCACACTGGCTCCCACCCCTGAGGACTCTGTCTACTCCAGCTCCATCGTCTCGGGTTCCTCCTCACCCTTGGAACCTTTGTGTTCCTACCCACAACCTGCTACGCTGACCCCTGTGCAGATGTCCATCTCCTTCAGGTCTTAGCTCATGCCTGAATGTGCCATGGCAGGGTCCCTTCCTGCACCCTCAGCACTGTCTACTGACCTGTTCTCATTTCCTTTTGGCACCTGTGACTGCGATATCATGAACTCTGCATCCACCTGCCCCTACAGCCAGGAGAACACCCGAGTGTGTTGACCCTGCTCTGTCTGGCTCCCTGCTGTGTTCCCAGCCCTGGATCAGAGCCTGATGTGGGTTGGACACGCACTTGTGTGTTGATTGACTGAACTAATTAGTGAGTGGCTGCAAATCAGGCACATTCATACCCACCTTACAGGGATGCTGAGCACATCAAATAGGTAAATAGGTAAGTTCTGCAGCCCAGCGCCCACTGAAGGCCGCTCCTTTCCCACCTGGCCTGCTCTCCAGGGCCTTCCAAACCCATCTCAGGGTGATTGTAGTCCTTGGAACTGAAACCGAAGCTCACATGGCATATGTCCCTGCAATGATTTGGTTTTAGGAGAGCACCAAGTCGCCCACCTTTCTCTATTACAAATGCCCCGTGCCTCTATTTACCCACGTAGTTATGCAGCTGGAGGTGGGCAGAGCACCTCCAGAGCGGATGGCTAAGCTTTCAGTTTTGCAAGCAGGTTGTTCAACACAGTTGTTATTAAAAACGAAATTGCATAAACTTACACTGAAATAAATTGCATTGTAAACCAAAGTTACTTCCCTGATTGTTTGACCGCCTTTTCCTGTGCCCTCTGCTCCTGATGTGTACAAACGTGGTAGTTCCATGTGCTTGATTGCATGCTGCATAACAGCTTACCAGACACTGCCATGGACCGCATGGCTTTCCTCTGCTGTCGTGGCACTATCCATGAAGCCCTGTGAGGTGGCAGAGGGTCTTTCCAGAAGGGCTGCGTGGCAGCAATGATCCTGGCCAAGGGCACAGAGGGGCCAGGGCAGAGAAACTGGTTGTACGCTGAGATATCCTGTGGCTGAACCTCCTCCCTTCCCCTCTCGCTTGGCACGTAAGTTCTGGGAGGGAGGCTTCCTATGTGGGAAGTGAGGGGCGTCCCAGAAGAATCATTCTTTTGCTTTGGGGTGTCAATATCAGATCTCTCACTGCTCAAAGAATATAGATTCAGAAACAGGGCCTCAAGATCAAGGAGGCATGAGTTTATTAAACCTCAAGCCATGTGATGGGTTCCATTGGTTATTATAAATATGAAGGCAAAACAGATTAAAATGACTCTAAAAACTAATGGAAGAGAAAATTCATAATGTGAAATAGCGATTTAAAGTAAGTAATTCCACCAACTTGGTAGATGTGAACGTGGCATCTCAAATCTGTTGGGGAAAACGGTTTTGTGCAATAACAAGTGTTTATGGAGTTTGTGTGTGCCCCCACCGTCTTCCTGGACCTGGATCTTTCTAGCCTTGGCCCCGTGCCTCGTTTCCTGTCCAGAGTGGCCGTCATGATGGCCATGGGACATTCTGTGGCCGGAAAGCCCTGCCATGGGCTGCAGAGCCACCAGGTTGTCTCTGATGCCATCTCGTCCTCCCGGAATTGGGGGTGGCAGCGGTGCTGGGCCCCGGTCTGATCCAGGCATCACAAGGGCTGGTTAGAGAAATAACTAAAGCAGAGACAAGAGACTCAGGAAAGAGAAGAGATGCAGTTTTACATAGGGCAGTCAAGGATGTCCTCAGCCCAAGGGTGAACATATAAGCAAAGATGCAAAGAGGGTAATGAATGAACCATGTAGGTGTTGGGGGAAGAGTGTTCCAAGGAGAGGGGACAGCAGGTACAAAGGCCCTGATGCAGTGTGGCTGGAGCAGGGTGAGAGAGGACCAGGACTGAGGTCACAAGAAGGCCAGACCATGTTGGGTCATCCAGGTCTCTTCAGCGGTGGAAGATTCTGAGCTGAGGAACCACAAGCTCTGGATGCATTTTCTGATGGCCCTGGCTCCTCTGTTGAGAATAGGCTGGACGTAGCAACAGGGAGACCCAAAGGCGCTGCTGTGTCAGCACCATGAGAATAATGGTGGCTGGGGCCAGGGCTCAGCAGGATAGATTTTTGAAGGTGGAGTTGGAGCCAACAGACGATAGACGTTGACATGAGGGATGAATGGAAAGTATCTGACCTGATAAACTAGAAGGATGGATCTGCCTTACTCAAGATGGGGAAGACGATGGGAAGGGCAGGCTTTGAGGAGAAAGGTTGGGAATTTGGACTTGCGCACGCTGAGTTTGAGATGAAAGTGAAGAGGGGGGGCAGGTAGTTGAGTGGAGAAGACTGGAGTTTAGGGGGTAGGATTTGGGCTGGAGATTGTGCACAGTTCTACCTGTATTCTTGGTACCTTACTGCTTTCTCTTGATGTTACATTTGCTAGAGTCATCCGCATTGTTGTATGTGCTGCCGTTTATTTATTCTACTGAATTTGATTTCACCTCAATTTATTTATCCGTTCTATTTTATATGCTCATATGGATTGTGCCCAGTGTTTGGCTCTTATGGAGCTTCCACTGTTCATTTTTGTAATATGTTCTGGTGCACGTGTGTGCATATTTTTCTGAGTTTTATACCTGGAAAGGGCATTTCTAGGCCATAAGGTAAGCCTATGCTCACTTTTGCTAGATAAGGCCAAACTGCTTTCCAAGGTGGTTTATTGATTTGCACTCCCACTAGTGAGGTCTGAGAATTCCTTTGCTCTGTATGCTTGATGACACCTGGTATGGTCAGACTTTGAATGATTGTAGGTCTGGTGGACATGTAAGCCCCTGATTTGATTTGATGTGCTCTCCATTTGCCTTTTCTTGATCTGATTAACATCAAATCAGGGGCTTCGTAAAACCGCAAGGTAAGAAAAACTCTAAGATCCTTGAAGGTCAAACTTGGAACTTCTCTTTCCCCCTACTTAGATCTGCTTCTAGGAGGATACAGGGGCTGGAGCTATAAAGGGGCAGAATTGGGGGGAGGTCGGTCTGACTTGAGCAGGGGCTGGTTGCTTAACTGCAATTCCCTGGACTCGGTGTCACATTTCTGTTCAACAGCCCAAGCGGTTTCTGCAGCTGTTTGTCCAAAGCAATGGAGTCTGGAAAACTCCTTATCACACTGGCCGTGCCCCAGCATTGGAACACTGAGTGGCTGAAGGAAGGCCTGTGGGTAGTGGGTCCCAGTCTAGGTGGGTGGGCAGACACAGTTCTGTAAGACTCACTGGGACCCGGCCGCTCTCCCGAGATGCACTGCCTCTCTTTTGCTAGGGGCCTTTTGCAAGTTGTATTTCTTTGCCCCAAACAAAAGCATTCCAAAGTAACACCAGCCAGCTTGCTATGCTGACATCAGTCCCTGCCAACCATGCCCATGACCACAAGGAAAACTTGGCAGAGACACACAATAGTGAAAAATGGTACCCCAGCTCTTTAAGGGCTTAGCACTTCAGTAAGGACCTGGAGACTTTGAGGGACATAATCGTTAGGGCCATGTAATAGTTTCCATATTAAACTCTGTGCCCTGCAGACTGAGAAGCCAGGTTCTTGTCCAGTGTCCATGGGATATTTGAAAAATATTTCATTCATTAGACTATAAAGCAAGAAGAAACTTTCAGTAAATCTCTCCCCCACCCCCCAATAGAAATTGTACAGATTAGTGCTTTGGCCCCATGCAGTGAAAACGGAGATTAGCAACAAAAGTCAAAACAAAAACCTCTGATCCATGTGAAAATTAAACATAAACATAAAAACACTGCAACCCTCTCCTAAATAACTCTTGAATCAAAGAAAGATTCAAAACTGCAATTGCTGAGTGCTAAGAATGTAACAATGTCAAGACCTAGGAGAGCTGTCAGTGTTATAATGAGGCAAATTCATGACCTTAAAGGCTTTCAATATTAAGCATAAATGAAGGCAAATGAAGTACTCTTTCAATTTAAGTTAAAAAAGGGAACAATAAGGTAAATTTTAGGAAAGCAGGACAGAAGAATTAATAGACAGGAATAGAAATTAATGAGTTAAACTCTCATACTATAAATAAATACCAGAACTGTTTTTTCAGAAAACCTCCAACAAAAGAGATAAATCATGGCAGGCCCCACTGGTCCTGGCGTGTTTCACCAGGAGACATGTGATGGATGGCATGACGTGTGGGCAGCCCCACGGGTGGGCCCAGGGTTAATGTGGAAATCTACACTGTCTTGTGGGAGTCCCATGCTTCAAATACTCAGAAAACCCGTCCACCATGCAAGTGAGTGGGATGTGACCACTTCAGAGATCTCCTTGGATTTGCTCTAATTAATAAAAAGGTGTCTGCCAAACTTTGGAGATTTAGTTATTATCAGAAACCAAAAGCTCTCATTGTGTGTCAAACTAGATGCCTCAAAGCACTGCACCATCACAGTGAAGGGAAGGAGAGGCCTAAAGCTCAGGGGATTTGGAAGAGAAAGGGCAGCTGTTCAGATATGAAGGAGATTGAAAACAAGCCTAGAGATTGGGAAAGACAACTCAATAGACGATTCCCCACGATGAGTATACATGACCAAAACTGACTCCAGAAGAGAGAAAACACCTGAATGTAATGATAACCAAGGAAGAAGTGGAAAAGTCATAAAAAATAAATAGATTAAAAATTATGCCAATTTTCTACAGAGGAAACACTTCTAACTCAGCTTATGAGGCCAGCATTACTCTAATACCAAAACCAGACAACGACATTATTAGGAAGGAAAATTATAGAACAATATCTCTCAAGAACATGGATGCAGAAATCCTAACAAAGTAATAGCAAATTCAACAATGTATAAAAGAGTTATATACCACAACGAAGTAGGGCATGCAAGGCTGGTTCAATATTCAAAAACCAATCAACTAATGTAATCCAACACATCAAGAGGCTAGAGAAGAAAGTCATGTGAGCTTATCAGTAGGTGCAGATAAAGAAATTGACAAAATCTAAAACCCATGCATGATAAAAATCTCTCAGCAAACAAGGAATAGAGAGAAACTTCTTCAATTTGATAAAGAACATAAAAACAAAACAAAACAAAACAAGAAAACCCTATAGCCAGTATCATACTTAATGGTGAGAAACTGGACGTAATCTCCCTGAGACTGGGAATAAGACAAGATGTCTGTTTTCACCACTCTTATTCAATATTGGACCTGAAGATCTAGCTAAAGCAATAAGACAGGAAAAGGAATTAAAATGTATACAGACTGGGAAGGAAGAAATAAAACACTTTCAGATGATATGATTGTCTACATAGAAAATACAAAGAATCAAAAAAACCTCCTGGAACTAATAAGAAATTATAGCAAGGTTGCAGGATCAACATACAAAATTCAATTGCTTTCCTATATACCAGTGATGAACATTATAACTTGAAATTAAAACACAGTATCATTTACATTAGCTTCTTTTTAAAAGAAATACACACACACACACACACACATATGAGCTATATGAAGAAACTACAAAACTGAAGAAAGAAATAAAAAATATCTGAATAAATAGAGAGAGATTCTGTGTTCATGGATCACAAGACTTTAATATTATTAAGATAATTTTCCCCAACTTGATCTATAGAATCAATGTAATTCCAGTCAAAATCCCAGCAAGTTATTTGGTGGATGTCAACAAATTTATTCCAAAGTTTATATGGAGAAGCAAAAGACCTAGAATAGCCAACGCAATACTGAAAAGGAACAAAGTCCAAAGTCAGACACTACCTGACTTCAAGACTTACTAAAGTTACAGTGATCAAGACAGTGTGGTACTGGTGAAAGAATAGACAAATAGATCAATGAAATAGGTTAGGGAGCCCAGAAATAGACCCACACAGATACAGTTAACTGATATTTGACAAAGGAGCCAGGGCAATTCAATGGAGAAAGGATAGACTTTTCAATAAATGGTGCTGGAATAAGTGGATATACACTGCATTAGTCAGGATTCTCTAGGGAAACAGGACTGAAAGGAGGTATCTGTAAATACTATGAGATTTTATAAAATACTCTCGCACGACCATGGGGATGTACAAGTGCAAATTCTGCAGGCAGGCTGCAAACCAGGGACTCTGATGAAGGTCCTTGATGAGTTCCCAGGAGATGTTGGCTGTCCAAAGTCGAGCTGGAAATTCTTTCTGAATGCTCTAAGGCATTCAACTGATTAGATAAAACATCACTCATTGCTGACAGCAATCTCCTTGGTTGATTGTATATATAATCAACCATCTATGCAGCAAACTCACTGATGACTAAAGTCCATAAATGTCCTTGTATTACAATTAACCCAAACAACTGGGCACAATTACCTGGCTGAGTTGACACATTACCCTAGCTATCACATCCACGAATAAAAAAATGAATCTAGGTCTTTCATAGTTTGTAACAAATGTTTCAAAACAATGCAAGTTGTTGGTGGGGTGATGTGTGGGAGTATTCTATGATGATATGCAAGTTTGTTTTGTAAGTTCACAACTTTTACTATACACTTATTTATGTGTGTGCATGTATGAATGATATATTCAATAAAATTTTTTAAATAAAAAAAAGAATCTAGACACAGACCTTAAACCTTTCACAAAAACCAACTCAAAATGGATCATAGACTTAAATGTACAGCACAAAACTATAAGATTTCTAGAAGATAGCACAGGAGAAAACCTAGGTGACCTGGGGTTTGGCGATGACTTCCCAGATACAGCCCCAAAAGCATGAGCTTTGAAAAAAAAATGGGGGTTGAACATCATTAAAACAAAAACTCTTTGTCCTGTGAAAAAACACTGATTAGACAATTAAAAAAAACAACTAAAAACGTACAAGCCATAGACCAGCAGAATGTATTTGCAAAACACATATCTGATAAAGGACTTGTATCTCAAATGTACAAAGAACTCTAAAAACTCAACAATAAGAAGACAATCCAATTACTATTAAAATGGGCAAAAGTTCTGAGCAGATGCTTCACCAAAGAAGAGATATACAGATGGTAAATAAGTATATGTAAAGATGCTCAATGTCGTATGTCATTAGGGACCTGCAAATTCAAACAACAATGAGATAGCACCACACACCTATCAGAATGGCTCAAATCCGAAACACTGGTAACACCAAATGCTGGCAAGGATGTGGAGCAACAGGAACTCTCATTCTTTGCTGGGAATGCAAAATGGTACATCCATTTTGGAAGACAGTTGGCAGCTTCTTACAAAGCTAAACGTCTCCACCAATCACACTTCCAGGTATTCACTCAAATGAGTTAGAAACATATGCCCAAGTAAAAATACCTGCACACAAATGTATGTATAGCAGCTTGTTTTGTAATTCCCTCACATTGGAAGCAACCAAGATGTCCTTCAATAGATGAATGGATAAACAAACTGTGGCACATCCATACAATGGACTATTATTTGGTGAGAAAAAGAAATGAGCACTCAAGCTAGGAAAAGATATGGAGGAAACTTAAATGCATATTGCTAAGTAAAAGAAACCAGTCTGAAAAAACTGTATGCTTTTATGATTCTGACTATATGAGATTGTGGAAAAGACAAAACTATAGAGACTGTAAAAAGATCAGTGGGTGCCAAGGAGTCATGGGAAAAAACAAAAGGCTGAGTAGGTATGAGCCGAGGGAATTTTGGGGCAGTGAAAATATTCTGGATGATACTGTAATGGTGGATAGATGACAGGATGTGTTTATTGAAACCCATGGATCAGTACCTACAAAGAATGAGCCCTAATATTGGTTCATCACTTGTAACAAATGTACCTCACTAACGCAAGAGATTAATAATAGAGAAAATATGGGCAGGAGCAGAAGGTATAGGAGAACTCTGTACTTCCTGCACAATTTTTCTGTAAACCTGAAACTGCCCTAATAAATAAAGTCTGTTGTAGACTTACATAAACTCAATAACCTGATCCATCATCCAACAGAATGTCCTATTAGTATAGAGGCCTGTTTCTCTCGCTGGAGGGCCCCCTGTTCTCCGATGTTTCCCCCAACCCTAGAGGCTTACTCTGTCCAAAGGCTGTGCTGTGTCTAGACCTCAGTCCCTCACCCCTTGTGAGAGACCTCCACGCCACACTGTCTGCTGGCCTGTTGGATGGAGACCCTACCTGCCCAGGGGTGGCTGTTTGGGCCTCCTGTCCCATGTCTCTGCCATCAGTTCCCAAAGCCCTTCTACTGGGCCACAGTACCTGGGGCCAAGGAGCTTCTGGGGTCAAGCATATGTTGAAGGGAAAGCAGTGGTCCCCGGGGCCCCAGGTCATGGGTGGAGACCACTTATCTCAGGGCCCAAACAGGGGACCCCCACCTCGTATCTCAGACAGCACAAGTGGGGGTCCCGTTTCACCCTCTCCCTAAGACCTGAGGTCTTTGTGCTGACCGAGCCATCACCAGCCTGCAAGCCAGGGGTTCTAAGAGGGTCACAAGACGGTCGGCTGTGCCTCGTTTGCAAAACACTGATGGCATTTTGAGGGCAGCAAAAAAACCAGTGTCTATAGATGAAAACAAAGATACAAAGAAAAAACCATGCTTGTGTTTTTCTGTCCATCTATTCACATAGGAAAACGCCGAAATACCAGCTGTGCAGTAGGACTACGGATATTTTTGTGCTCTTTCTTTGTGCTGTCCGTGTTTTTCCAGGTTTTCCAGAATTGAGCAGTATCCTTTGGGTCAAAGGAAAGGTATGTTATAGAAATGTTGGGGGATGTCTTTTCCCCTTACAGCACCCGGTCCCATGTTGGGGATTGCCAAGGACTGGCTGCTGCATTTTCAATTAAATCCACAAAGCACTGAAGGACGACTCCCAGCATGAGGTCAAAATGAGGGGACTAGAGAAATCTGAGATGGGGGTGGTGGCTGGGCTGCAGCCCTCAGTTGAGTGAGGGAGCTCCTACAGGGTCCCTGAGTGGCTTCCCTCTCCCAGATTCCCTCTCCCCTACCCTGGCCTTGGGACAGAACCTGGAGCACACCAAGCCTTTGCCTTGGCCGGGTCCCCTGCCAGGCATGCTCTCCCCAACCACATCCTCAGACCTCAGTCTTCCTCAAGAAAGTACTCCAGGCCTCTCCATCTGCAATCTTTCCTCCCTCCACCCCAGGCACTTCCCACCTCTCTGCTGGTTTTGCTCACTGCCTGTGGGCCCCCGAGGGCAGACACCTGTCCATCCATCAACTGCCGTGTCCCCATGGTGATGTCATAGTAAAGCCACATCTAACAGTGCTCTCCAAATGCTCACATCAGCCCCCTCCCTGGGACCAAGAGTACACCCCCAATGTGGCTCCCTGGCCTTCAGGGGACTGGCCTCCACCCTCTCTTCTCCCCATGCTGGCCACCCTGAGCACGTCTAGGTTTCCCAGGATGGGCTCAGAGCCCTTTGCCTCATCGACAGGGCATTCTGCCCAGAGTGTGCCTCCTTGCTTTGCTCACCAGTTGAATTCTTATTCAGGGTTCAAGGTCATGTCTAAGTGCCTCCTGCTCTGGGATGCCTTCCCAGCTCAGCCAGGGGACTTGCTAGAAGCTCATCCAGCCTCTGGTGCTCACCGGCAATGAGGCATTTATTGGCTAGACTCTTGTCCTCTCTGATGGGTGGGGGAGACCCCAAGACTTCACAGCATCTTCCCTGAGGACTGAGTGCAGGGACTGCAGGTAGACAGGGCATAAGGAAGGAGAGAATTCACCCAGTGGATGGGTTCCTTGGGGCATGAGTGCCCATTTCTTCTCTCTTCTTGCTCTGGCTCCCATTTTGTGTCTGTTTGCCTCCCCCATTTGCACAGAGCCAATCTAGCTTGTGAAAAACAAGCTGTCATCTTCATGGGTTTTTTTAATACTTCATTCCCCCAACAGCTGCTGTGTTTCCAGATGTTCATTACTGCTGTATTAGCGGAGGTTGTTGGCGACACCAAGGCTGACAGAATACAAATTGATTTTCAAAAGTTATGCTGATTGCTTAGGCATGGTCCTTGTACCAGCTAAGCAGAATGGAAAAACAAACGCTGTGCCATGTGGCACATATGTTCTTTGATCCGAGGGGCTTCGGGCCACATCTGAGTCGAATACCAAGGTATCATGCTGTCTGCAGAAAGTATGGAGAGGGACGTGTTTCCAGGGAGGCATTCCTTGGGCTGCACCCATGGGGAGGCAACACTGAAAGGCAATGCTGGTCCCAAGATGCATTTTAGTTTCTGGCTTCTGCTGTGGGCAGACAGAGGCCTTGAGGAATGCAGGACGAGCGTGTACTCTAGAGCTGAACAGGCCTGGGCTTGAGTTCCAGCACCACATGTCATAGTGTGCAATTTGGAGAAAAAGAAGTTGCTTCCATTCTCATGAGACTCTGAGATAAGGAAATAATGGAAGTAAAGAACTTTGGAAAGCTTTAAGGGATGAATAAACAGAAGGAGGAAGTTTCACTAAGGTCATTTTTTGGGCCACTTAATGGAAAGCATCTTGAGGGAACAGCCTCTAAGATGGGTCTATTTTCAAGTGGTGGAAGTGCCTGGGCCTCATTTTGGCCTCCAGCTTATATGTCTCAGGCTCTGGATGGTGTGAGCTGCCTGCCCGAGAAGAATAGCAATCTCAAAATTTCCCTTGTGTTGCATCTTGCCACACCTCATGGGTTTCATTGTTCATTTTGTTCTTTCATTTATTTGGTTATTGCCGAGAGTGGGTGGTAGGTCTAGCCCTGTGGTGGGAGCTGTGGAGATGGGGTCTGGGGCTCTGGAGGCAGGAGGAGCCCACAGCACATTTAGGGCACCCTCTCAGTGATGGGTTTGGAGGAGGACGGTCAGGGAGGCTGGATCTCAGGGGCAGAGGTGGGAGCTGGGAGGCTGGGCGAGAGCAACAGAGAAGAGGGTGAAGCTTTGAATGTGGGAAAGTTATCATCCTATTGCGTACGAAGGTCAAAATTTTATCAGCTTGTTTGGAGCAAATGCTTTACTTAGAGGAGAAAGGGTAGAGGAGAGAGAAAGAGACAGAGAGAGATGCCCTTCCCTGGCCTGGAACTCTCTCTGCCCACGTTTTCCTCTGGCTAACCTTTCAAGTGTCAGCTTAGATGCCACCTCCTCTGGAATGTTCTCCCTGTTCCTCACCCACTACGTCCTGATTAAATGGTCTTTTGGCTTCACATGCTTTTCACTGCAGTTTCTATTAAATGACTATAGTCTTGGTTATTTGTTTGGACACAGGTCTTACACACAAATTGTGGCTGATGAATACCTGCACCAGTCTCAGGGTACACAATCGGAGTTCTGACTTTGTCTCCCTGAGAACAGCACCAGGGAAGAGTGCAGAGCGGACCACAGGAGACCTGTGCTGGCACGGGCTGGCCCTGTGACCTGGTAAAGTCATTTTCTGCTCTGGTTTCAGTTTTCTCTGAGAAAACAAACAAATTATTAAAGCAAATTATCTCTGAGTTTCCTTTCAACTACAGACTTCCATGTGTCACTGTGGAGCGACCTTTACAAGAGTCTATGAGGGCCCCTTGGTGTTGGCCGGGCTCTGTCTTCCTTTCTTCCCACCCTCTGTCCACAATCCAGGACTGGGCTAGACACCTCTCCACTGAAACACCCTTGATTTCATAGAAAACTCTGTCAGGGGAAAGGCCCAGGGGTCAGGAGCTGGAAATGTCAAACCTCTGGCCATTGGTGATAATCTTGTTGTGTGGACCCTGAGATATGAGATTGGTTTCTGATCTGTGCGCCTCCGTTTCCTGGCTTGGGGTCCCTGGTTCCTCTTTCCGGAGAGTGATTGAGAAGATCAGGGCCCAGCGATCACATTCTCCACATATGGTATGTCTTTGTTCCCTGGCCGTTACAGGAGATTAATGATGTGGCTTGTGGAAGGCGGAAACGGTTGTCTTTCTCGGTCATGGGCAATCCATGTGACAGATAATTGGGTTTTCTGCAAACAGAGCTGGTGATTTCCACTGACATGTGTGTTAGAGCAAACCCAAACCAGGCATTGCAGATTGTTCTAGATTTGTGTGCAGAATGCCCGGCTTTGCAGCTGAGGACAGGGCGCCTCTTTTCCAGTAGCTGTTGTCTGGACAGAGGGCTCTACCAACGGGGAGAAGGGAGGGCTTTGTCACCAACTTGCTGGCCACACCCAGCAGGGGAAACTTGCTCCCTGGGTGATCACACCCCAGGTAGAGGGGGCATGGGGTTTCTAGCTCAGGTCTTCAGCCTGCCTCTGCAGGGCTCTAACACTTTTTAAGGAAAAATTGGTTTGGCCTTTGTGCCATGGGTCAGCAGGCCCAGCAGGCATACCGGTGTTTCGAGGTGTCTGGTGAAGGGGAGGCCTTTGGATGGGGATTAGTTTGCACGTTGTCAGGATGCCTTTTGGGGAGGGACCATCTCACTCTGTCATACGAAGCTCCCCAGGCTCCATCAAGGAGTGGGAGACCCAGCAGAGAGGGTGCCTCACAGTCTTGCTCACTTGGTCACCAGCCTGGG
Organism: Tolypeutes matacus; assembly: GCA_026826555.1. Classification (NCBI taxonomy): domain Eukaryota; kingdom Metazoa; phylum Chordata; class Mammalia; order Cingulata; family Chlamyphoridae; genus Tolypeutes; species Tolypeutes matacus. Next base: position 8,822,014 of record JAKSZT010053840.1, read on the forward strand.
CCCCCCACGGCAGCCGGCTCTGCAGTGCGGGGGGCTGCCTCTGGATGAGGTCAGCTCACAGAGCTCACTCACCCATGCGAGACCCTAAGGAGACCCCTCTGCTGGGGAGGACAGGGCCCTGAGCTCCACAGTGGGGAAGGGCACACACATTTCTTAGGACTGTTTTGGGCCGGGGATGGGTGGACATTATCAGAGAGTGACGGGTTGCTAAATTTAAAATAAAGCCAGAGGGAAGGCAGGGATGGGGTTGTAGGCCTTGCCCTAGTTCAGGTGTTATTCTGAGCTCCAGAGGAGTCTCTGAAAGTCTCAGACAAATTCCTGGGGCAGTGCGGGATCTGGGCAAGGCACTGACAATTGGGGTGTGGGGGGGTCTGTTGACGTGCTGGGAATTGAATCCTGTCTTCCCAAAAAGGCATGTTCCCACCCCTGGTCCTGTGGGCATGAATCCAATTGTAAATAGGACCTTTGAAGATGCTATTATGAAGGTGTGGACTCATTTGTGAATAGGATCTTCAAAGACTCTATTTGGATGAGGCTAAATTGAATCAGGGTGGGCCTTCACCCATATGGCTTATAAGAAGAGGTAACTTAGAGGTACAGACAAATTAACAGGAAAAGTAGATGCCAGAAGGAGAAGCCATGTGATAGAGGCAGAGATGCAAGTGGAGGCAACTATAGACTCCGGGAGAAAATAGGGTGTGCCGACACCTTGACGTTGGACTTCTGGCTTCCCAAACAGTGAGCTAATAAATTCCCGTTGTCTAAGCCCACCAATGGATGGTATTTGTCACAGCAGCCTTGGTAAACTAGACCTCAGGGAACATTCCAGATGCTTCTGCCCCAAGGGCCCTCCACCAGACTTCCAGACCTGCTGACCCTCCCTGGGGCCTGTGGGTCTACTCCTCGCCCTCACCGCAGGCTGCTTAGGAGGCTCAGGGTGTCGGTTGCTGCTCCTGGTCTTAACCCCACAGTAACCATCAGTGCGGCCCTGGAGAGTTTGCCGGCTCTTCTTGCACTCAAGGAGCTGGCAGCATCTGCCCATGCCTGGCACAGCAGACTCACGGGAGCCTTTCCTCTCCCAAACACCCTAGCTTCACAGCTGCTCCCGGAAGGCATCTGCTGGGGATTTGCTCTGTATCTCTGTTCACAAGGGTGTTGTTGATTGCCTGTGGTCCACTCAGCCCCTGGCAAGTGCTAGGTTCACTGCAGGTGCTGCCCACTGCATTTAAAACAGATGAGTGGGAAGTGGTTGTGGCTCAAGTGACTGAGCTCCTGCTTACCACATGCTCCCATGTGGTACCGGGTTCAGTTCCTGGTGTCTCCTAAAGAAGACAAGCAAGACAGTGAGCTGACGCAATAGGCTAGCATGGCGAGCTGATGCAACAAGATGACACGACAAGAGACACAAGGAGAAAAACATAATGAGGGACATAACAAAGCAGGGAGCGGAAGTGGCTCAAGCAATTAGGCACCTCCCTCTCACGTGGGAGGTCCCGGATTTGGTTCTAGGTGCCTCCCAAAAAAGAAGACCAGCACACACAACAGACACAGCAAATGCAAACAACGAGGGAGTGGGGAGAAATAAATAAATAAAATAAAATCTAAAAAAATAAAAAAGTAAAAAAACCCACACAGATGAGTGAATGAACTGAAAGATCAGTGTTCCCTCCAGCCTCTTGGGCAGATGGACAGGGGCTGCCTGAGCAAGGGTGTTCTGGTGGGAGGCAGCCCTGGCCATCCTTCAGAGGCCTCATTGTCTGCTGGCCGCTCCCACAGTGCCATCCCTCATCCTACCCCAAGCATACAATGCTGGTAACCCACACCCAGGTGTCCCATTCTCCCCTCTTAGCTCATGTCCAGGGCTTCTGTCTGGGGGGGCCTGGGGTCTCAGTCTGGCTTCCCCATGGGGTCTTGTCCTCTGGCCTGGTGAGGAAGACTGGGTCACAGATGGAGACCTCAGGGCTCCCCTTCTCTCCCTAAAGCCCAGGGCCTCCCCATCCTCTATCCCACACTTTCTGCCCTCAGCCTTCCACCCCCAGGGCCCCACCTTCCCTCCCATCAACTTCCCAAGGTCCCATTCAAGTAGAAAGGGATGCTGGAGGGACCAGGGGGAAGGAGTTTTGACTATCCCTTCATCAAGCACCAAAAGCACCAGGTCAGGGTGCTGGGAGCAAGGGAGGGGTCTGGCCCAGCCTCCTGCCTCCAATATCCCCTTTTGATTCCAGGACAGCCCGAGTGGCTGCCTGCAGGGACTTTGGAGTTTGTTCTGATTCAATTCTGAGCCCTCCACTTAGCAGCTATTGATCTTAGAGAGTGATGTAAACTCCCTATGCTTCCTTTTTTTTAAATTGGTGTTTGACTGGTAGGGTTGTTGTATGAAAGGAAGTGCTGTACAGGCGAGGGGGCACAGAAGCTTTTACCACCACAGCGGCCCCCTCCTCCCTGGCCCCTCTTCTCCTGGGGGAGTCGAGGGGAAGGAAGGAGATGGATGGGCTGCCAATTAAATGGGTTCCGGGAGAGGCTTCACCCCAGAGCCCCAATTCTACTCTTAAAGCAACTTACTCTGGTTAAGCTAGTGGTTTGCAAACTGCTTCTGAAACTATTTTTCAAATCTTGCCCTAAGTGCCTGCAGAGATGCTGCAGGGTTTCCTTGGAGTGGGTGGGAGACAAGTAGGAGGCTGTGGGTGGCTTCTTTAGCCCCGGCCTTTTTAATGAGGGCCCTTTGCTCCATAAACTTTTTGTTGTTGTTGTTGTTTTTAGGAAGTACCTTCCCAGGACCTTGTACATGGGAAGCAGGCACTCAACTAACTGGGCTACGTCCACTCCCTCTGTAAACTTTTAAATACTGGATTCCATGTAAGATTTCTGTGCAATTCATGATGCACATTTTAGAGTTTGAAAACGAGCACTTCCATGATTAAAAGTTTAAAAAAAGAGAAGTTTGGACACCACTGTATTCAATGACATCAATGTCATCCTCCTCCTCATTTAAAAAATTCAATCATATGGAAAGCTGCATGGGCCAGGCAGACCTCTATGCACTGGGGATCTAATATAGAGGGGAGTGGATGGGGCTCAAGGAGTTGAGAGCTTTCTTCTCACATGGGACATCTCAGGTTTGGTTCCTGGTGCCTCCTAAAAACAAAAACAAAAACAAGAACAAAAATAAACAACCAGCAAAATGAAAAAACCAACTCAGGGGAGCTGATGTGGTTCAGTGGTTGAGTGCTGGCTCCCCACATATGAGGTCCTGGGTTCGTTCCCCAGCCCCCAGTACCTAAAAAAAAAAAAGAGGTATAGAGACATGGCTCCTGCTGGCACTGCGAATAACGCATCAGTGCCTGTAGAAACTGCTTTTACCTACATCTGTGTGGTTATCAAAGTCCCTGGGGGATGCAGATGAAGAAACTGAGGTGCAGTCTCTAGTAAGTGGCAACACTGTCATTGGAACTCGGCTCCCCCTCCCCACTGCCGGCTTCGGCCTGACACCACACAACCACACAGACAGGCTTATAATGCCCATGGGCCCTCGGCAGACATGGGCACATGCATTCACAAATGCGTGCCCACACCCACATACAAACACGCATGCCGACACACAGAGGCACATGCACTCACATACACACACACTCAGACACACACACATGGAGACACACATACACACGTAGGTACATGCACACATATGTACACATGCACACAGGCACACACACGCACACACACACACTCACAGTGACTGCCCTTGAAATCCTGCCACCAGGAGCCAGGGAAGATGTGGATCTGCTCTGAGACAGCGACCCTGACCTTGGCTCGGCTATACATCAAAGCCTCTGTGTCGGGTATTCTAGCAGCAAATTTTTGTTTTTGAATGTTCATAGCAGATTTACTTATTTTTAATTAATTAATTAATTAATTAATTTAGAGAAGCTGTACATTTACAGAAAAATCATGCAGAAAAGAGAGGTCCCATATGTCCCCCTATTATTAACACCTTGGGTTCATGAGGTTATGTTTGCTACAGAGGATAAGAGAAAATGGATAACTTGTTCTAATGATCGTCCATGGCTTACCTTAGGGTTCACTGTCGGCACCAAGTTTAACGGGAGGTTTTCAGGCTGGAAAAGCAAGCTGCCGCTTTGTGGGCTGGGCCTGTGGCTGTTGTGGTGGGTTGCCTCCTGCATCTCTGGGGAGGGGACTCTGCCCTACCCTGTCTGGGTCCCGCAGACAGGCCAGGCTGGGGCTCAGGGTCCCTGGGACCAGGTGCTTCCGTGCCTCCTCCCTGCCCCAAGGACCACTGGGGTTGAGAGGAGCAGCACGACAGGGAAGCTCTGAGCTCTGGGGTCTGACAGAGCCGGGTTCAGGGAGCACCGACCCTGGTGGGGACCTGGGTGGGTAGGCCTTTGTGCTTTCCTCTGGGGCTGTGAGGATGAAGCCACGGGGTGGCCACAGGATCAGGCACAGGGGTGCTGGGGACATGGCCACATGCATGCCTTGGGGGCCTGTCGCCCTGCACAGGGCTCTCTGGGAAAGCAGTAGGAACGGTGCTTGTGAACTCAAGGGAGAGGGGGCATTTTGGAAGGTAATGGGGTGGCCACCAGAACTTAAGGGCAATTTGAGTTTAGCCAGACTTGGTGTAGTATGTGGGCTCACCAAGAAAACTTGGGGTCCTGCTACCTGGAGGAGGCGGATGGCTAGCTGCAGGCATTACCCCCTAGCATGTGGACATGCTCCTGCTATTGTCGTCTCCCCTCTGTCCTGCAGACAGCAGCTTGACCAGGCCTCCCTAACCATGACCTGCACCTTCTCATCCTCCTTAGAAAGGCCTTTGGAGGAAAAGAAGGGGCCTGGCCTGCTGGGCGAGGGCCTCAGCCATGCCCACTGCTCTCTGCTGCTCGTGTCATCCACGCCTGCTCCTGCCCCTCTCCTGCCAGCCCCTCTAACATCCCAGATCATAGCTAAGGCCACCCTGCCCCTGCCGATCCTCCATCCAGGCCTTGCTTGGGGCAGACCATGCTTTGAGGTATCCCTGGGGATTTTACCTTGCCCAGGACCTCGGCATTGGTGTCTGAGAGCCCCCACGCAGGAGCTGACGATGAATTGGGTATCAGTCAGGGCTCTCAAGAGAAACAGAACCAGAACCAACAGGATATGTGTATGTGTGTGCATATATATCTATATCTACCTATGTCAATGTCTATGTCTATGTCTGTGTCTATGTCTGTGTCTATGTCTATGTCTGTGTCTGTGTCTGTGTCAGTGTCTGTGTCTGTGTCTGTGTCAGTGTCTGTGTCTCAGTCTGTGTCTATGTCTATGTCTACGTCTACGTCTACGTCAATGCCTAAGTCTATGTCTATGTATGTCTATGTCTATGTCTACAAGTCTATGTCTATGTCTAATCTTTATATCTATATCTAATCTATATTCATATCCATATCTCTATCTCCATCTCCACTTCCACTTCCACCTCCACCTCTACCTCTACCTCCACTTCCACCTACACCTCCACGTCCACCTCAACCTTCACTTCTACCTCCACCTCCATCTCTATATCTTATAAGGAATTAGCTCACACAATTGAGGGGGCTGAGTCTGTATCCCATAGGACAGTCCAGCAGGCTGAAAATTCTGGTAAAGGTGATGTCAAAGTCTTGAGTCTGAACTTCTTAGGCTGGAAACTAGGAAAGGAGTAGAAGGTTTAGTCTTGAGGCAGACTTCCTTCAATCTGTGGACCCCTCAGCTCTTGCTGTTAAGGCTCCCAACTGATGGGATGAAGCCCTCCCCCATTACAGAGGGCAACTTAGATAGATGCTAATCCCATCTGTGAAATACCTCTACGACAACCAGCCCAGTGTTTGACCAAACAACTGGACATCATAACCTAGCCAAGCAGACACATGCAATTAACCCTCACAGACTGTTTAAGACATTTTCTTTTCTCTTCAATGCTTGTTACTTATCTTTGGCTTTGAATGGTAACTTTGTAGCTCCATCCTTTCCAAATTTCATGGTCCACTTGTTTGAGGCCAATCGCTTGGTAATTTTCCCAGGGCAAGTACCGTGACTTACCTGCTCCCTTTCTTTCCTTTTTCTCCTTGTCAGTGGTCTCTCACCTCAATAGTTCCTAGAAGAGGGCCATGTCAGGGCCACAAGGAAGCTGGAGAATGTTCTAGTGTGATCTTATGACCGAAAATCAGGCAGCCATCAAAAGTCATGCTGATGAAGAAATTTTAATAACATGGAAAAATACTCATGGAATGTTAAATGAAAACAAGCAGGCCCTGCAACAGAACTTATATACAACAGACTTGAAAAAAAAAACAAAAAACAAAAAACAACGACAAGAAAATGCACCAAAATTTTAATAGTGGCTGTTTCTGAAAAGAGGAATTTTGTATCATTTATATTATCTACATATTTTTTTTGCATTTTCAAATTTCCTACAATGTTTAATGTTTGTATTGTTTCTATGATGAGAAAAAAGGCTTTGAAGAGTAAGAGAACAGTCTGCATCTCAGGGTGGTAAGGCCCAGCCTGACAGAGCATGGATATAACTCAGTTTCTTCCTCTTTAAGCAGGTCGTTCATTATTTGATAGGAAGGGAAAGGAGACATAAAAAACACCATATTCCTTCTTCATCGGTTGGATTCCATCAGAGGAAGAGTAAAGTTGGGTGGACTTATTGGGTGCTTCCTGGAGGAGGAACAGGAGACACTCTTTGCCTTCATCCAAGGAATGTGCCGGAACATAGAGAAGATATGCTCCCTCCCATGTTGGGAAGCATTTCCAACTGTGCTGGAATGAGACACTGTGGAGCTGAAATTTTGTCTCAGGGGTTTCAACCGCAATGCCCTTGTGCTTCCTGGGTTCCCCCCACCTTGGCAGGGCACCCCCTCTTGGGCAATCCCACATCTACAGGGGAAGGAGCTGGATGCCCCAGCCCTGAGCTCACAAGAAGGTCTGAAGATGCCCATGAGGAATCAAGGGGAGTCAGAGGAGAGGAGAGAGTAGGAAAGGGAGAGAAAATGGAGGAGAAGCTGGAGGACTGGAACGAAGAGGTCGTTGCCAGTACTGGTGGGGAGTCTTCCTTGATTAGCTGGGGAGAGATGCGGAAAAATGCATGAAGATATCAGACATCTGTGTGGGCCTCCACGGAATGAAATCCCTTCAACTGTGGGCATGAACAGAGCAGGCCTCAAGTTGTGAAGGTCCTGGGGGTGGGGGTGGGGGGAGCTCAGAGAGGAATGGGGAAGGTGTGGGGTATGTGAGCCAGTCCTGGCCCTCCCAGGATTCAGGGGGCTCAGTAGCCCCTTGCCTGGGAGGAGAGGCCAGACCTGTTGTTCCAGTTGTCCCCAAAGGCAGCCTGGCATCTCAGGAGCTGGGGTCTGATGGGTGGACTGTGGGACTGGGAGGGCAGGGCGGGGTTCATGAACTTCCCCAAGAGGTAAGATCCAGGCCCAGAGGCTTGGAGCCCTGCTGGGGTATTGAATCATGTCCCCCACAAAAACAAGTTCAAGCCCTAAACCTGGTTCCTGTGGGTGTGGACCCATTTGTAAATCAGTACTTTGGTGATATCATGAGTTAAGGTGAGGCCAAAATGAATGAGGGTGAGTCTTAATCCATTTTGACTGAAGTCCTTCTAAGCAAAGGAGATTGGACACAGTTAGAGGAGGGGATAAAACACAGATTGCCACATGGCAGAGATACATCTACCAAAAGCCAAGGAACCCCAAGGACTGTCCACAAGCCATCACCAGAAAGTACAGAATTTGAAGAAGACAAACCCTGATGACACCTTGATTTTGGACTTCTGGCCTCTAAACTGTGAGCCAGTAATTCCTATTGTTTAACCAGTCTGTGGTCTTTGTCATAGCAGCCCTGGCAAACTAAGACAGACCGCTTTGAGTGGTGACATGCTGGTGAGTGAAAAAGGTACATATATACATATGGTTTATTTGAAATGTTACTGACATAGAGGATGTGCAGCATGGAATTTACAAATAAAATAGACAATTTTCTTTCTCATTAAATCTATATAGGCAATGGATTCTCACACAATGCTTTGTTGATTTTTGCTGCTCTTGTACCTGTGCCCCACCTGTGGTTGCCATTGATGAAAGGCCAGGGTTCCAACATAAATGTTGGTTAAGATTTTAATTTTATTTATGTCAATGAGGCAGTCAGTCAAACGCGAAATGATGATGCTGGCTGGACAGAGCAAGGAACACGGACCTGGGGACCACAAAAGCAGGTGCATGAAGATAGAGTGCAGGGTTCTAACACCTGCACTTATGTCCCTCTCATCACCTTTGCTACCTGCCAAGGTAGGCTTTGCTGATGAGGAAGCCGAAGCTTAAGTACATGAGCTGCTCTGTGGTCCAGCTGGGCTGTGAAGCAGTCCAGGGTGTGTCTCCAGATAGCCTCCTGGCTCCCACCTCACCCCTTCAGGTCTCTGCTCTACCATCACCTTCTCAGTGACACTGATCACCCTGTTCAGCTGAGCCTGTCCCAGCCCATCCCTATAAGTCTCTCTTTCTAATGAACCATCCACCTTAGTTGCTTACCTTGCTGAGCCTGTCCTCCTGGATAAGGACAGGAACCTTGTCTATGAAGGACATGGGAAGGGACTGGGAGGTTGTAAAGCACAGCAGCTAAGAGCCCAGGGTCTAGAGTAAGAGCACACTGTCCTATAAGGACAAACTTGACTGGTCTTTGTCCCTAGTTCCTTGGGAGGGAAGCTCTGAATCCTTGAAATTTCCCGGGAAAGGAGCCCCTTTCATTATTCATGGTGGGCTGTCAGGACCTCCCCTGATAGTTCATATGCTAATGAGACAACAGGGCAGGACCAGCCACACCTGCAGTCTTAGGGTGAGGGCAGCCACTCCAGAAAGAGCAACCAGGTGATTAGGGGATGGGGCTCTGAGACATGTCATATCAGCCCATGCCAGCCCAGCACCCGACCCCTGGAGAGAAGCTGCAGATTGAGTGGACATTGATTCCATCAATCACACCTATGTAAAGAGACCCGAGATAAGCTCGGGACACTCAAAGCCCTGATGAACTTCCACGATTGATCAGATGCATTGCTGTGCCGGGGAGGGTGATGGGTACTGATGCCAAGTGGAGAGGACACAGAGGTTTGCGTCTAAGATCCTCCGAGACCTCTCCCCCTGTGTCTCTTCTTTTGGCTTCTTCTAACTTGTATCCTTTTACTATAATAAAACTGTAACCCTAAGTATAGTGCTTTCAGTGAGTTCTCTGAGTTGTTCGAGCAAATTATTGAACCCAAAGGGGAGATGGGAAACCCTGGATTTGTAGCCAGTTAGTCAGAAGTGAAAGTGGCCTGGGTCACTTGTGACTGGTGCCTGAGGGGAATCTTGGACCACTGCCCTTACCCTGGGGGGCTTGGCCTAACTCAGGGTCATGAAAGTCAGAACTGAATCCACAGAGTTACTGCAGTATTTGCACTGGTGTCAGAAGGTGTGATGGACATTGTAGAAGTTTTTGCAAAATCTATTTACACACATTCCACATTAATCTCTCACAAGCAGTGTGACCTTGGGCGAGCTACTTAACCTCCCTGTGACTCAGTTTCCTCATTTTCAAAATAGGGATGATAATATCACCTACTTCCCTGGGTTGTTGAGAGATGGGATCTAGAAGGTGCTTAGCAAGGATCTGGCACAGAGCAAGCCCTCCATATTGTGGGCATAAATATGATTGCGAGTGTGGTCTTTTCAGCTTTCTCGAGTTCATCCTGGACCCAGGGGTTCCAATGTGGCTCCCACCATGTCTGCCTTCAGTCGGGAGAAGGGAGAAAGGGACATGAGAAGGTGCAGTCTTTCCCACTCAACACACTAGCTGGAAACCACTTGTGCTCCACACCTAATTGGCCAGAATCAGTCACCTGACCACAAATGCTGCAAAGGGGTCTGGGAAATGCTTTAGTCTAGATGGTGACAGATCAGACTCAGAGTAGAGAGAAAGGGAAAACAGGTACTGGAAAGCAGCTCTGCCACACAAATTTATTTATCTGTGAAATCTCTGTTCAGGCAGCACCTCCTCTAGAAAGCCTTCCTGGATTATCCTCTCCACCTCCACCCCAAGTTTACTACTATCCTCAACACCCCCACTTCCCCCACTTCACTGTTCCAGTATTGGACACACTGGACTTAATTGTCCACATGTCTCTTGACTTCACTTTGCCATTGTAGAGACCTCAGTAGGAGGTAAATTCCCACAAACATCTGGTGAATAAGTGAATGCCAAACAAACAGAACCACAGCACCTTTTCCAAGGGACTCCTTAGCTACCTCCCATTGCCCAACACAGGAATCCCCAAAACCTGTTGTCAAAACCTCAGAGCAGGAACATGAGATTGAAGGGATGATTTTTTTTTCTAAAAAGCAGATAATGTAGGATGAATATAGAGGAGGAAGGAGGAAGGCCAGGATCAAAATTGGAAAGGTGGGGTGGAAGGCAGAGAAAATCAACACCCATCCAACATGGTGACAGAACACTGAAGAGGACAGCTTCTCACCTGGGCTCCCACTCCTGGTCTCCCCCTCCAATTCACTCTTTTCTCTGCAATGTGGGATCTTATTTTCAAAGTCATTTCTTTTCCTTCCATTCAATAAGAATGCCTTTATTCCTCATATTTTGTGGAAAGCTCAGATAATCCCACAATAAGATGAAGAATCTAATGGAAAAATGGGCAAAACACCTGAATGGGAAATTTACAAACAAATTAATACACATAAAAAGCTGTTTGACCCCGTAATTAATGGAAGGAATGAAAAATAAAATAACCCTAATAAATCAATTTTCACCTGTTAGTTTGGTAAATTTTGAAAAGATTGATAATACCCATATTGTCAGAAGTATAGAAAACAGGCATGACAATGTAGTGGAATTGTTTTCTCTCTTTTGTGAAGGAAAATATGGAAATTCTTAATATTTCACACGTACTTACCATTGATCCAATAGTGCAAGTTCTAAGAATGTATCACACCTGCACAGATGCACTAAATATATGCAAGACTGTTTATTTCAGTGATAACCATAACAGCAAAGAAATTGGAAATGCCCCAAATGTACACCACTTGGAGGAATATGAGATAAATGGCAAACCATCCAGGCAATAGGATTCTCTGACCTTGTTAAAAGAATGAACCTGGACATGGAAAGATGTCCAGAATTGTTAGAGCAAACAGCCAGGTGCAGAGCAATGTATACAAGATATCACTCCATATTTTTATTTAGAAAATACAGAGAAAAATCCAGAATGATCTACCACAAGCAATGGTTAACTTTAGAAGGTGGCTTGAGGAGGGAATTTATGCTCTGTATTATGCCTTTTCTAAGCTATTTTTGTAATCAGCAAAAAACAATAGACTCAGGGAAAGAAGGTCATGCAAAGAGAGGCAGATATTGCAGTCATGAAGCCACAGTCAAGGAACACCAGGGAAGTGGATGTGGCTCAAGTGGTTGGGCATCTGTCTACCATATGGAAGGACCTAGGTTTGATCCCTGGGACCTCCTGATAAAATAAAAAAAAAAAAAAAAAAAAAAAAAGTAAAAGGAACACCAAGGATTGCCGGGAAGTGAGAAAGAGGAAAGGAAGGATTCTTCCCTAGAACTTTCAATTTTCTGTTGTTTTAAGCCAAAAATAAAACTAAAAAATACAATTAAGATCTTTCCACAAAAGAATGAACTAGAAAGACGAAACTGATTAATGTCTGTAATTTGCAAAGATTCTCTGATGAGATGTGATGTGTAAACAGGAATTGTCATTGGGATAAACTGAGCCCACTGTGGAAGGGCTGAAGCCCACCCAGTATTTCACTCTCCATCTTCTGCTGCTTCCACATCTCCTCCGGGAAAATGCTCCCAGGTCAGGGGGGTACTTGCCACCCTGGGGTGCAGCCCAGGCTTCTCCAGCGGCTTTGTTTACCATGGCTTCCTCACTAGCTGCCTTTTCTTCAGTCCATCCCACTTGCTCACCATCCCACTGGAATTGCACTTCTGCCCACCATTTCCTCGAGACTGAGCTTGTTGCGGTCACCCATGACCTCTACGTTGCAAATCCAACTTCCCTGTCTTTCCTTCTCCTCTTGACCTTGGGGCAGGCAAGTTTGGTGCCCTTGCTCCCACCCTCACCTGTGGAGTTTGGATGCCTGCCTCACCCTTGGCTCTCTTCCTCTCTCTCTGGCTGCCCCTTGTCCATCTCCCTTAGTCCTTCTGCTCTGCTCAGCCTCGACCCTTCTCTCTTTATCTCCCCTTCCCTAAAGACCCCTGAAAGCTGTCCCTCTCCACCCTTTTTTTTTCATATGGAAGAAAATTAAAGGATCCAGAGAGAAGGGTCTCCAAGGGTCAGCAAACTTGCAGGACCCTTTTCCCTCTCCCACCAACTAGGTTAGCCTAGACAAGGGCAGAGGGGGAAGGCAAAGAAGCAGCCCTTGAATGAGAGAGGAGGGGTCAGGGGGTCATGAGTTCATGTCGTGGGACATTCATTCGGGGGAGGGGCTCAGAAGATGCTCACACTCAAGTGCCGCCCTTGACCAGGTAGCCTCGGGTGTGGCCTGCTGTCCAGCATTGCTAGACATTTGGAGGGCAACTGGGAGCAGAGGGAGAGGGCCTTGGGAAGGGCTTTGAAGGGAGAGTCCATCGTCCCTCACCCCTGGAGAAGGAAAGCCCCTGTTGGGAATGAAGGGCCGTTGGTGACCCCCATCATGGACACACCAGGCATCGACTCCCACATTACTAATTCTGCCCCAACCTCTCCACTGAGCTGTAGCCTCACATTCAACTGCCTTCTTGCACCTTCCCACCTGCACTTCCGATACAACCTAGGCCGGTGGGTGATACTGCCCTCCACCCACAGTTCCAGTTGCAGGCCAGGAGCTGTCCCGGATCCCCCTCTCCCTCTACCTACCTAACTGCCACCCACCAGTCTTCAGACATGACCTGGGCAGGTCATCTTCCCTCTCTGAGCTTTTCCCACCTGGAGAACAGGTGTTAATGAGAGGAGCAGTGGCCTCAAGGATCTGTGGTCAGGATCAAATATGTAAGTAAGCCCGGGGATGGGCACATAAAAAGGGTGATTCTTGTTACCTCGGCTGGGTAGCCCTTCCTTGACAATCAGATTCAAGATTCTGGGGATATTGCTTTGTCCTCCAATAGTCTGGGGGTGGCTCACTCCCCTGGTGCCAGCTGTCGTCTTCTGCAGCTGGTGGGTTGTCCCACCCAGAATATGGCCCTGCTCTCCAGGGTCCCTGCAAATGGTGCCCCTGGAGGTGGGCTGTGTTGCATGGCCTCTGTGCCTCTGGACACATTTCCTGCAGCAGATTTCCTCGGCATGGGTCAGTGTTTCAATTGCATCAAGTAACCGAGCCCATCAGAGCCAGTTTGGGGAGGAAGAGGGCCTGGTGGCATTTGGGGTGCACAGTGGCTTGAACAGCCCTTTATGGGTTCTGATGGCTAGAGTCTGCCTCTCAGCCAAAGACACAGGAGAACTCCCCCACAGCCCCGATGTTGCAGATCTGTAGCCCATCTTTGGTCCACCCTCTGGAGAGATGCTGGGGAAATATTCTCCCTGATTCTTTCTCTTGAGTTCTTCCCACTGCATTTTAAATTTCACCAAATACTGCCTCAATCTAATGGCAATCCCTAGCAACCTGGTGGCCCATTCCATCTTGAAGATCCATCTTAGCTCTTCAGTTCCTCATTTCATCCCCTTCTGGCGCTGGCTTAGGCAGATCATTTACTCCCCGATGCTTATGGCTTTCTAAAGCAACAAATCCCTTCTCAAGAAGGCCGAAGAAGCTGCTTTAGACCAAAAGTGAATTATTTGCCAGCCCAACCTGGCCTTGACTTTGGTTTAAGGTGTTTTGAGCTTTATTTACTTTTCTAAATGGAGAGCATCCTGATGCTGAAATCTGAACTCAGGGGCAAGCTCTGGGAAGCCTTTCTCCTGCCAGGGGCCCTTACCTGCTGGGTCCTTGATGGAAGGTCAGGGCTGGTGGCCAGGTGAGTGTCCTCCCAAGGACAAGGAAAGCTCTCACCCTTTCTATCATCCTATCCCCTCGCACAGGGACCCAGCACAAGTGGTCCTAGGAAACGGGGCTGGGGTGGGGGGTGGGTAGTGGGAGAGTCAGTTTATATTGGGAAAGTGAGAAGGACCCCACTTTCCTCGAGGCCCTTGCAGGTTCAGGAAGTGGTCTACTGGAGAAGCTTCAAAAAGTTTCATTGTGTGGAATAAAGAGGACTGGGTCTGGAAGAAGGACACTCAGGGCTGGGAACCCTGGAGCCAGGTGGGTGGGCTCTCCCCTCATTGGGTGTACGGGTCTCAGGCAGGGTGCCCTGGGACCAGCCCCAGGACTTGGGTCCCCTCCCCCTGCCCCGTGGGCAGGATTTGGGGGTGAGAGCCCAGGTGTGTACCCAGGTGAAGGAGCTCCACTCTGGAAGTTCAGATTGACCTCCTTTGAGAGGAACAGAAGGGGTGGTCTCGTGGAGGCCGGGCACTGACCTGTGGACCTGTCGTGCTGAAGATTGAAGGCTTTGAATTAAATGTGATCCCCAGGATTTGGACACGGGCAGGCTGGTACCCAGCCATTATCAGCAGCCACAACTTGACGTGCCTTCTGCCCTCCCCAGAAAATCTTTTTGAGAGAATAGACCTCTGGGAGGATTTAAAGGTAGGGGAAGGTTCCGTTCTCTTGCAAAGGCTCTGTCTCCCTATAACATCCTTCAGCATAGGAATGTACCTTGAAAATCACCTTGAGCTTGCCTATCATGCTTTTCTGCCACGATGGCTTTCACCGCCTCCCATGCTCCTGGGGCCCAGCTGTTAAGCTTGGGAGGGCATACCCCTCATCTGTAAAACACAGTAACACTACAATCCACCCCTTAGCTGCCGGGTAGGACCAGCACCTGGTATGCGGTAAGTGCTCAGTCTTATTAACAAAGTACTAGTACAGGCTACATGCTGATTTGCAGATTCCAAAGCTTTCTTAAAGTATCTCCTTTCAGTCCTGTGAGTTGCAAACCCACAGTGCCCCCGGGAGCAGTCCTGATTCCCATTTGGCAGATGAAGAACCTGAGGGTCAGAGTGACCAAGCATGCCTCGAGGCAACACAGCTTTCATGTGGTGATGGGAGTCAAACCCAGGCCTCTGATTCCAAATCTGCACGTCCTGAAAGGCTCTGGAAGGAGCTGGGCCTCTGAGCCTCGGCTTCCTTGTCTGTAAAATGGGGAGGTGGCGTTGGGGCTGCGGGGTTGCAGGCAGCAGGAGACTTCTCTAAACGGAGGAGAGGATTGCTGTTCTGTGGGTCTGCAGGCACAGGCAGACTTGTCTGCTCTGGGCTTAGCTGTGTGTCTAGCAAGCGATAGCAGAGACCTTGAAGGCTGGGAGTCGGTCAGCAGAGAACAAAACACAGCCCACGGCCTATTATCTCTGTGTCAGATATTGACATTGGCAGGCTTTTCTGCGCTCACGGAGGGAAAGCATTGAATCTCCTGCCAAGAATAAAAACTGATTTTGCCACATGTAGTCGAGCCCTCTGATCTGTCCTTGGAGACAAAATAAGGAAACTACCTCTTTGATACAAAGCTATTTTTAGCAGCCTCAGAGCAGTGTTTGGAGGGCAACGTGTGCTTCTTGGGGAGGGGCTGTCGGCAGCCTGGGGCAACCGGCCCCCCACCCAGTCCCCCAATAGGAACCTTTGTTATCTCTGACAGTGTGGAAGAGGCCAGGCTTGAGTCTCCCGCTGGTGGCAGCTGAGATCAGGTGGGGAAGGAGGCGAAAGCCGTCTTCACTGCATCCTGTTCCTAAAAGCGTCTTTAGGGCTGGGTAGGAGCTCAGGCCCCCTCTACTCTGCAGGCTCACCCCTGCCTTCTCTCCTGTCCCTGGCTCAGCACCTCACTTGGCACCCCTGCCACCACTGGCAGCCCTCTGGACTCTGGCTTCTGGGCCTCAGTTTCCCCACTGCTTTGGGCAGAGACTACTGCTCACCCCCTGCCACTGCCTGGTACCTTTTCTGGAGTGAGGGATTAAAACAGAAGAGGAGCACGTAGGGCCTTAAGGGGTCCCAAGGAAGAAGGAGGGGATTAAAAATGGTGACAGAGCTCAGTGTAGGCAGGACAATATTTTGCGCTATTGCTCAAGCCGCATTGCACCATTCCCCCAGCAGTGACTGCTTTCCATGTGCAAAGAGGCAAATATGGCCTGGAACCAAGAGTCCCATTTTTTACTTTGATCCCAAAATATACCCCTAAGATGCCTAGGAGAGATATAGTCTTGGAAGCCTAGGTTTTCCATTGCAAGAGCCAGGCTTTGGGAAAGAGATGAACTTGGCAGAGAAAGTCTGTGTCATGAAGACAGGGCTGGGAAGCGTGCATGAGATGTGACAGCAGTTTTCCCTTCCCAGAGTTGGTGAGGGAGATAACCAGAGGGGTGGGGCCAGAGCTTGGATGGCTGTGGTCCTTGAGAAGGGCACACAGGGGACCCTGCCCTCTCCCTTGTTGGAGCTTGGAGGGGGTGTCCATAGAATTCCCAGGCGGGCATTGGGTGGTGGGTGGGGGTGGTGGGGTGACTGGGAGAGCTCAGTGAACATGTGCTGCACCCCTGGGGAGAAAGGGGCAGAATCCTTAAGTGGCTATTTACCTAATTGTCCAAATCAAATTTGCACGCTCCCCTATTTTTTTTTCTAGAGTCAAGAGAGTTGCCTTGGCAAATGTTGCCTTTTCCAGTTTTTTCTTTTTTTTAAATCAATTAATTTATAAAATTTTATTCAATTCTCCCTCCCCCTGCCAGGCCCTCATCCCTCGTCACATGTTCTCTCAACTCTCGAGTGCCTCCCACCCATGACTCTTTAAAATTTATAATAGTTACCTGTTAGGGTGCATTTGATTATAAGCAACAGCAATTAGGGCAAACTAGTTGAAATAACAGAGAGACATCTTTGAGTCGATCAAGTGAAAAGTCCAGAGCGGAGTGGGCTTCAGGCAAGGCTTGATCCAGTGGCTTGGCAGTATCCCAAGGCCCATTTCCCCACACTGCCTTCCCCAGTGTTAGGTTTACCTGAAGTCTGCTTCTGGAGTTACTTGAGCTTCTCTCACACCTGGCCAGCAGGATCTGTGGTTCTGGGGCTCCCAGCTGCAGTGGTGAGGTTCATTTGGAGGGCTCAGCAGAGGCCACGTGCCCATCTTGTCTTAGTTTGCCACAGGTCTGCTGATGCAAGCACTGGTAACATGTTGGCTTTTATAAAGGGGATTTGTTAGGGCTAAAAGCTTACAGTTCCAAGGCTGTGAAATGTCCAAACTGAGGCACCATCTGAGATGCTTTCTCACCAAAGTCAGCTGCCACGTGGTGAAGCTAAATGGCCATCATTCTCTACTGAGGTTTCTGCCTTCCCCCTAGAATCTACCATCTCCTGGAGCTCAGCTGTGAGCAGCCAGGCATCGGGTTTGTCTCTTTCCAGGACTCCTCTTTCAGTCTCTCGGGGCTTCTCTGCCTTCCTGAAGCTGTAGGCAAATGTGGAGTCCTTTCTCTACTTTCTCCTTTCTCTCCCATGGCAGGATAAAAAATGGAAGCTTTCTTTTCCTCTCTGTCTCCATTTTTACTAGCCTGAGGGCAGAGACTCAAAGTTGAGCCATGCTTCACTGGTGTAGTCCAATCAAATGATTCTCACACCACAGGAATGGATTAGTTCAAGAACAATCTTTCTCTTTCTGGGATTCATAAATGAACTTCAAACTGTCACACCATCTCTAACCCAGTGACTTGCCCAGCCCAGGAGTCCATGCTGGAGCCTGGAGAGGAGTGGATGGCCCGGTAGGAATCAGGGCTGTTGGGGAGAAGGAAGAGGCCATAGATGCAGGGGAAGCAGCCACATGTGCCCTTTTACAAATAGGATCTTGTGTCAAGTTTTACTGACATTCATATTTGCCAACTACTCCCCAAGTTTTTCTGCTAATTGGTGAAGGCTTTTTCATTTAAGCAGAAACTGCTAAAATCCTATTGGTCCAGTGGAGGGCTTGCACAGTGGAAGTTATTCTTTATCTTGGGGTAAGGGCTGACTCTGGAAGTGCATGGCCTCATCTCGCCCACATTAGCCTGCGGTGCTGGGGCCATGGCTGGGGAGTTGTAAAACGAGCCTAGTGACACCGTCTTTGAGGGTTGTTGCACGGATAAGCAGGGCCTCCATTGCAAAGCTCCCAGTGTGTGTCCTGCCCCGGGGGGAGTGGGTGGCAAGGAGAAGGGGCTCCTCCGCTGGGGCATCAGTTCACGTAAACGCTTATGGAGCTCTCCTTCTGTGCAGAGCACTGGGAGGTCCTAGTAACAGACCCAGAGGGTGAAAGGAAGAGAGATGCCCAAGGGACACAAGCCCACCAGCCATGAGCCTGGGGGCTGGAGGGAAGAGGGAAGGGTCCAGTGCGTGTGCAGATGTGCCCAGGGCCCTGGCCACATGAGGCCTCCTCGTGCCAGCCCCTGATGGGTGCTGATGACCAGCCCTTGCTTCATCACCCAATCAAGGAAATGTTGAAAGCAGCCAGTCTCCTGAGTTGCCATGGGCGCCGGATATTGTGCAACTCTTGGAGTTCAGTTAGCATTCAGGGGAGGCTGCATGGTGCTAGCTGGGCACTCCCAGGGCCTGGCGAGCACGCTGGGGCTCAGAGTGGCATTTTCTCCCAGGCACCAAACCCACTGCAAACTCCTGAGGGCCTTGGGCTGACATTCATTCATTCATTCAATCAATCAATCATTCATTCATTCCCTTAGCAGCCCCATAGGGATCTCCTTCTGTGCCCAAGCCTGCCCTGGTGCTCTCATGGCTATCCAGGGAGCAGACACTCTCCCAGACAAGCCCACCATGGGGAGCCCAGAGCTGTGGCAGGGGAAGAACCTGAGGCAGGGATGGTGGGACCCAGGAAGAGGGGCTGGGACAAGGGAGGAGGGGGTGACCCAGGAAGGGGGAGTTACTGGAGCAGTTAGTGCTGGGAGACTCAAAGTTGAGCCATGTGATGTCTGCTGGGGGGAGTGGGACAAAGCAATTTGAATATCAGGAAAGGGGGGGGAGCACCTGGCAGAGGCCACTGGGGAAGGTCTGGACCCTGAGGTCAGGCCTGGGGATAGGAGTTGGGAATGGAGCTGGGATGTTCTCCTGCAGTCCCTTCTTGCCTGGGCCAGATTGTTCTGTGTAGCAGTACCTGCCTGCCCTGGAGGGAGACGGACAATCTACAAATCCTTTCTGAGAGCCTGCCAGAAGGGGAGCAGGTGGGGCCTAGCTGGGGAGGCAAAGTGTGAGTCTAAGATTTGGAGGCTGAGGCAGTTGCCACGTGGAGCAGGTGGGTGGAGGGCAGGGCTGGAGTGAGGCCCAAGGGGGTGGGCCTGGTGTCTGGGAGCAAGTCTGCGCTGGGTTGAGGTCGGTGGGGCCAGACCATGCCGGCCATGTCCCCATGCTGGCTGTGCCCTGCGTGAGCGGGGACCTTGCTGGTCTTTATGCTGAGGGTGGGAGGACCTGATGTAGGGTGTAGCAGCATCATTCTGACTCGGGAGGTGGAAGCAGAGTGAGCAGGGGAGGCTGTAGCTGCCATGAGGATAAGGAGGGTGGACCGGCAGGGGCAGTAGGAGAAGGCAGGATTCTGGATATATTTTGAAGGTTGAGCCAAAAGGATTCATTGAGTCAGGGATGAGGAAGAGAGAAGGGTTAAGCCTGAACCCAGGGTTTGGAACTGAGATGCTGGAAGCATGAAAGAACCAGGAGGGGGAAGGTCAGGGCTGGGATGGAACAGGACTCAGGAAAGCAAGACCTGAGTTGGGGACCTGGTAGGCTCCAAGGACTGTTCGTTCACCTGCAGAAAGCCATGTGGAGTAAGAGGTCAGGAACGTGTGTTCCTCAGTTCTGGGGAGGGGTCTGTGGCAGAGCTTTGAGGTGGGCGGTCCTAGCTGTATGGGTGGTCATGAGTAGGATGTAATTGTAGATGGGAGTAGATGTGACCAGAGCCCTGGGCCCTGGCATTCACTGTCCCTGAGGAAATGGGGGCAGCAAAGAGGCCAGAGAAAGGGGAGTGGGTTCCTGGGCTAGGGGTTGGCAGGTGTCTGGGAGGACTGGTGGGAGAGACTGGTGTGTTCCGAGCCTTGGGGGAGCAGGCATGATCCCTCTGGGTGGGTGGGAGGGGGGACTGCAAGTCCCTGCAGCCCCAAAGGACCAGAAGCCCAGCCAGGCTTTAGCCTAACACTGAGGCCATGGTGAAACTAGGGGTTCTCCATGGGTTTATTTTTCCAGTGAACTCTAGGAAGTGGTGATGATGAGAAAAGGAGGTAAGGACTTGTAGTCCTAGTTTGGTCTGGTGGGTGGGCTGGGCTGGAGAGGCTGGGGTGGTTCATTTGAGCTAGCTGCAGGTTGGATGAGGACAAAGGCTCGGTGAGGGTAGAGGCCATGGACTGGGCAAGGGCAATAGAGGCTGAGGGCTGGGTGAGGGCAGTGGAGGCCATGGGCTGGCTGAGGGCAGTGGAGGCCGAGGACTGGGTGAGGGCAGTGGAGGCTGTGGGTTGTGTGAGGGCAGTGGAGGCCAAGGGCTGGGTGAGGGCAGTGGATGCGAAGGCTGGGTAAGGGTGGAGGCTGAGGCTGAGAGAGGGAGGTAGAGGCTGTGGTTTGGGTGAAGGCAGAGGCTGAGGATATGTGAGGGTGGAGGCTGTGGTGATGGGTATCAGGGGAAGCTGTTGTCCCTGGCAGCTGGGAAGAGGGAGGGCAGGTAGACTGCCAACGTCTAGGTCAGGCCTATCCCCACTGACTCCCCACCCCAAGGAGGGACTGTTGTCTCCATTTTACAGATGAAGAAAAAGGAACCAGGGACTCCATGTGATCTAATGGAGGTCCCATGGTCATTAAGTTCAGGGCTAGACTCCAAGGCCTGAAACCATCGTGCCAATATCTGAACCCTCGCTCTGTGTGGTAGGCTAACCATGTACTCCAGAAAAAAGCGTGTTCCCAATTGCAATCCCATTCCTGTGGGTGTGAACCCATTGTAAATAGGACCTCTTGAAGATGCTATTTTTAGTTAAGATGTGGCCAAATGAATCAGGATGGTTCTCATTCCTTTTCCTGCAGGTCTCATCAAGAGAGAAAGCCACGGGAAGGAGCCAGAAGCTGGAAGTCAATGGGAACCACGAAGAGAAAGGAGAGGACATTGCCATGTGACAGGAAAGCCAAGGAACACAAGGACTGCCAGCAACCAGAGCCCTACCAACCCTGGGAGGAAATAAGCCCTCCAGCCTCTGAAACCGTGAGCCAAAAATTCCTGTTGTTTAAGCCACATCATTGGGTAGTGTATTAGTCAATAAAAGGGATGCTGATGCAAAGTACCAGAAACCTGCTGGCTTTTATAAAGGGTATTTATTTGGGGCAGAAGCTTACAGTTACCAGGCCATAGAGTGTAAGTTACTTCCCTCACCAAAGTCTGATGCCACTTGTTGGAGCAAGATGGCTGCCAACATCTGCCAAGAATTCTGGCTTCCTGGGTTCCTCTCTTCCTGGGGCTTGCTTCTCTCTGGGCTCAGGTTTGCTTGTCTCCATAAGGCCAAATGAAGACTATCAGGAGAATGGCTCGTCTTTTTTCCCGGGGACTTCTCTCCTTCCTCATGACCAAGCTCCTCTGTGTGCTTACTTCCTGGGGCTCCAGGTCAAAAACTCTGCATCAGAACTCCAACTTTGTCCTTTGCCATGTCTTTTATCTATGACTCCCCACCCACCAAGGGGTGGGGACTCAACGCCCTACTGATGTGGCCCAATCAAAGCCCTAATCATAATTTAATCACGCCCAGAGGAACAGACCAGTTTACAAACACATTCCAATAGCTATTTTTGGAATTCATAAACAATACCAAACTGCTACAGGTAGTATCTGTCGAAGCAGCCTGGAAAACGAAGACACTCGGTATTCTGACACTACACCTAGGACCCCCACATGGGGTCCTGACCCCTCCTGACTCCCACAGCCTGCCATGCTGGGACCCCACAGCCCTCTGCCCCAACAAACCTTCCTGCCTGGAGAATGGGGCCAGAGCCTCCTGGTCTCTTCATGTGGGGGATTAGACTTGGCCCCAAAGTCCCTGAAAATAAGGCCATTGCCAGGGTCCCTGGGCAGCACCGTGGCATTTTGATGGATGAAAAACATTTTACATTTTCCTTACAAATGTCTGCTGTGGAAAGATAAGGGAGTTCTGGTCCATGCACTGTGACTTCTTAACTGGTTTTATGCCAGGGCGGCATGATTATTTTTAGCCAGCACAGCCTGGGTCCCGGGAGCAGCAGAGAAGGGCCAGAAGGTGTCTGCCAAGGCAGAGCCCTCATCCAACCTCTTGATGTCTGTGTGCTGGGAGGTGGGAGTAACTGGGGAGCCCAGACTTTGGAACCAGCTTGACCCGGGGCATGCCCAATGTCTTGACTCTGCACCCCAGCTGTGGGTGGGGCACACACTGGCCTCTCAGCGTGGTTGGGAACATGTAGAAGGCCGTGGGTGGACGTCCAGTGTCTTGGAGATTGGAGGGTTTTTTGCCTGCCCTGTGGCCCCAGGCAGGTCCCACCAAGCTCCATCCGTATCATGCAATGGAAGGATGATGATGACAGACTCAGGGTTCTGGGAGGGTTCCTTGAGCCAGGACCAGCTTCCCTGAGTGGCCCAGCTCTACCCGCAGCTCCTGGATGCTGCCCCTGCCTCTCTGTGCCTCTCCACTCTGCTCACCTGGGGTCCCATTGCTCCTCCTTCAGCTTCCCTGGGCTTTGCCCCTCACTGCCTGGGATGGGCACCCTTATTCCCATCTCCTCACCTTTCCACCTGGATAGTGTTTCAGGCCCCTCCCACCCTTATCCTTCCTACCTTTTGTCTCCTTCCCAGCACCCTCCTGGACACCTGGACTTGTCACACTCTTTCACGCCAGGAGCAGTGTCTGTGTCCATGTCATTCCCTCTGACAGCAATGCATTTCTCTCCTTTCTCTGCCCTTGTCGAATCCTGCACTTCCCGGCTCAACTGGAATGCCCCTTCTGTAGGAACTTGCTCGGTCAGCAGGGTTAGAGGCGTCCTCTTTGAAATCCATTTGCCACCAGAATTGTTAGCTGTGACCTTTATACTCCACTCTGGATTGGGAGCCTCCAGGACAGGGACTGCCTGTCCCGGGCAAGCTGAAGAGTGAAGATGCTATTGCAAAGAAGGTGGTCCTTGATGTTTCTGTGTAAATCATCTCCCTTCCTCATGAGCCTCTTCTGGCGCCTCAAACTCCAAAGGCTGTGAAGGGTGGGCCCTGGCTCTGGGCTCAGATTCCTCTTGTGACTGGCTTTCTTTGAGGACCCCTCCCTCTCTCCTCCTACCTCCAGAGATCTCTGAGCCCTCACCGTGGCCTGCAAAATGTCTTTCCTCAATTTCTGGGGTCAGGAAGCTCAGAATCTTTTCTGCTTGAGCCACACTTTTCTTTTAGCACCCTGGCTGGGCCAGGGACCACCCAGGAAGCTGTTTGCTCATCACTTTTCCCCCGGAGGCCTGTGTGCTCAATAAGAAAAGGCATTCCTACTCTCTGATAGTTGTGAAAAACTCGGGCTGTGCAGGTGGATGGAGCTGAGGCCGTATCTTAGCACTCGTACTGGCCAGCTGCTGACTGAGCCTGTTGTCTCACCTTCTGGGTCTCTGTCCTTGTGTCCTTCAGAGATGGGGGGGAGGGTACGTGGGACAATCCTGGCACATGGCAGGATGCATGGCACTGAGTTGTTGCCATTCCCTCCTATTGGCTGCAAAGCCACAGTCAGGCTCACGGACGCGGGCCTGGGGTCCAGGTGGGCCTCTCTTGGAGCTGGGTGAATGGTGGACTGGTTTAAGGAGCCCCTTTCAATAGCTAGGATACAAGAAATCTATCTGTATCTCTATCTATCTATCTATCTATCTATCTATCTATCTATCTATCTATCTATCTATCTATCATCTATCATCTATCTATTATCAATCATCTATTAATTATTTATTTATCTGTATCTATCTATCTATCTATCTATCTATCTATCTATCTATC
>JAKSZT010053840.1:8846080-8873718 GCA_026826555.1 Tolypeutes matacus
CATCCATCCATCCATCCATCCATCCATCCATCCATCCATCCATCCATCATCTATCTCTATCATCTCTATCCTCTATCTATCTAAATATCTATCATCTATCTAAATATTTATCTATCATCTATTTATCTATAATCTATCAATCATCTATCATCTGTTATCAATCATCTATCAATTATTTATTTATCTATATCTATCTATCTATCTATCATCTATCTATCTATCTATCATCTATCTACCTATCATGTCTTTGTTTTCCACCCTGCTATGACAAATATCACACACTGGTCGTTTAGTAACAGAAATTCATTGCCTCGGGTTTCGGAAGCTAGAAGTCCAACCTTAAGGCATCCAGAAGGCCATACTTTCTCCTTGAAGTCTGTAGCATTCTGGTGCTGCTTTGCCCCAATCCTTGGGGTTCCTTGGCTAGGCTCTCTGCCTCTGTCACCTGGCCACGTCTCTCTCCTTGTGTCTGCTCTTACGGTTTCCTCTGACTCCTGGCCTCTGGCTTCTCTGGCTGCATCTGAATTTCTTCTCTTAGTAAAGCTTCCAGTCATACAGATTCAGGCCCAGCCTGATTCAGTCGGGCAACTCCCACATAGCATCTTAGAAGATCCTGTTCACAAATGAGTCCCTACCTTAACCGACAATCCATCTTCACAGGGTCCTCCTTACAAATGGGCTCACACCCACGGGAACATGGATTAAGATTAAGAACATGGCTTTGTCGGGGTGCATGATTCAATTGACCACAGCAGTAGTTTCCTTCTGCGGGTGGGGAACTGTTAGCCCCATGGCTGGCTCAGTTCAGAATGTCACCAGAGGCTTCAGACAGGAGCTAAGCACCTCACTGGAGCCAGAACCATCCTGCTTTATGATTCTTGGAAATCCCTCCCTGAGCAAATGCAAACTTCCTTTACCCTTGGGGAGCCCTTGGCAGCTCTGGGCTTACATGCCAGCCTTCCATGCCAGGGCCCAGCCCAGATGAGATCATGGCAAATGAGGGCAGAAGATGGACTGGCAGACATGATTTCTGATTAGCACAATTACAGGGAGTGGCAGCCCTGGCTCCTGGTGAGGAAGACAATAAATTAATTGCACACTAATGTGGGAAAGATTACACCCTGAGTCTGTACACCCGGCCCTGCAGCAATCCATGTATGGTAAAGTGTAATTGCACCTTAGCGTCAGGAGAGTGGTGGCAGCGATTCAATGACATTGCAGAGTGACTGTAACATTCACCGACACCCTTTCTCGTTGTGTGATTACACTGGCAAAGATGCTGCACAACGGGGCCCTGTGCTCAGCAGAGGCCATGCCAGGAGCCAGGGCACAGCTCTGCTGAGAACTGTCTACCTCTCTGCACACTCACGGGAACGTGGATTAAGATGAAGAATGTGTCATTGTTGGGGTGCAAGATTCAATCGACCACAGCAGTAGTTTCCTTCTGTGGGTAGGGGACGGTTAGCCCCGTGGTCTATCAGGCTTTGCCTCTCCTGAAGGGAACAGTTCTCTGCATTGCATTAAGATATTTTAAAAGTGTTTTCCTTTTATCTTAACTTCTGAGGCAGTTAAAAAAATTTTCTTCTGTTACCATATGCACAACCTAGCATTTCCCCTTTCAACCACACTCAGACCTATATTTCAGTGTCTCAAATTATGTTCACAGGGTTGTGTTACCATCACCACTACCCATTTCCAAAACATTTCCATCATTCCACATAGGAACCCTGCTCCTTTTAAGCCTTAACTCCTCATTCCCTTTCCCCATCCTGTCCCCTGGTATCCTATATTCTAGATTCTGAATCTATGAGTTTGTTTATTCTAATTATTTCAAATCAGTAAGCATACAATATGTGTCCTTCTTTGTCTGGCTTATTTCACTCGACATGATGTCCTTGAGGTTCATCTATGTTGTCGAATGCATCAGAATGTCATACTTTTTTTTTTTTATGGCTGAGTAATAATCCATTGTGGGTATATACCACATTTTGTTTATCCATTCATCGGTTGATGGACACTTGGGTTGCTTCCATCTTTTGGCAATTGTGAATAATGCCACTATGAGCATCTTTTTGATTGCATATTTTAAAGGATGGGAAAGCTGAGACTCAGAGAGATCAGGGAACTTTTCAAGTTAGTATATATTACTAGGTGCCCAGTCTGTGTCACCTACAGCCTGAGGCACTGGACAAACCAGCAAAACTCCCCACCCTTGTAGCGCTGCATTTCAGCAGAGAGTAGGCACACAATAAACTATGGACATTATAGAGTATGCTAGAAAGAGATAAGTGTTTGGGAAAAAATAGGGAACAGAGTAGGTGGCTAGGAGGGCTGTGGTGGGCGAGGGCAGGCCGGGGATTGGTGAATTTCTGTTGAATGGTCAGAGCAAGCCTCAATGACAAGGAGACTTAGAGCAAGTGTTTGCAGGAGGTGATGGAGTGAGCCACATGGATATCCTAGGGAAGCATGTTCCAGGCAGGGCTTTGGCCACTGAAGAAGTCCTCAGATGGGGACCTCCTGGAGAGCTCTGGGCACATGGTGAGATCAATGTGGCTGCTGTGGGAGAGAGCATGGCTGAGGCCATAGAGGCCAGGTGAGGCCTCGTGGAGCAGCGTGAAAACTTGGCTTTTGCTCTGATGAGGGAGCCAAGGTGCAGTGATGAGGTCGGACCTTTATTTTAACAAGATCATTGTGACTGTGTTTGTGGGTATAAGCACGGGTGAGGAGGGTGGAAAAGGAGTCCTCAGGAGGCTATTGCAGTAAGCCAGGTGAAGGCCACAACGGTGGATGGAAGTGGTCAGATCCTGGATCTATTCTGAACAGTGAGCATCAAGGTTTCCCAGTGGACTGGGAGTGGAGCACAATGGAAAAGGGTCAACAGTGACCTCAAGGTTTTTGACCTGGGCATTTGGAAGGATGACTTGGAGTTGGGGAAGGGGCAGGTCAAGCGGGATGACAGAAGAATCATGAATAATTCACTCTTGGGCACACTGATATACCCCTTAGAGAGCCAGGTGGGCCTATCAAGTAGGTGGTAGCCCGAGATCCCATAGCATATCGAGGATGAGGCCGACGGAGGAATTTTGACTTCCCAGCTCTCTCTGTCCAAGCCTTTCTCTCTTGTTCCAGGATGGGTCTCATCTCCAGGAGTTTTGGGAACTAAATAGTGAAAGGGGATGTATGTGCATCTGTCTTAGTTTGTCAAAGGACTGCCAGATCCAAAGTAACAGAAATGGTTTCGTTTTTAATGGGGATTTTATTTGGGGTAAATTTTTACAGTTCTGAGGTTGTAAAATGTGCAAATCAAGGCACCATCAGAGATGCTTTCTCAACAAAGTCAGCTACTGTTGATCTTGATGTCCTGCCATGGGGAGTAGATGGCTGCCAATCTCTGCCTTTCCATATACCATTTCCCAGAGCTCAGCTGTGGGCTAACCTGGAATCCTCTCTCTCACGTTGCAGGGTCAAATATGGCAGTTTCCTTTCTCTCTGTTTATATCAACTCCCATAAGAGGGAGGAGATTCAACCTGAGTCACGCCTCACTGACATAGTCCAGTCCAAAGAGTTTCACACCCACAGGAATAGATTAGTTCAAAAACATAATCTTTCTCTTTTTGGGATTCATAAAAGAACTTCAAACTGTCACAGCAGCCAATGTCATATTTGCTTTCGGAGTTGGGAGCCAGAATTTCCCCAATCCCGGGGACCTACTTTGAATGCCTTGAGTGGGCTCTTGGTGCAAAGAGCCATGTGGCATCCTCTGTGATCGCTTTGTTCATGCCTTTCCCTCTGGATTGCGAGACCCTAGAAGGCAGGGCTGGTTTCACTCACCTCTGGGTTCCCATGCCAGCCTCCTGAGGTCACCTACAGTAGATGTGCACTGTGATTGATTGAACTGTGTCCCCCACAAAGACATGTTCATGTCCTAACTCCTGGTCCTCATTTGAAGATCCTATTTGGTTGAAGCCAAACTGAATTAGGGAGACCTTAATCCAATATGACTGAAGTTCTTAAATAGCAGAGGAAATTTGGACTTGGAAGTGGAAGCCAGAGGAGGAGAAGAAGAGGACAAATGGCCATGGGCTGGAGGCAGAGATTGGGCTACCACCAGAATGCTACACACTCCAGAGAAAGCACAGCGCACTAATACCTTGTTATTGGACTTCCAGCCTCCCAAACTGTGAGACCCTAAATTCCTGTTGTTTCAGCCAATCAGGCTGTGGTCTTTGTTATAACAGCCCTGGCAAACTAAGATGCTCAGTAGCCATTTGTTCTGTTAATGACTGGTTGGTGGCACCTGGAGAGGTACAATAACTTGCCCCAGGTAAGGGAAACAAGAATCTGAAATGACCTCCTTTGCAAGGAGAATCAACTATTGCAGAGTGTCTGGTTGGTGTTTCTGGCCAGAGCTGTAGAATTTAGTGTGAGGCTGTGGAACTCTAGAGCCTCTCAGGGACACTTGGGGAAGTCCTGAACATCTTTTCCTATGTTTATTATTCTTTCAGTTTTCCTCTTTTTGTGAATGGCTCATTCAAATTCTTTGCCAATTTTTTTTTTTTTTTTCTATTGGGTTGTCTTTGGCTTTTTGATTTGTAGGAATTCTTTATATATTATGTTAGTCAGTGTCCTCCAGAGAAACAGAACCTGTCTATGTCTATGTCTATGTCTATCTAATTTATCTATATAATACATATAGGTTTATTATAAGGAATTGGCTCATGTGATTATGGGGCTGGCAAGTCCAAATTCTGTAGGGTAGGCTGAAGGCTGGAAATCCCTGTAAAGTAATGTTGAAATCTTGGGACCAAATCCCTTAAGGGAAACTGGTGGATTGGAAATTCCAGTAAGAGGTGATGTTGAAGTCTTGAGGCAGATATTCCTCTGACCTCTGGAAGCCTCAGTTATTGTTGCTAAGACCTCCAAAGATTGTTTGAGGCCCATCCACATTATGGAGGGTCATCTGTTTTACTTAAAGTCAAGTGATTGTAGATGCTAATCCCATCTACAAAATACCTCCACAGCAACAACTAGGCCAGTGTTTGACCCAGCCACTGGATACCATAACCTGGTCAAGCTGACATGAGAAATTAACCTTCACATGTATGTTGGGCCACTAATCTTTTATTATTAGGTTGCGAACATCTTCTCCAGGCAGTGGCTTGTCTTCCATTTTGCCTTTGGTACTTTTGTTTGATACAATTTAAAATTTTATTGCAGTCACATTCCTTTATCTTTTCCTTTATGCTTTGTTCTTTTTGTTTTATCTGACAAATCCTTCTTTACAGCAAGATCATAAAAGCTGTTCTCCAATATTTTCTTCTGAAAGTTTTAAAGTTTTACTTTTCATGTTTAAGTTTTTAATTCACTTGGAATTGATTTTTGGATATGATACTAAGTAAGCATTTGCTTTTACATTTTCCCATATAGATAACCTATTGTCTTGGTATCATTTATGGAAAAATCTATCCCCATTTCTTTTGATGCCAACTCTCTGATACATTGTTTCCCTGTTTGTGTGGATCTGCTTCTGAGCTCTCCATTCTGTCCTACTTTTTATTTGATCATCCCTGGGCTAACACTACACTGCTTTAATGACCATGGCTTTCATACCTCCTAATATTTGATTGCTTAAATATTCCCATTTGCTTCTTTTTATTCAAACTTTTGATGATATTTTTGGCCCTTAGTTTTCCAGATGTATTTTAGAATCATCATCTTGTCAAGTGCCTTGAAATACCCTGTTGGATTTTCATTGGAATTGCCTTGAATTTATAGCACAATTTGGGGAGAACTGATACCTTTGTGATATTGAATCTTCTCACACACAAATATGGCAAAAATCACCATTTATTTCCATTGTCTTTACTTATTTTCAATAACGTTTTAGAATTTGCTCTACAAAGGTAGGGTTGTCTCCTACAGTGGGGCAAGTTTTTGTCTCAGTGTTTTAGTTTGCTAAAAGCCACTGGGAGCAACATATAGAAATGGGTTGACTTTTACAATGGGAATTTATTAGGTTAAAAGCTTACAGTTATGAGATGTGAAAGTGTCCAAATCAAGGCTTCATCAGGAGATCCTTTCTTCCTGAGCTGTAGCTGTGGGCAATCAGGCACATGGCAGCATCTGCTTATCTCTCCCCTCTCCTCTGGGCCTTGTGGCCTCCAGCTTCGGACTGCTTCACCTGCGGCTTTTCTCTTTCTTGGGTTCATCAACTTCTGGAGGCTCCTCTGTATCTCTGCAGCTTTTTCTTCCTCCATTTATAAAGGACTCCAGTAAGAGGATTAAGACCCACCCTGAGCTATGCCCTACTGGAGCAATCTAATCAAATGCTCTGTAACTGATCTAGTCTAATCAAAGGTTCACAATAGGTTCAATTTAAGAACACAACTTTCTAGGGTCCACAAAAGACTCAAACCAACACATTCAGTCCATGTAGATGATGCCCTACATGTGCAGTGAACAAAGTTCATGGTTGCTTGGGACAACTGTGAGGCCTGGTCTTGTACATCTTTTCTTCGATTTATTCCTCTATCTTAAAGTTTTTGTTGCTACTGGAAGGTGTATCTTTAAAAAATTTACATTTTCTAATGTAATGTTGCTGGTATACATACATACATATAAGCACACACATATATGCATATGTGCGTGTGTGTGTGTGTGTGTATATATATATATATATATAAATGTGGTAGGTTGAACATGTTCTTAATCTTAACCTGTGTCCCTGTGGGTGTAAGCCCATCTATCAATAGGCCCCTTTGAAGATATTATTATCAGCTAAGGTGTGGACTCATTTGTGAAAAGATCCTAGTTAGGCGTGGCCCAAAGGAATCAGGGTGGGCCTTAATCTAAGACTGGAGGCCTATATAAGCAGAAGAAATTCAGACATAGGTAGTCAGAGAAAACCAAGTGGGAGGAGACCAAGGATATGGGCGTTGATGGAGGACTGCTGTCACCAGTCACCAGGATGCCACCTACCCCAGGAGAAGGCGTGGCCTTGCTCGGAACTTGATTTGGAGCTTCTGGCCTCCAAAGCTGTGAGTTGATAAATTCCTGTTGTTTAAGCCAACAACCCATTGTGCAACAGCTGAGAGGTTCTCTCTCTCCATCTCTGTCTCTCTCTCTATTATCTCTAAATCTATGTCTATTTCTATTCTGTCTATATTTGTATCTATATCTGTATCTATATCTATCTATGTCTCTCTTTCTCTCTCTCTCTGTCTCCATCTCTGTCTCTATCATTATCTCCATCTCCTCTATCTCATCTATCTTGTATCCAGGGAACCTGCTGAACTCTTTTTATTAGTTCTAATGGTCTCTGTAGTTTGGCTTTTTTCTGTGTAGATGATTATCTACAAATGATAAGATCTTTGTTTCTTCCTTTCTAATCATTTTTTTTTTAAGTTTTATTGTGCTGGCTAGGACTTTCAGCACATATAAAAGTGGTTAGAGCATACTTTTGTCTTGTTCCTGGCTTTAGATGGATTATTTTAAGGTTAAGTATGATACTTGCAATAGAGTTTTGGAGATAGCCTTTATCAGTTTAAAGAAGTTTCCTTCTAGTCCTACTATGGGAAGAAATGCTTTTTCATTGATTTTGTTTGTTTGTTTGTTTGTACACAAGTTTGTAGGAAAATGATCATTTCCCCCTTTGTCAGCCTTTTAATGAGGTGAATTACGATGATATATTTCTAATATTTAACCAGTCTTGCTTTCCTGGGAGCAACTTGATCATGATGCCGTGTTTTTATTCTTTGCTGCATGTGGTTTGCTCATCTTTAGCTTAAGTTTTTTTTTTTGTCTATGTTCATGAGTACGAGAGACTCAAGAGGAGGCGGGTATGTGGCACAGAGAGCCTTGCGTAGCATTCTTGACCAGGAGTGCTCTGCCATTACATTGACCTGGACATCCCA
The DNA here is from genome assembly GCA_026826555.1 of Tolypeutes matacus. Classification (NCBI taxonomy): domain Eukaryota; kingdom Metazoa; phylum Chordata; class Mammalia; order Cingulata; family Chlamyphoridae; genus Tolypeutes; species Tolypeutes matacus. The sequence continues at coordinate 8,853,995 of JAKSZT010053840.1, forward strand.
GATGGCCTAAGAGAGGAGGAAGAGGAGGGTATTCGCCCAATGCAGGGGACATGCACCTTCAGAAACAGGTGTGCAAGGGGGTCTGGAAACAGGCTGCAGAAGAGTTGCTGTTCTTCCCACTTGCCCTGCTGCAGGTGAGGCCCTGGCTCACCAGACTTCCCTGAGGTTCTTCTTGTCTGATCAGGCTCAAAAAGCCCAGGCCATGGCCTCGCTAGGTATAGCTTTCCAACCCCCTCAACGGAGTTGACTAGCACCATTAGCATACCAGCAGCAACCTTGTACTCACTGGGTGGGTGTCCTTGGGAGTGGCCCACAGCCTTGCTGCATTCCCCTTCCTCACCTGCCCATAAGGACACCTGCTCTGAGAAGTCAGGGACATAGGAAGGCTGTGTGGGCAAAGCATCTTGCCCAGAGATGCCTGAACTCTCTCAGTTGGCCGCACCTTTGCTTGCAACCTTAGCTGAGTCATGCCCTGGGCCAAACAGATGAATAATCCAAGTCTCTTAATCCCCCTGGGCAACTGAGACAAACAAATCAGATTGTGCACCTGAAATATGCTTCACTCCAGCTCGAGATCTGGAGCACAAGTCTCTCCAGCCCAGCTTCCTCTTCTGGCATTTCCTGCCATCACCTGAGGCATCTGGCAGAACTGGCTTCTCCTCTTCCCACCTGAGAACCTCTTTACGGGATGACTGCATTTGCTGCAGGCTACAAGCCAGCAGGTGTGTAGCCTCCCTGAGAAGGCCCCCTGGGCCCATCTCTCCTGACAAGATTGGGTGTGGGCCCTTCTGCAGGACTCAGCCCCCAGCCCCCTGCCTCTCCCTCTACAGAACTCATAACTCTCCAGTTTGACATTTTTGTCTGTCCTCCCTGGGGAACAGTTGCTTCTGAGGGCCAAGACCGAGGTGCAATTCAGACTGAATCCTGGAGCTCAGCACAAGCCTAAAGCCCAATGGCTTTCTGAACAAGTGAATCCATGAGCGGATACCTATCTGCAAGTGACGACCAGCTTGGGGTGGAAGCAGATGCTGCAGCCTTGATGGCCTGTGGTTTCCAACTCCCAGGCTCCTGGTGCTTAAGGAAGCCCAGACAGAAAGTCCTGCCCCATGTGGACGTCGGACTCCTAGGGTTGCAGTCCTGGCCCTGGACTTGCTGCTGCTCCGCAGGCTTGGGTATCCACCTCATAAGGGGCCATGTTTTTTGTAGACTAGACGCTAAGCGTTGGAAATAAAAAGGGTTCCACCTTGGTTTCCTTGTTCCTCGTATAAATAGCATCCTATGCCATACTTCTCACCTGTTCATCCTGGGACCCACCCCTGTTTGCCTTCCACCCAACCACTCCGCCCAGCCTGGCCTCGAGTCCCCGGCGTTGTCAAATCCGTACTCCCACACCACGCCGAGTGACACCCTGTTGGAAGCCCTCCCCACTTGGCTTCTGGATCTACTCTACCCCTCAGGCTCTGGGCAGTTCCTCTCTACCTTCCTGGTCCACCCAGGCTCCATGGGCCATTCCTGGCCTCTCCCACCTTACTCCCACCACCTCACCCAGCACGCTGCCCTTGAGCCCTCCTCATGCATGTCTCTGCCACCCAGTCCTCTGAGGACCTTCCCTGGCACACTCAGTTGCTATCTGACCCCTCCCTTGGGTGTCCCAGAAGCCTCTCGACAGACCCCAAGCCCGCCACTAATTTTTCTCTTGAAATCTCTCAGTTCTGAATATGGCACCTCCATCCATGCTCAGTTCCAAATCTTACCAACCATCTTTTTTACTCTTACTCCCTCGTTCTCATCCACCTCATCAGCAGGTCCTGTTGGTTCTACCTTCCCCAGGGACCCCAAATCTATCTGTATTGCCCACTGATTGTCTGGGTCCCCTGTGCTATGGAAGCTCCACCCAGCGCAGGCCCTCCATTTTGCTCTCCACTTTATATCCGGCACCAAGCAAAGCGCCTACACCCAGTATATGTTTGTTAAACAAAAGACTGAATCTCAGTTCCTCTCCCAAGGAACTCAGAGGAAGGAAAGCAGAGGCTTTTACCCTCTACTTAGAAAAGGAGGAGCAGAGAGGCTGCTGGCCATGCCCAGCCCGGGGGGAGTGGGGTGATGTTCTAGGCCAGACCCCTTCTGTCCCTTCCTTCTTCTCCATCACCTTCTTGGCCATGAGTTGAGCACCGAAGTAAAGAACAGGCAAAGAGGCAGGACATTCAGGGTCAAATTCAGACCCCTTGACCTCTTCTTATCAACTGTGAGACCTTAAAGTACTCATGCTTCTGTTTCCTAGGCTGCAAATTGGGAAGAGCAAATTTGGGAAGAGCAAAAAAAAAATCAGGTTGTTGTGAAGATTAATTGTATGAATATTTGCTATGTGCTTAGCTCTGTGCCTGGCACACAGAAAGCACCAGAATACGTTGGATATTCATTACTATTGTCATTCACTGAAGAGTCTGACGCTGAATTTCTTAGTAGAGCTGCCTACCCATATTGTCCCGCCTTTGATTCCCTTTCTCTCCTAAGCCCATTCCCATTTGGTTCCTCTGCACCCTTCACTAAGAGGGCATGTGCCCAAGGTCATCAGGAACGACTGCGTCTGTCCTGGGCACACCTATTGGCCACAACTTGCCAGATCTCACAGAACATCCTCCCCTGAGCCCAGTCCTATCTTTCTCTCCTCCTGGACCACGGGGGCTTGCAGCTGTCCCCCAGGCTCCCTGCTTTCCTCGCTCAGAGTCGACTCCCTTCTTAGGAAAACTGGTTCTGCCTTATGGCATCACTCTCACAAGCGGACCTCTGGCCCCGCTGTGTCGCATCTGCTTCCCTAAACTCCCTGTCCAGGTCTCAGGACCCTTGAAGCCTCCTCTTGGGGTCTACCAGGTGCCTCCACTGACTGTGTTTCACCTGAACTGTGCTCTTCTCCCTAAAGCTGATGCCCCCTGAGGCTTCCCCATCTCAGCAGACCCAGGAGCCTTCTTAGCCTCCCCCCTCTCCTCCACACTCCATCACCTCCCTGGGTTGATTCTCCTATTTCGCGTTTCTTGGCTCCATCTGCTTTTTCCATCTCTGCAGACATCACTCCAGTCCAAACAGTAATTTCTCACCTGGATGGATTACTTTGCCTGGCGAATCCATTCTCCACCAAGCAGTTTGTGTAATCTTTTAAAAACTCAAGTCTGATCACGTCACTCTCCTACTTAGAACTCTTCTGTCTTTGCCTGTGTCTCTGATGATAAAATCCCAGGTCCATGCCTGTTTGCTCACCAGGGCTTCTCTAAGCTCCCCGAATTCTATCACCACGCTGACCTTTGCTTGTCCCCTCAGATGTCTGGAGCTTCCTCCTGCCTCGGGGCCTTGGCTCACATTGATCTCCACTAATGCCTGGCTAACCTGCTCTGGTCTCACCATAAAGGTCATTCCCCAAGGATGCCCTGCCTTTGCTGGGTCTCATAGAAGATTCTTCCCTGTTGCATGCCCCACGACCACACTGGAGAGCAGCATGGGTGACTGTGTGTGATTTCTTGGAGGTGACGCCATCTGGTCTCATGGTTTCAAATTCTATGTAAATAGTGATGCTTCCTGTTTGTCTTGCTGTAGCCCAGATCTTGCCCTTGGGCTCTTGGTGGGATATCTGACTCCTCTCTGGCGCCCAGTAGGGATATGTCTGAAAACCAAATTCCTGACCTCTGCCACCCCTTGCTGGACCTTCTCCTCCTGCAGCCTCCCCCCAACCCCAGCCCACATCCTGAGCGCTTGAGCTGAACTTCTTGGAGCCACCCGTGGCTGCTCTCGCTCTCACACTTGTACTCAGTTCTCATCTACTGGTTTGACCTTCAAAATGTAGCCTGGATCCCAGGGCTTTACAGAGCACATAATGTTTTATCACCTTCTTTTTCTGTATGACAAATTTTTTTTCAGTAAAAATTAGGAAATGAAACAAATGATAATGTCCAGGAAGGAAATACAGATGGTACAAGTTTTCTTTAATTGCACTTTATATATATTATCACACCAAAAAAAAAAAAAAAAAAAAAAGTGAAGTTTGATAAAATGGAATCATCTGCATATGGTGCTGTTAAGGCAACCACTAAAACATCATAGATGTAACATTGTCTTTATCTGATTAATTCTTCAGGTTTTTTTTTTTTAATAAATTTTTTTAGTTTTTTAAAAAGATACTTAGATAACATAAATGTTTCACAAAAATTATAAGGATTCCAAAATCAAAAAACAATTAAAAAAAAATTATAAGGATTCCCATATGCCCCACCTCTCACTCCTCCCCCAACCTCCCACATAAACATCCTTTGTTAGAGTGGCATATCACCTGCAATGGACATACACATCTTGGGGTTTTGCACCTAAGCATGGACCATAGTTCACATTGTAGACCACACTCTCTCCCACACAGTTCTGCATATTATATGATAGTATAAAATGGCCTATATCTGTCATTGCAATGTCACTCAGGACAATTCCCAAGTCCCAAAAAAGCCCCTGTATTACAACTGCTTTTCTCTTCCCTGCCCCGAAAGCATCCAGTGGCCACTGGTTCCACATCAATGTTGTAATTTCTTCCATTGCTTGAATCACAATATATCTATAGTAGAACACAAGTAAGTCCACTCTAGTCCATAGCTCTTCCCCCCATCCTGAGGAGTCTGGGATGGTGATGTCCACTCCACCTCCAATTGAGAGGGGACTTATATCCCATGGGGAAGATGGATGAGATTATCCTGCCTGCAGCTGAAGACTCTGTCCATTCCCTGGGACAGCTGTTTTCCATCATCATCTCCCTGCCAGTTGTCCTGGGTGAGTCCGTTGAGCTGTAGAGCAGGAATTGCAGCTCCCCAGAGATTCTGGGCCCAGCTGGCACATGGACAGCCCAAAGACTCCAGTCTCTGGAAGTACACCTACAAACTCCAGCACGATGTATCGGTTTGAATAGAAGGGACAAATTCTTCCATTTTAAAACAGCCAATTAACAATTACAGAGGCTAAACTTCCATTTTAAAGGTATTATTTTAAATCACTAATATTTCATCTATGACTGAAACATGCATGTGTCAGACAAAATGGTCACACCTCACAGTTCACATGGTTTCACTGTTTTACATTTTAAGCATGAATACAAATTCCAGGTGGTCACTTTGGATGGCAGAGTTGAAGCGACTCACGCTCTGTTTCTTTGTCTTTATTATCAGTGTGCTGTTGATGTGATTCTAAATCAGCTGTTTTTATGTGGAGGTCAGAGACATGGACTACCCCAGGGTAAGCCTGAGGGATTCTGAGCCATCGTGAACTTCCCTGTGACCGGATCCCCATGTGAATTCCCTTCCATTTAATAAGCACAGTGTTTATTAAAGAAGAAGTGGGAAGAATGTACTAACTTGAAGTTTACAGATGTATCATTAAAACGCAGCGGTAACTGTTGCAACTATTTAGAAATTAGCTAAACAATTTTGAACATTTGTTCAACCATGATAATATTTGGAATTGGGCTGCATGGTGATATTGCAAAACAGATAAACTTTTAGTGAGTGTCTGGTGGGCTGAGTTGTGCACCCCTGTTTGGGCGTGGTCTCGGTCTGCATCCTGGTGGGTGTGGACCCCTTGTAAATAAGTCCTCTTCAAAATGTTACTTCAGTTAAGGTGTGGCCCCACTGAATCAGGCTGGGCTTTCATCTGGATTACCGGAGTCCTTTATAAGCAGAGTGAAAGTAGATGGAGAGAGAAGCCATGGAGAGCAGCCTGAAGCCAGAAGTCACAGGACCTGGAAGAGAAGGGAGAAGACACCGCCATGTGCATCGCTGTGGGATGGAAAAGCCAAGGAACCTGAAAGATTGCCGGCCAGTCAGAAGATGTCAACCCCCGGGGAGAAAGCAGCCTTCTAGCCTCTGAAACCATGAGCCAATAAATTCCTGTTGTTAAGCCAACCCACTGCCCATTGTTTTAGCAGCCAGGAAACAACCACAGGTCATAAGTGTCATTTAATAATTCTCTGAGGGTGAAGCACCTGCTACTGAAGCACCCGCTACTGCCTTCACCTGGGGCGAATGAGTGCACTGGCCCCTCACCTGGTTCCTGCCATTGCCTCCTGAGAAGGGCACCTGCTCCAGCCCTTGCCTTCCTCCAGTGCACCCTTGGTGGCCTCTGATCAGACCTGCCTCTGACCCCATCACATGGCTGCTTACCTGCTGACCTCCTCGCCTGCTCCTTTCCAGCCTCTGACCTCCCCACTGCTCCTCAGCATGCCAGACCCTCCCCCCAGGGTCTTTGTCCCTGCCAGTTATTCTGCTGGGAACATCCACACCGACTACCCCCTTGTGTCTAAAAGCGGCCCTCTCCATGAGGTGCACCTCAGCTGCCTTTGCAAAATTTCATGTCACCCTACTCCAACACTTTCCTTCCCTCCTGGCTGTAGCCATCCCCTGCTTTTCTCTTGCTTGCTCATCCTGTGTAATGTCTGTTTCACCATTAAATTTAAGTTCCCATGCAAATGGGATCTTTGTTTTGTTCAACGCTGAGTCTCAACAGCCAGAACAGGGCTTGGCATGAGTAGGTGTCCAGTAATTATTCCCTGAATGAATGAATGAATGAATGAATGATTGCATCACCCCCACCCCCACCCCAATCCACAAGGACTTCCTAGTTGCTCCATCCCAGGGCATAGTGTAACTGCTTGCACATCTGAATGCTGAATTAGATTGGCTGGTTCCTTCGATTTCACTCCGCTCTTTGAGCACACATATAAACACAGCTACGATTGCAGAATTAGTCTTCCATGATTCGACTCTTTCAACTGGCAAGTGAAATGGGGGTTCAGAGATGGAGTGGAAGTGCAGGAGGCTGGAGAGGCTGCAGTAGGGATGGAGGCTGACGGAAAGTTTCTGGAAGTTACTCCGCCCAACCAAAGCACCTAGTTAGCCTGAAACACCAGACAGAAGGGTCTGGGGTGGGTGTGCACCCGTCCCAGGGAAGTGCTGTTCACCCTTCATTGACAGCACCCAGCCCCCACTCCAGCCAGGTGCCCTGATGGGATGACATCAAGATAGGGCCTTTTCCCCAGTTCCTGGCCTTTTCCTGTGAGTGGCTCAGAGTTTTGCTTTCCTCTTGGGAAGCCTCCAGCCCAGGCCATGCTAAGTTGCCAGTGGCTTTGGAAAGGCCCTTTGCAGAAGGCGAGTGTTTCCTGGGCTGTCATTTCCAGCTTCTGGGGAAAGGCTATGGAGGCAGGCATACCAGGTCCTTCAGCGGGGGGTGGGGGGTCGGGGTCAGGCAAGACCTCCTGAGCCTCTGTGCCCTCAGCTGTAAACTGACAATGACCACACTCTCCTTGCAGGTGCGTGCGATGTCTAGATGCCCAGCCCCCGGGCTGAGAATGAGCATGTTAGCAATGACCTTGGAAAGAGCGAGAAGGTTAACGAGGAGGAACACCGCTGTCTCCTGTGCTCTGTGCTGACGTTGTGGCTGGAGCCTGAAGGAGCTTAACAGCGTGGGGGTTCCCTCACTGCTGCTTCCTCCTCCCACCCAGCGGCTGTACGGAGGCCCCGTGGTCAGTGCCAGAACTGTGCTCAGAGCTCCCCAGGGTGCTGGACAGGACAGCTCTGCGGGCGCCTTGGACCCTCGTCGGGCGCCCAGGCCATTAGATCTGCCTCTAGGGACTGGGGATGCACCCGGGGCAGTGAGGGGGCTCTTTCCTGGTCTGCCGGGCCCTGCCCCTTCGCCACGATGCACTTGCTGTCTTCTGGGAGCCAGGGGCCCTGGGCTTCACAGTCTGTCCATCCCACCAGCAGGCTGAGAGTCAAGGCACATTTCATGCCAATTGCTAAGGGCCTGGATTTGTCCAGAACCCAGCTTCTCTGACTTGTTATCAGGTCTCCTTTTGGTAATTGCTGAGCCCTTACTAAGAGGGGGAGGAGTATAGGCATTCCCTATTTGGAGGCAAATTCCATGGGGAGGGAAGGGATTCTTTTCTTTTGGTAATGGAGTGCTCTAAGGGATGGGGAGTCTCATAGGGCACCCCAATGTTGACTGGGCCAGTCCAGGCCTGACAATCCAAGCTTCAGTGATGTGGAGGGGCCTCAGTGGCCTGGGACCCTCCAGGGTCACTGCTGCACCCCTCAAGCTCACCCACCACTGCTTCCACCACCAGCTGGCGGTGGTGTCCATGCATGTCCCTTGTTAGCCCCTAATCGTGGGCTCTGCCCCACCTCCACACCTTTGTTTTTTCTGACCAGGAACGTGATCAGGGCCTGAGCTCCGGGGACCCTGTGAACTAGGCATGTGGCCAAGCCATTTGCTGCCCCTCACCCTGGAGTGCCATAAGGTAAATCCTGGCCGTGATACCCCGGGGTTGGGAGCTGGGGGAAAACCCCAGGATTAAATGGCTTCTGCATCGACCAGAAGGCCCTCCTGGGGCCCAGCCATTTGTGCATGAAGCTCTTTAGGTTCTTGGGGGGAAAAGCTGGCATATAATTAACTCCTAGATTAATGAATAATTTAATCCACTTATTCTTTTATGGGCCAGGCCCTGTGGTGGGGGCTGAGAAAGCACTGATGTGTAAAATGCTGTCCTGGTCCTCAGGGGTCAGGGCCTGCGGGAGGGACATGCATTCAGCCAACAACAACACTGAGAAAGTTAGGCCCCTGGGTGGAGAGCAGAGGAGGCTGTGTGTGTGCATGCATGTGTGTATGTGTGAACCACATGCATACACATGCATGTTTGTGTGTACATGTATATGAGCATGAACATGCATGTGACAGTGTGCATGTGTGAGCATAAGCATATATTGTGAATCCATGCATGTGTTCATGTTTGTGTGTGTGCATGTATGAGTGTGTGCATGTGAGCACGTGCACATGCATGTGTGCATGCATGAACCCACACCTGTGTGCATATGTGTATGTGTGCATGTGTATGTGTGCACGTGTGAGTGTGTGCAAGTATGCACACATGCATGTGTATCTGTGTGAATCCATGCATGCATGCATGTGTGTTCATGCTCGTGTGTGCGCAGGCATAAGTGTGTGTATGCGTGAGGCACCCAGAGCAGTCTGGTTGAGCTGGAGAGAGCATTGTATCAGGTGAGGGCTCCTGGAGGGCCCAGGGTGGTCTTTACTGAGCTTGGCACTGTGTGGATCTCAGTGGGATGAAGGAACCATGTGTGGTAGGTTGAATTTGGTGCTGTGGGATAAAATGCTCTTCATCCTAATCCACGTTCCTGTGAGTGTAAACCCCCTGTAAGTAGGACCTCTTGAAGATGCTAATTTTAGTTAAGGTGTGGCTGACTGAATCATGGTGTATTTTCATCCGGATGTCTGGAGTTTTTATAAGCAGAACGAAATTCAGACAGACAAAGAGAAAGCCATGTGAGCGGTAAGAAGCTGGCAGTCAAGGGAACCTGGAGGTGAAAGAAGACATCACCATGTGCATGGCCACGTGACAGAGAAGCCAAAGACCCTGGAGCCCTCTCTTTCCGTTCTCCTTTCTCTCACATGGCAGGCTCAAAATGGCAGCTTCCTTTTTGTCTGTGTCTCCACTTATATAGAACCCAGAAAGAGGGTGGAGACCCAAGCTGGTTCACGCCTCACTGATGTAGTTCAATCAAAATCCCTAAAGTGACCGAATCAAGTGATCTAATCAAGGCCCCTTAACTGAATTTAATGCAATCAAAGGGCCTAACACCCACAGGCATGGATTAGTTAAAAAACATCATCTTTTTGGGATTCACCAAATTCAAACAGTCACAAATAGCAAACATGATGTGGTCCTAGCCCTCAAAGGGATTATAGTCTTTTAGCAGCAAATGATTGAGATGAGGACATGGCTTGGGAGATCCATGGAGCTGGGCGGGGGCGACTGAGGCCTCTATGGGTATCTGGAAGTGACTTTGCTGGTTGCCTTGGCAAACAGGTCCCTCTGTCTGTTCCTCACTTGTCTCCCAGCTCCTCCCGAAGGCCCTGGCCCCTCTCTGGCTGGCGGGTATTTCCTCTCACATGTTACAATTCACTAGCGGCTCTGTCAATTTTATCTTCCTGCCACATCTCCCGGGAGCCTGCAGATGGCCTGGCTGCCCTCCCAGACAGCTCTCTGTCCTACTGCTGGGTCGTCCTGGGTTTTCCTTTCATTGTCTCCATGGGGATCCCCTTCAGTCACTGTCAACTTCCATCCCCTGTTTCCTGCAGCCTTTTGGAGAAGTCTATCCCTAGAGAGCTCCCTGAGAAAGAGCGTGTGGGACAATGTCTTACACCCTCACTCGAGGGTCTGCCATGTATAGAATTCTCTGATCAAAATTATTTTCCTTTGGCATTTTTCAGCCCTTGTTTTATTTTTGTATGGTGTTTAGAATTACAAAAAAGAATCTTATGGTACTCTGATCCCTGACCCTTTCTAACCTATTTTTATGTCCCTTTGGAAAGCTTGTGGGATTGTCTTTGTTTGCTGTGTTCTGAAATTTTCATTGGTCTCGATCATGGTGAACATAACTTAATGGATTCCGAGTTTTCTCAGCTCCTTCGTGGTTCCCGTCCCTTCTCTGCCAGCTGGGTCCTGGCTCTGGGAAACGCAGGCTTTGGAGCTGGGGGTGGGGTGAGGGACGGGGCCTGCCTTGGAGCCCCAGTCATCAGCCTGCACTGGCTACTCTGCCAAGTGTGTCTGGCCCAAGCTGGACCCTGGGGATTGCCATCTGTCCCTGCTGGCATCTGGCGGGACATCAGGTCCTTGCCTTTGTCCGTGACAGACGCATATTCTGTGTCCTCCTTGCATCAATCATGAGGCCGCATCGGTCACCTGGCCACACTGGCGGGCCTCGCAGTCTTCTCTACCATCTCCGAGGCTCCCACACTGGACACGGGCTCACACTCTCCCTGCTCTGAGAGTGCCCTGAGTATATCTGGGTTGTCCTGAGTGGGTCTGGGGGTTCTGTCACCCCTGCTTTTGGAGCTAACCCATGGTGGGGGGCTGAGGGCCGGGAGAGTCTCAGCAGCGCCCAGCCCTGCTGCTCTGCTCCCTGACTCCCTCTGCCCCCACCCAGGGGACTCTTGTGCTCCCTGGTGCAGTGTTGCTGGTGAGGCAATATCTTCCCATCCTACTTCCAGTGCTGGGGCCTCATCCCTTCAGAGCCATGTCTCTGGCCTGAGTCTCTTTCCTGGGGCTCAGGCTTTGCTCTGTGATACTGCTGAGTGTGCTTCCTCTCCTGCTCTGCCTCAGCTCCACTCCCCACAGCAGTCATGGGGAGGGGGCTTTTTCCTTCTTAACAATAAAATGCAAATTCCCTCTCTCCCCTGCTCACCACCTCCCATTGGTTTCCCTCCTGTGGTTCCCTGGCTTCTCTGATCCTTTTGCTTTCCCCAGTTTCCCTCTGCTCCAGCTCTCGGCAGATCTTGAAACCTACCAGTGTTCTGGCCTCAGGGCCTTTGCACAGCTTTACTTGCTTGGATGTTCTTCTCCCAGCTCTTCTCCAGGTTCATGTCCCCACTCTACGGCCATCCCGAGTCACCCCTTGAGAATATCTTTCCCCCTTACAAAGTGCTTACTGTTACCCAAAATTAGAGTGGGCGAGCATTTGTGTTTTACACCCACTGAAGGCGAGCTCTTGAGCACAGGGACTCTCTCATTCCTCAGAACATGCAGTGAATTGTTTTAGACAAATTGTGGTTTGAATGAAATAAAAAAGCGGAGCATTGACTCATGTCAGCATCTTTTCCCCTCCACTGTGAAAACCCTTCCACAGGAGCAGGGCCAACATGAGGGAATGGCAGGGTCAGCTGGGGAAACACACACCAGTTAATTGAATCACATGTCTTCTGAGCAGCCAAACCTCAGATTGTGCTAATTAGACCTCTTGACGTCACTGTCTGCTAAGTTTTTCCTGTTTGCCTGTCTGCTCTAAACCTCTAAACGGGAGCATTCCCAGATCTCCATCCCCTCTCTCCCTGAGCCAGGCCCTGCCTCGAGCTCTAGGCAGCCCTGTTGGAGGAGAAGAGGATTCCTGTGCCTGCCTGAGCCCCCACGGGCTCCTTGTCCCAGCACCTGGGCCCCTCCCCCTGACCTGCTCCGGTCCCCTGACTCATCAGGCAGGTGACTCCTGTCTGACTCCCTTCTGACTCCCCTCTTTCCAGCTGAGCCTGCTGCTCTGCCCTGGCTCCCTCCTCTCTTGCCTCCAGTTAGGTTCAGTCCCTGGGTGGGGGGTGAGGAACACATTCATGCATAATTTAAGTAGCAGAAGGCGGAAACACAGCCAACTCCAGGGTGCAGGTGATGCATGTCAAACAAGCAGCAGGGTAGTGGATGTAACTCAAGTGGTTGAGCACCCGCCTCCCATGTACGAGGTCCTGGGTTTGATCTCTGGTACCTCCTAAAAACAAACAAAAAACCAACTCTCATTGGGGAGCGGATGTAGCTCAGTGGTTGAGCACCTGCTTCCCATGTACCAGATCCTGGGTTCAATCCTCTATACCTCTTGGGGAAAAAAAAAGCAACAAACTCAGAACCTTCATCTTTTTCAGGGTCTGCCTAGAGATTAAAGCTGTCCAAGGTTAAGGGTTTACGTGAGCATTATTTTTTCCTACCTCTCTAGCCCGTCCCTCTGTGCCAAGCAGTGCACCTGCTGCTTGGCCTCAGAGAGCAGGTGATTAGCGAAACGACGCTTGCCCTCCTTTCCATGCCCCAATGTGCCTGGCCTGGTACTACCTGCACCTTGAGTCTCTGGATGTTAAGAAACATCCAGAGAATGTGGCAGATGTTCCTGTCCTGCCCACGCCCTTAGCCTTTTCCATTGGAATGCTCTGGCAGAATTTTACCTGCCATTGCATTGTCCCCGTGGGGATCTGAGACTTTTTCTGGACCTCGCAAAGTTCCCTGTTGAGAGCACTGGGAGTGAACACTCTCCGAAGCTGCCTTCAACCAAGCAGTCTGCAAGTCTGTGTAAAAATACCCCAGGTCCCTCCCAGGGGCAAGGTGATTCTGCGGTGTGTGTTCTCCACTGTGCCCTAGAATTTCCCTGTGGGATTAAGCCTGTGGCATGCTGGTAAATGCTTATCACCTGGCCCTCTGGGGTGGAAAAGAGCCCAGATCTGCAGTGTTTGCTCATTTCCGTAATGTCAATGCTACCACCATGGTGGACTTTGAGCCACCAGCATGAAGCCCCTGCAGGCAGAGTTGGGATTTGATGGCCACGTCCAGCTCTTGCTTGCCAGGGTGACCAAGTGTCACTCCCCTCCCTGGCTTCCCTTCTCTGTCTTGCTTCGTTTCTCTCCTGCTGGGACCCTGAATCTCCCAAGAAAATGTCTTTCACTCAAATCTTTGTCTCAGGGTCTGGTTTGGGGAAGCCCAATCTGCGCAGCATGAGGGACCTTGGAGAGAATTCCTTTGGCAGATGAGGAAACTGAGGCCTGGGGTGGGGGAGGGAGGCATGACTCCCTAGGATCCTACAGTTGAGTGGCAGCTGGTCCAGCTTCAGAAGCCATCCTCTTGATCATGACATCCTCACAATTTCAGGTCTGAAAGTCATCTAAGGTATATAAAGTCCAGGGTTACACACGCAGCTAGAAGCCTTGGGAACGCGTTGTCCTCACCTGTCCATTTGCCTGCTTGGGGGAGGTGCCAGGGGCTTGCTTCCAGCAAGGCAAGGGAAGGGGGACAGAGATGGACTTGAGGGGCAAGGCAGCATGAGGTTCAGAATTCTCACTTGTCCATTTCTGAACCAGGACACATAACTTTTTGCACCTGCAGCTTCTTCATCTCTAAGCTAGGAATGATAATACTGATATTGAAAGTTCTTGAGACCTTCCAGAAGATTCCCATTTGATGCCGAGCATGTAGTAAGCCTTCAGTGAGTGGAAGGTTGAGCTAGATGACAAGGGTACACTCAGGCGCCTCACCTGGAAAGTGGGAGTAAAAGCAACGCTTGGAGGTTTGCTGGCAGGAGGAAATGAGCCTGAGTGTGAGTGGATGAATGCATGCATAAATGGATGTACAGATGCATGGATGTGCAGATACGCAGATGCACAGATGTGTGGATGCACTGAGGCATAGATGCACAGATGTTCGGATGTGCAGATGCACAGATGCATGGATGTACTGGTACACGGATGCACAGATACATGGATGCACAGATAATGGATGCACGAGTGCACAGGTGCATGGATGCATGGATGCATGAATGCTTGGAGGTCTGCTGGCAGGAGGGAATGAGCTCTGAGTGTGAATGGATGAATGCATGCTTGCAGGGATGCACAGATGCATGGATGCACGATGCAGGCAGGCCCCACTGGCTGGAAGGCCTCCTGAAGGAGACCCAGAGGCTGCAGTGTCCTGCAGGTAGCAGGCTGTCCTGGCCCATCTTGGAGGTGACAAACCTCCCATGGCAGCTATGCTTCTGCCTATTCATTCCTGACAGCACCTTTGATGAGAAATGGATGCAAGCACAAAGTCCTTTCAATCACAGCTGTTGTAACTGGAGACAGATGCTGGTGCTGTGGGCCTGGTAGGGGCTTCTTATTGCTGCACTGAGCTGTTGGAGGGGACAAGGTGTGGCAGTGGGGAGTTAGGCTGGATGTTTGCACTGCTCAGGTGCAGATCATAAAACTATATTTTTAGAAAGGATGTCCACCCAATTCCCCATGCTGATTCTCCTTTGTTTCTATTTTCTGGTAAAATAAATTGTGCGATGCTTGGTCAATTTGAAATTGTAAACTTCTATCGAGGATAATTATCAAATGTTTGCCATTGGAATTAAGAGCGGTTTTTCTAATCAAACAGAAGGACAGTCTTTTTTTTTTTTTTTTTTAATTGTGGGTAAAAATCAAAATTTTCACAATACATACCAACATTTGCAAAATGATATATAAATGTATATGCATACATGTGCATTTGCTTACAAAAATGTTATTTATGTATATATATAAATATATTTTAAGAGGTGCTTAGATACCCAAAATATTACACGGAACCCACTGGGATTCCCATGTTGCCCACCTCCCACACCTCCCACCACATCCCACACAAACATCTCCCACAAGTGTGGCCCACCACCCTCAATGGACTTACACATCCTGGGGCCTTGCCACCAACCATAGACCACAGTTCACACTGTAGACAACACTCTCTCCCACACAGTTCCGAGTGGTGTCTGCTGACAAAAAATGGCCTACATCCGTTGCCACAAAGGTACTCAGGACAACCTCCAAATCCCAAAGAAGCCCCTGTATTTCAACTGCTCATCCCCTTCCTGCCCCAAAAGTGTCTAGTGGCCACTGGCTCCACCTCATTGTTATAATTTCTTCCATTGCTAGAATCACCATATGTGAACAACAGAATACCATCAAGTCCATTCTAGTCCATAGTTCTTCCCCCAATCCTGAGGGGACTGGGATGGTGATGTCCACTCCACCTCCAAGTGAGAGAGGGCTTATATCCTATGGATATGGTGGGTGGGATGATCCTGCCTGCAGTTGCAGGCCCTCTCCATTCCCTGGGATGGCCATTGCCCATCTTTGCCTCCTCGCCAGGTGACTTGGATGAGTCCATTGAGCTGTAGGGTAGGAGTTGCAGCTCCACCAAGATTCCATGCACACCTGGCACATAGGTAGGCCAGAGGCTCCAGTCTCTGGAAGTATACCTAAGAACTGCAGCATCACATATAGGTTTGAATAGAAGGGACTGATGAACCATGTGCAGGGAGGACTTATTTGAGTCCAATTTTGTCTCTCTCAGGAGCACAGATTCCAAAATAGAGCCCACTGATAAGGCATCAGTCTCTGGGTCTAACCCCACTTATATAGGACCTGGGTGTCTCCAGAGCTCTCAGGAGCCCCTCTATGTGGGGTGATAGGCACTTAGATGTTCTATGAGCTCCTACTGAGGTGTGTGTAAGAGTCACCTCTGGGATGACCTCCCGACTCTCTTTGAAGTCTCTTAGCCACTTGAACTCATTTGTCTTTACCATTTCCCCCTTTTATTCAAGGACTTTTTCCAGTTGTGTTGCCAGTTGGCACTTGGTATTAATCCCTCGTTGCCAGGGAGGCTTATCCCCGGGAGTCATGTCCCACGTTGGGGGGAAGGTAATGCGATCATATGCTGAGTTTGGCTTAGAGAGAGGCCACATTTGAGCAACAAGGAGGCTCTCAGGTGGCAACCCTTGGGCACCCCACAACTGCAGGCCATGTCTCAGTTACAAGAGCAAAGACTCACAGGGGTAGTCATCAATAAAAAGAACACATCAGTGGGTCATCCTCTTTTGACAGACACTGTCCCTGCACTCAGAGGACTATTGCTGCTCCCTTGGAGACTGTGGCAGAGCTCTCCAGGCTAGGAATTCAGTTCCCTCATTTATTGTGTGGTTGTCCACCCATCGTGACCATGCCCCATCTTTTGATCTTTTGATCGATTTTGTATATCTTTCATGTATATTTGGATGAACTAATTCCCATGAAACACCCCTCCCAGACACCCCCCACCAATAATCCCCTGCAGTACCCATTATAACCCTTCTGTGATCCAAATCCTCCATGAACATGTAGTCCATAAAATAATCAAATACACTTACTAGGAAAAAGAAACAAGTATGATAAGCTTACATGCAAAAGAAAAATGTAAGGAAACTCAGGGGAAAAATAAAAAATAAAAAAAATAAAAATAATAAAAAAAAGAAAAGAAAAGGAAAAAAAACACAAATAATCAAACAAAAAACAAAACGATATAAAATATAATTAGTGGATTGGGACATTCAGAAAATGGGCAAAAAGGCAAAGGAAATGCCTTTAAATACATATATTCATTCTTTTTTCTTTTCTCTCCTTTTTTTCTTTCCTTCCTTTTATCACTGTGTTATCGGATGTCTGGTGTGCCATGACACCTTCCCCCTCTCAATCCCCATTGTCTCCCAATTTTTCATTTGATTTTCAAAGAAGTTTTAGGTCACAGCAAAGTCACATACGGAGTGCCGGAGACTCCCAGATACCAAACCACCCCAACTTCCCCACCCCATATTGACCCCACCTTTTTTTTGAATGTTAGCGTTGTTATAACTGTTATACAGATAGCAAAATATAGCAACTAAACATTGTCAATGATTTACAGTATAGTTTACAATTTAGATGATACAGTTTAATAATTTTGATGATATTTACCATGTCCTGTGTCCATTACTGTAAGGTAATGAAAAACCTTCCCCATGACAGCCAAACACCCCATTAGATCTTGACTGTTCCCTTCCCCCCAGCCCCCCAGGGCCCATGATACCACCCTCTCCCTACCCATGGAATGTCAAGATTCACAGTTACATGACTTGGGGATTTGAACCTGCCCTTCCTAATCCACCCACCCCCCAGTGCTGCACCTCCAAACCCAGGAACACCACCACTCATCTGCCCCATCCCCCAATATGCAACCACACTCTATCCCTTTACCATAGATTATGTCCATATGGGTGATGGCTCAAAGCCTGCTCTTCTCTTACTCTCCTTTGTTAACCTATCTTTCAGACAATGGTTCTCAGAGACTGCTCACTTTCCTCAGTTCAGATCAGTGAGGTCATATACTGTTCATCCTTCAGTGCCTGGCTTGCTTCACTCAACATAAGGTCTTCAAGATTCATCCACGTTATTCCATGTGTTAGCACTTTGTTCAGAAGGACAGTCTTTTGAGATGAGGCTGTGGTGGACAGGGAGAAAAGCTCTTCTGGTAGCTTGTGCTGGACGAGGAGGCCTTGGCATCCTCCTTGCTGAGGCGTCTCCCTGCTTCTGCACCTGATGCTGAGCCACTGCAGAGGGCAGTCCCCGTGCAGGCTGCCACGTGCCATCGGCAGGCTTATGTGCACTCACATGCTGCCCTGCCCCTCATAGCCTGTGTGACTTGGAGGCCTGCCCATCCTCTGTAAGCTGTGTCCTGATGCCCACCTTGGATTGGTTCTGAAGACAATGGGCACAGGGTTGGCATGTGGTGTTCATTAGTTCCCTTCTCTTGTCAGACCACACACTGCTTTTACTGACCACCGTCTGTGTGCACAGCCTCCTGCAGGCTTGGTCTCTGTCCTCCAGGGACTCTGACATCTCCTTCCCATTCCATGCAAGGCCATGATAACAAAAACCAACTGCAGGAGAGGTGTCCACCTGCCAGCCACTGTTATGACAGTCTATATGCATTGCCTTGTTTAACTTTCCCAATAATATTCCCATTTCACAGGCAAGAAATTGGGGCACAGGGAGATGAAGTAGCTCCTCCTATGCCCTAAGGCCAGAGTGGCAGTCAGGATTCCAACTCAGGGCCCACTTTTTCAACTCAATGATAGGTCCAAGCTTGTGGGCTTCTCAGTGTAGAGGAGAGAAATGGGGCTGAGGCCCCCAGAGAGGCCTTCCAGTATATGCATGGGCTGGGGTTAGGTCAGTTGTGGGCGTGAATCCAGAGGGAGCACCTTGGGGGCTAAGACCTAGGTGGAGGGTGTGAGGGCAGAAGAGGGAGCCACAGCTTCCCTCAGCCTGCTTTGGTAGGAAGCCTTCCTCCCTTCTCCCAACCCAGACTCTGCTTCTTCTGAATTCAAGTATATTTTCTTGCATCTTTCACCCAATCATTCATTCCTGGGCCCTTTTCTGACACAGGAATGGATAGGATTATGGGCTGGCCAAGGAAGCTTACTAACATGTGGAGGAGACAGACCTAAACAGATGGATGTGATATGTTGTGCTGGGAGCTCTGATATGGTGGGGGATGGGTGGGCTAAGGGTGTTGTCCAAAGAGGGGCACCCAGTCCAGGTATGGAGGCAGGCGGCAAAGCCACCATGAAGGAGGCAATGTCTGGAACCAGCCATAAAGGGATGGGAAGATGGATGCTGGGGAGGGGGCTGTGGGCTCAGGATTTGAGCAGGGTTGGGATAGGGCAGTGTTGGGGCACAGAGGTGAGAAGCAGCTTGAAGTATGAGGGGACCATGGGCTAGTGAGGGTTTGCTGATACTCTGGGTGAGGCAGGAAGGTTGGGAGAAAAGGCTGAGGGTGCTTTAGAACCTGGCCATGGGGGCCTTGAGCATGATGCAGAGGACCTAGGGGTTTTACCCAAGGGCCCTGGGGACCCATGGAAGAGAGCACAGTGGAGGAAGGCATGGTGGGATTTGTTCTTTGGGCAGATGCTTCTGACAGTCAGGGAGGGGGCATGAGGGCCCTGTTAGGATGGGGAGGGACACCTGCGTTGTTGTGTGGGTGGAGGAAGCTGGAGGAGGAATCACAGAGAAGGGGGGACACAGCCTCTGCTAAGCCGGCTGAACTCTGAAGCAACATTGGCTGACCTCCCAAAAGACTTTAGGTTAGACCCACTTCTCTTTCAAGCAATTTTTTTGCCAACCACACAACAGAACAACTTAGTTTTGGAATATCTTCTTGTAGACACACATTTTCATCATTAATTATGGGTTTCTGAGAACTGTAATGAGAGAATAGAACCCTTCCTGAGCTTAACACCTTGTCTTTTTCATAAAATTCTCCCATTTAACATTTGAGGCTGTAGCCTTCTGTAGAATGACTGCTGGTACTGTTTTGTTGTTTAAGTTTTTATTATGAAAAATTACAAACATACACAAAAGCAGAAGGAATAGCATAATTGACTGCCGCTTTGTTCCCGGGCCTGAGGGTGATCAGCCCTGCTGCAGCCCGGGGAGCGACACGAGCTAGTTGTGGGCCGTCCGGCGTGCACTCCGGGAACGGCGGGGGGGTGAAGAAGTTGTCAGGAGAGCGCAGGCCCGGC
>JAKSZT010053840.1:8888718-9030104 GCA_026826555.1 Tolypeutes matacus
AAAAAAAAAAAAAAAAAAAAAAAAACAAACTCAATAATAAGAAAACAAATAACCCAATTTTAAAAATGGACAAAAATTTGGACAGTTCACAAGTGAAGATACACAGATGACAAACACATGAAAGAATGATTAATATAATTATTTATTATATTTAATAATAAATATAAATATATTTAATTAGGAAAATTAAAATTAAAACCAAAATGTGATACTACTACAAATCTATTGGAATGGCTAAAATTTAAAAGACTAACTATACTAAATTTTGGTAAGATTTTGGGAAAGAGATATTCTCATACACTGCTGGTGGAAATATGCAATGCCACCATTTTACTTTTTAAAACAGTTTGGCAGTGTTTTTAAACTGAAGAAAGCAGATCAGTGGTTTCTTGGGGAAGAGGGGAGGGTGGGAGCAAGGGATTACAAAAGGGACATTCAAACTTGACACAGTCACCCAACCCCAGAGGCAATTTCATTACACTCTTTAGCTTTTATGGGGGTAGAGGCGGGGATAATGTTGACACATCTCTACCTTTCTAAATAATGTGCATATACTGTTATATTTTGGCTCATTTAAGATTTACCTATTGACTTACTCTTATGGAAGGTGAAGATTTTAGCTCTCTTGCACTTCCACCATCTCTCAACCATCCCCTTCTCATTTTACCAGTATTATTTACCAGTTGTTGTCATGATTTTCCAATAAATTTTCTATGTTAATGTTATTATGTCTATACAAACATTATTTATAGCAGAGTCATATAGTATACTAGGATTATATTTCCTTTCATTTCTCCCTGCAATTGATAATTTCCTTGTCTTTCATTTGCTTAGGTTTCTCTATACCTATTATTTCCATATCATTCAGTAGTCTTTCCATGACATTTTCCAGATTGTCAATTCTGTCAGGTTGCCTATAAATTCTAATTTATGTCTTGGAGGTCCCCAGTCTCCTTCTGTCTGGGCTTTTTGCTTTCTAGACCTGCTGTATAGCTGTCTTCTGAGTAGTTTCCTTTTACTCTCATCCTTGGACTTCTCCTGGAATGGAGCCCAATGTATCCTAAACACCATGCTTCTTTCACTCATCTCCTTTTTGGGGCATCTCCTCTAGTAGTTTCATCAGATTCAAAAGCATTAGAGTGCTAAGGCATACGGGGAAGGCAGCTTTCAATGTGTCTGTCTCTTGGGTCACCCAGCTCCAGACTGGACAGGCTTCCCTCTTTGGCTGATAGAGTTGTCATCTTGACATTTTGTTTATTTGATTCTCTCCGTCATCCTGGGGATTGCTTTCACTTTCCTCCTGTATGGGATCTCCTTTTCTGGACCCCAGGTTTTCTTTCTTCTTGCTTTACTCCTTGAATTGATGCACATCAGCCCTCTTTACTAGCTCTTTGTCCTTGTATTGCTTGGTGTACATCTTCCAGCATTTTCCTGAGAAAGGAAGCATGGGATAAAAGTTTTGAGACTTTGATTATCTGAAATTATCATCATTTTACTATCACAGTTGACTAATAGGTGGCTGGGTGCAGAATTCTGATAGGAAATAAGTATTCTTTAAGAATATGTTGCTCCCTTGTTTTCTAGCTCCCCATGTGATTACAAGTAGGTCAAAGGCACTCTAAATCTTAGTCCATTGTATGTGACCCATTTTTTTCCTTTCTAAAAACTTGTAGAAGCTTACTTTATCCAGTGCTCTAACAGTTCACAGTGATATGCCTTGTGGGTCTGTTTCCACGCATATTGGTGGATACCCAGTGGACCCTTCAGCCTGGACATGCAAGTCTTTCAGTTTGGGAATTTTCTTATTTATTTGATTTCCTCCATTTAGTTTCCTCTGTTCCTGCTTTGTTTCAGAATTGTTGTTATATACACTGAATTAAGATAGGTTCCTGAGAAGTAGAACCTGAGATGATGTTTGTGTGCAAGCATTTCAGGAAAGAAGTGTTCCCAAGGGAAATCTTTGGGAGTGAGGGAATTTGAGAAGTAGGGCAGGGATGGGGAAGAAGCCAAGCAAGGTTGAGATTTCAGGCAGGGGGTCATGGAGGGGAGCTTCACAGCACAAACTGTGCTCTACACATGATCCACCTGTTTGCTCTAGTCAGCACCACAACCTGTGGTCTGAACATGATCCACCTGCTGTCTCAGTCAAACTCACAACCTGTGATCAGTACATGGATTCACCTGCTTGGTCTAGACTGCACCACAACCTGAGGACAGTAAGCGGTCCACCCGCTGGTTCTAGTGAGCACCACAACCTGTGGTCTATACAGGTCCACAGGCTGGTTCTAGTAAACACCACAACCTTTAGTCTGTACACAGTCCCCTGCTGGTTCTAGTCAGCACCACAACCTGTGCTTAGTACATGGTCCACCTATTGGCTCTAGTCAGCACCACAGCCTGTGGTCAGTACACTTGTCTATCTACTGGTTCAAGTCAGTTCCCAATGTCAGCTCTGTAAAGGGGTCCACCTGCTACCAGTAGTCAGCACCACAACCAGTGGTTGGTACACGGGTCCACCTGCTGGTTCTAGTCAGCACCACAACCTGTTGTCTGTACACCATCCAACTGCTGGCTCTAGTCAGCATACTGCGGAATTTTCCTACCCTAAAGCAAGGGAGCTGCCCTTTCACTTCTGCAAGTGTCACTAATTGGCTAAGAGTTGCCAGAGGCATCTACACTCGGGGCACTAATAATGGTCCCAGGAGGGAAGAGTAATCTTCCAAAGAGTTGCAAGTGCAGCTGTTGAGAGAAAGAGAGCACTCCAGAGCTGGGGGTGGGGATGGGGAGGGGTGGGCAAAAAGACAGTGAATGAGAACTGAGAGCATTTAGATAGGTGCCCATAGTGGTCATGGCATGGTCTTCTGGATGGGCCTTCTATATTTCTTATTTTTTTCTGCCTTGTTTTCTAGCTTTTGGCCCTTTTCTCTCCTCTCTCCTTTCTGGGAGATTTTCTCAGCACAAGAGCTTCTTTTTATTTTCTGAATATTCTTTCTAGAGCATATTTTCTCATTTCTTGCATGTAGTATCTGCCTTAGGTCTTAGATGCTATTGATGGTGGCTTGGTCTGAAGCTATCTTTTTTGTGTAGGTTTTCTTCAAGTTGCCCACTCTCTCTTCATCTTGGTAGACACTTTCCTCAGATGTCTGATACCCATTGTCCTTAGAAGGGAGGCCTGGAAAGCTGATTGGAAGCTCCGAGTGAGGCAGGTGGACCCTGGGGGTGACCGTGAAGCTCTCTGGGAAGCGTCTTTGTGGGACACCCCAGTATTAGTACTTTTAGGTTTTTCCTCTGGGGTAGTCAAACTTGCCAGAGCATGAAAGCTTTTCTTATCTCCTGCCTGGAGCATAAAAGAGTCTGGTTACCAGTGTCTGGGAAGCTAGGAGGGAAGGCTGGGTATGCAGCCATCTCAGGCTCAGGAATAGCTCTTGAGGTTTCACCTTTGCCATTCAACCCCCAGACCAAGCCACTGGGTTTTAACTCTAGTCCTCTGCTGGAAAGGGGGTCAGGTGGTCACCCAGTGCAGGTGGTACAGGAGGGAACTGAAATAGAGGGGTCCACCTACTTCTCAACCAGCTTTCAGAGAATCCTCCTTATTTTAGCCCTTTCATTAACTCTACTTCCAGAGGTCCCTGGAAGCTGCCCATTCCTGAGTATTTTCAGGACTCCATGGTCCAAATTCAGATGATTCTTTGTTTTCCCACTGTTGGCTTTGGATTTTGCCTTCCTCCAGTCTGTTTTCCACCCTTTAAATTTTTGGTGGTGCTACATCTTCTGTTATCCTTGTCCTGTGATTTTATGCCCTTGTAAAAATTTCTTTACTGTGGTTTCTGGGGGGAGTATGGGAGGAGGTTAAATTAGATGCGTATGCTCAATTAGTTATCTCAGGTCAGAAGTCCTTCTGTTTCTTTATCCTCCAGTGGCTACCTGTGTCTTGGGAGAGCAGATGGGCGTGGGACCCGTGTATCTGGAGATTTTGATGCTAGGTTCCCCCTCCAGAGCTTAGTAAGTCCCTGAGGCATGCTGGGTCTATAGGCTACATGGAGGAGCCCACAGGACACGAGTAGGTGCCTGTCTGATGGTGCCTGATGTTGGCTTGCATAGAGGTGTCCATCTAGCCTTGATAGGTAGAGAACAGATGTGAAGTGGGATGATACTCCAAAGGGCAGGGAATGGCTCAAAGAGTCCTAGGGAGGTTTCCTGAAGAGATCAAAGAGGGATGGCACTCACCTTATAAAGTACCTTCCTAAATACACCCTCTGGTGCCTGTACGGTACCCCACGGTCAACACTTGCTTGTATCACAATTTGCCACTTATTATTCACAATAGTCTTGTGAGGTTGTTACTGTCACTCCCACTTTAAAAAGAAGACATGCGGGCCCAGACAGGTAAGTAAACCTGCCTAAAGTCACAGCTAGAAAGTGGGAAGTGCCATGAGTCCCAACCCTATATCTTCAGTCTTGGAAACATCTTGAGAACAACCTAGAGGTCAAAGTAGCACAACAAAAGCGGGTATGGTGCTTGTGATAGGTGTCTTAATAAGTTGCCGAGGCATCCATATTGTTCTAAACACTCTACCCAACTCTCCTTTTAACATCCCTGTGGTGAATGTTGATTATCTGACAAAAGGAACACTCAGAGATGGAACAATTTTTGAAAAGAACGTGGTGATTGCTGGGAATCTGCGTGGGCTTATTTAAAACAATTCATGGCTTAATGGTGCCCACAAGATGAGGGGATTTTAAATAAAGTACATTGTGAATTCTGTAAAATATTTGACAACATTCCTAATTATGTTCCTCTGGACAGAATGGGAGTGTGGGCTGAGTGGTGGTGATTGCAATTAGGTGGATGCAGAGTGGGCTGAGTGCCTGATTGGGGACCCTCTTTGGGTTCAGATGGGTTTTCTATGTGGCTCTGGGTGTGGCTGTGAGAGTTCATTTTAACCAGTAGCCTGAACCTTGGCAGGCACACTTACATAGAGCACAATTTCTGACACCAACCGCAAAAACTGTAGTAACTCAATTCAATTCAATTCTGACTCTTCCTGGAGTTAAGCCAGGTTCCACAAGTCAAGGGTCATCCTCTACAAGATTCCCCTTCAGGGACCAGTTGCAAGTTTGGGGACCCTGGCAACTTCACTCTTGGCTAACTGGCTCCAAATTCGAGAGCTACCCCCAGTTTCTTGGATTCAATAGTTCTCTAGAATGACTCACAGAATTCACTAAAAGTGCTATATTTAGTTTTATTCAATTCTAGTTTTATTGTAGTAAAAGGATCAAAATCAGAAGAAGTAAAAAGAAGAGAAACATTGGGTGGGGTCTGGGAGGGTCTCAAAAGCAAGCTTCCATATCCTCTCCGCATGGAGTCAGAACCTGTCACCCTCCTGGCATAGAGATGTATCTTATCAATCACAGAAACTCCTCAGGGTTTCAAGTGCCCTGAATTTATATGGGGTCTCATTACACAGGTGTGATTGATGGAGTCAATGCCTACGTGGTTGAGCTCAACCCATAGCCTCCCTTCCCTCCTGAAGGTTGGGGAAATGGGCTCATATAGACTGATTTGATGTGACTCAAAACCCCTACCCCTTAATCGCCTAGTTGGTCTTTCTGGTGTTACAGTCCATCCTAAGACTGCAGGTCTTATAATAACAGGTGTGTAATAACAGGGCCCAACATGAAGGAAAATAGTCACTTCTATCACAGAAAATTATAAAGATTCAGAGGTTGCTTCCCCAGAACTGAGGACAAAGGCCAGTCATATCATTTTTCTTTACACTACAGAGAGGTTCCAAGAAGCCATTGGAATGGTGATGAACCAAGAAAGTGGGATTTTAAAGGCAAAATGGTAGGCCTGCTCTATATTCATGGAGGTATGGCCATGGTTTGTAATGGGACTTGGACATAGCGATTATGGTGTGAAACTTAAGCTTTCTCAGAATGTTCCTGGTGTTTTATAATGTACTGTTATGTAGGCAGCCTCTTAGGTCTTCTTGAAGGTCTCAGAAAAGTTTATTTGAAAGCCCAGTATGGACATTTCTTCTTTCACACTCATCTTCCATTCACCTTCCCAACTCACTTTCTACTAGCTCACCCATCTACCCCCTTCTACCCATCTGTCCATCTATCCATCAGTCCATCTGCCCATCCACCCACCCATCCATCCAACCACTCATCCATTAATCCACCATACATCCATTCACATATCCATCTATTTATCTGCCCATACCCACCTATCATCATTCCAACTATCCATCCATTCATTATCCACTAACCCATCCATCATCCACCCATCCATCTATCCACTCATCCATCCATCCATCCACCCATCCATCCATCCACCCATCCACCCATCCACCCATCCATCCATCCACCCACCCACCCATCCATCCATCCATCCATTCATCCATCCATCCCCACCCCCCACCTGTCCAACCACCCATCTACCTATCCAGCATCTATCAACTGCCTTCTTTATTCCAGACCCTGTGGTAGGTGCTAGAGGGACAACAGATGACTTACACACAACTACTTTTAAATAACTTGTAGCCTAGTGGGTATGTTTGTGAGTGAGAAAAATAAACAAAGAAAGTCAGAGAAGGCTTCATAGTGGGGTTTGGTGGTGGGGAAGGAACAGCTGTACTTGGGGTTTTGGAGCCAAGTAAAGGGTAGAGCAAGAATGATGCTTGAGTTGAGTCCTGAACGATGGGTAGGGTCTTGAGTACGTGACAAAGGAGGGCAAAGGGAAATCACTGAGGAGTTAAGCAGAAAGTGGCATGGCAGATTTCCATTTTAGGACCATCCTTTGGCAGCTCTGGGCAAAAGGATGGTTAGAAGAGGGTGATGAGAGGGTGAACTGTTAGCATGTTGGTAGAAATGTCTCCATGAGAGATGTCAGGGCCCAAATGAATAAAATGAAAAAGCCCAGTGAAGGTCGGGGGGGAAGTTTTTGCTGGTGGAATTTCAGATTGGAGGCATATACTTTTTTTTTTTTTTTTTTTTTTTTAGGTACCAGGGCTGGGGATTGCGCCTGCAACCTCGCATGTGAGAAGCCGGCATTTCAACCACTGAGCCACATTGGCTTCCCTGAATTGAGTTTTTTGTTTGTTTTGCTTAAAAGGTACTTAGATTACATAAATGTTACTCAAAAAATATAGGGATTCCCATACGCCCCACCTCCGACACCTCCCACGACTTCCCACATAAACATCTTGCATTAGTGTGGCACATTAATTGCATTGATAAACACATTGTGCTTTGCCATTAAGCATGGACCATACTTCACATTGTAGGCCACACTCTCTCCCACACAGTTCTGCATGTTATATGATGATATAAAATAGCCTATATCTGTCACTGCAATGTCACTCAGGACAATTCCCAAGTCCCAAAAAAGCCCCTGTATGACAGCTACTTTTCCCTCTCCCTGCCCCCAGAGCCTCCAGTGGCCACTGGCTCCACATCAATGTTGTAATTTCTTCCATTGCTTGAATCACAATATATCTATAGTAGAACACAAGTAAGTCCACTCTAGTCCATAACTCTTCCCCCCATCCTGAGGAGTCTGGGATGGTGATGTCCACTCCACCTCCAACTGAGAGGGGACTTATATCCCATGGATAAGATGGATGGGATTATCCTGTCTGCAGCTGCAGACTCTGTCCATTCCCTGGGACAGCTGTTTTCCATCATCATCTCCCCGCCAGTAGACCTGGGTGAGTCCAATGAGCTGTAGAGTAAGAGTTGCTGCTCCATCAAGGTTCTGGGCCCAGCTGGCACATGGACAGCCCAAAGACTCAAGTCTCTGCATGTACACTTACAAACTCCAGCACCAAGTATAGGTTTGAATAGAAGAGACAGGTGAGCCATGTGCAGGGAAGACATAGTTGAGTCCAACTCTGTCACTCTCAGGAGCACAAACTCCAAAGTAGGACTCACTGGCAAGGCACCAAACTCTGGAGCTATCCACCCTGACATAGGACCTCGGTTTCTCCAGAGCCCTCAGGAGCCCCACTATTTGGGGTGATATCCACTTTGGATTTCTATGAGATCTTACTGAAATGTGTGTAAGTGTTACCTCTGGGATGACCTCCTGACTCATTTTGAAGTCTCTTAGCCATATAAACTCATTTGTCTTTACCTTTCCCCCCTTTTATTCAAGGTCTTTTTCCAGTCAAACTGCCAGTTGGCACCTCGTAGCAATCCCTTGGTGCCAGGGAGGCTCATCCCCAGGAGTCATGTCCCATGCTGGGAGGAAGGTAATGCATACATATGCTGAGTTTGGCTTAGAGAGAGGCCACATTTGAACAACAAGGAGGCTCTCAGGAGGTAACCCTTAGGCACCCCATAACAATAGGCTA
The DNA here is from genome assembly GCA_026826555.1 of Tolypeutes matacus. Lineage (NCBI taxonomy): Eukaryota > Metazoa > Chordata > Mammalia > Cingulata > Chlamyphoridae > Tolypeutes > Tolypeutes matacus. Next base: position 8,897,079 of record JAKSZT010053840.1, read on the forward strand.
AGTTTCAATTTCAAGAGCAAAGACTCATAAGGATAGTCATCAATATCAAGGGCCCATCACTGGATCATCCTCCTTTGCCAGTCACTGCCCCTGCACTTGGGAGACTGTTGCTGCTCCCTTGGAGAATGTGGCAGAGCTCTTCAGGATGGGAATTCAGTATTCTCTCATTTATTGAATGATTCTCCACCCACTGTGACAATGCCCCGTGAACATCTGAACATTTTTATAAACCTTATATTTATGCTCAGGTGAACTTCCTTCCATGCATCCCCCATCCCTGACACCCCACACCAATGATCCTCCCCCACCCCAGTTGTAACCCTTCTGTGATCCAAAGCTTCTTCAAGGATGAAGCCATTACAGTAGCTGTATACAATTAATAGGAAAATGAAATGGTGATAAATTTAAATGTAAGAGATAAAATACATAAAAATTAAAAAAAACCTAAAACTAAAATAAAATTAAAAGATTGGGATATTAAAAAAATGAAAAAAAAATTTTTTTTTCGACCTTTTGCCTTTCATCACTGCAATATCTGGTGTCCAGTCTGTACCTTCCTCCTTTCATTCCCCAGTGTCTCACTATTTTTCATTTTGTTTCTAAAGAAGTTTTAGGTCACAGCAAAGTCACACAGAATACAGGAGACTCTCATATACCCAACATCCTCCCCCTTTCCTCCCCCCCCATATTAATACCTTTTTATATGTGCATGGTAGCATTGTTATAACTGATATACAAATAGTGAAACATAGCTACTAAACATGGTCAATGGTTTACACTATGGTTTACATTTTAGACTGTACACTTTTTAAAATTTTGATAATACCATATCCTGTGTCCATCAGTGTATGGTAATGAAGAACATTTCTACTGACCCCTAAGTGCCCCCTTGTTTAATCTAGTCTATTCCTCCCACCCCATCCCCCTAAGGCCCACAACGACCCCCTGGCTTGACTTATTGGATGACAAGATTCATGGTTACATGCAACAAGAGGTCTTGACACACTGGTTTGTCCTCCCCTATTAGGAACTGCCCTTGCTCTTGAGAGACTCCCATTTGTCTATTTCTGAACAAATCTGTCCTCCCAAAGATGGGAGTCCAACTCCTTCCCACTCATTATGTGGGTCTCCACCCACTGATAAAACACATTATGACAGAATGAACACTCACACACCCCCTAGAAGCCTGCTCTAGGCACACCCTGTCCTGAATGCCCCCTCCAACCAATACCCTAAACCAGTGACCCTTCCTTGTCATATTGCCATAAGAGCATTCCACCTCTGTACTTTCAACCTCATACCCACAAATCCCCAGTGTTCACCTGGTACCTCTACCATCCCTACCCCCAGTATCCTGGGCCTTCTGACCCACCCTTCCCTTTCTACCCACTTGTCAACCCTGCACCACCCAACCCAGGAGGCACCAGGAACTGAACCCGGGACCTCCCATGTGGCTCAACCATGTGGCTCAACCACTCGAGCCACATCCACTCCCCTGGCATGTACTTTTGATGTCTAGGATTGGTTGGATGGTTTAAAGTGTGGAATAAGAGATGAGGGAGACTGAGGCTCTGGGGGTCTGGAGGCCAAGACATCATTATTGCTGGCCTGGTGAATAGTTTTGCTTATGCCCTTGGCCTGGCTCCCCTAAATTCTTCCTCTGTTACCACGCTTGCTTCTCCTTTTCCCCTGAGTTACGATACTTGACAGCAGCCAGGTGTCAGGGGAGAATAAGTGAATTTCCTGCTTGTAAATCACCAACAGGAGCAGCAACCATTCTTTGCAGTTTCACCCTGACCAGCAGCCATTTATCTGTATAATGCATTTATTTATTGCTGCTCGACTGTTTTGCATTGAGATATATGTGCAAACTAAAGTGCCAATGATGTGCTTGCAAACATCAAAGGTAGGAAAAGAAAATGAAATTGAGCATATTAGATTATTTGGTATTGAATTCAGTGTCTGCAGCTCCCCATTTTTCTCTATCATCTGCCTTTTTTACAAATCAATTTACATGACTTTTGCCGGAAATATTATTCAGTATCAAAATCTGTGAGCAAAACACAGTGGTTGTGATCATTCCCCTCCCAAAGGCAGTGAGATGGTGGGCAAGGCTTGCTGCTGCTCATGCAGGGTCAGAGCGGCCATGCTGGACAGACCTCCTGCCTCCATCCTGCACACTCCTCAGGTGCACATGCACACACATGCACACGTGTACACACATACACAATGTACAGACTCACATATCACACACTCACACACATTTATGCACACATTCACACATATGCATTCACACCCACCCACATTCACACACACACACACACTCACTTATACACAGGCATGCAGTACATTCATACACATGTAGACACTCACACACACACATATACACACTCACACACATGCCCACACAACACACACATGTGTACACACATATGCACACACATGTGCCTGCAGACACGCACATGCACACATTCATATATGCATGTACACAGGCACACACAGCATAGGCACACACACTCATATAGGCATTACACACATACTCACACTCATGCACACTCTCACTCATGCACATGCACACACATGCGATGAGCCAAAGTCACTCCACTGTGAGGTCTCTGGACACGTCTCCTGCCGCTATCTTTCCTACTCCCCTGCTCTTCTCCCCCAGCACAGTAGCACACACACATGCACACACATGTGCACACACACAAACCCATCTCTGTACTGTATGGGCTGTGATTGTCAGTGGATGTCTAGAGGAGAACAGGCTTGTCCCTGAAAGCTGAGTGGGCTTAGGCGATCCAGGAGGCTCTGGGTTCTTTCTTAGAGAGGAGCAGCCCCCTCCTCTGGGCCCCTGCTCTGAGCACTCCTGCCTCTTGGGTGCTTGAGGATGAGGGCTGATGTGTGTGCAACATGACAGATTTTTAGTATTGGGTGCTCTCCCTTTCCGTGGTCTTCTTCTGGTGGCAACACAACAGGCCGCTGGGACGACAGTCTGGGCTGTGGGCTGCCCTCCAGACCCCGTGTGCAGGGTGCCAGCCCCTGCCCCTCCAGCCTAGCCCCTTCTCCCTTCCCCAGCTGGCCACCTTGTCCTTCCTTCCTGGCCACCTTCCTGCTTTGTCCTGACCTGTTTTTTAACCCCATCCCGTGCTCCCCTCCCCTAACCAAATGATTCCTGCTCTCACTCAGGCTTGAGCCAGGCACACATACTATGAACCTTATCAGGTTTTTAATCTTTTTATTTATTATGTTTTCATAGGAAGGCATGCCTGGTGTGGTAGAGTGGCACATGGGCTGGGTGAGGGGTGTTTTGTCTCCACCTGGCTTGGTGGCCCTGGGCCAGCACTCTCGGGCCATGGTCTCCATATCTATTTTGCCTGGTGTGGTAAGAATCAAGTGGGAGTGGATGCATGGGGCCAGCACATGGGACTTGGCTCCCCAGGCTCTGTTTGCTGCTGTGTGACTCTGGGCTTCCTTGCCTGTGACCCATGCCCAATGCCACTCTGAGTGGGGTGCTGGGTTGGGAGTCTGGCCACGGGGCCCCAGGTTTGGTTCAGCGCCTGCTGCTTCAGGCCCTTGATAGATGACGGGACTTCTTTCTAAGAAGACATTTTCAGAAAGAGCTTGAAAAGGACATTAAATCCTTTGGGAGCTGGGTGACAGGGAAATTATGCTGACTATATGAATCAGGAGAGGACCTGGGAATGTGGGATCTGAGGGCAAAAGGGTCCTTTCTTCCATGTGAGAGTCTTCCCTTGATACTTTTGGCCTGCAACGGAGTCTGTGAGCGGCAGGAGGGGGCCAGTGGGAGTCTTGGACTCCATGTGGCCCCATGGCTTCTCTGCACCACCCCCTCCTCCCACCCCACTGCCCACCAGGCCAAAGAAAATGTTCCTTGGGCACAGGTTCCCAAACAGGTTTGGGGGTTGGCATCATCTTGGTCTCTACAAAGAGGGGGAGCCCTCTGCCCCTCTGTGGTCTGGGCTCTGCCACCTGCCTACCCCCCATCACTTTAGTCCTCCCTGCTCCAGGCACCCCATCCACCCCTCCCCCTTCCCCCAATACTGTCCCCCCTCTCCACCCCGTGATGTGCTGCCAAGGTTTAATGAGGGCTCTGGGTGCCCGCTGTGGTGGAAACTGCCATGTCAGCATGTCTTCAGCTTCCAATAAATTCACAGAAAACTCCCTGCAGGTGAAAATTCAGCACCGAAGCTCTCTGCTGGGAAAGGCATTTCCTCCTGAAGCTAGAGTGCAAATCAGTTTTCAGGACCCTCCTCACCTCATAGTTTCCTTTTGGGGAAGGATGCTGAAGGGGCAAGAAAGGAAGAGGGAAGGAAGCAGCCACCTGGAAATTTCAGCCCTCCCTCCCTCCCTCCCTCTCTCCTTTCCTTCCTCCCTCTCTCCCATCCTCCCTCCCTCCTTTCCTTCCTTCCTTCCTACCTTCCTTTCCTGCCTCCCCCCCTTTTTTCCTCCTTCCCTCCCCAAGGAAGACTCAGCCATTGTTAGACAGTCTTAGCTCCCTGGTTGCCCTGACAAATGCCTGACAATGGGGTGGCTTAAACAATGGGAATTTTTGGGTCCATGGTTCAGAAGCTGGAAGGCTTGCTTCCTCCTGGGTGGGTGGTATTCTGGCCGGCCATCTTTAGGGTTCCTTGGCTTTCCTGTCACATGGCAATGTCACAGACCCTGGATGGATTAAATTATAAAGCAAATGTACTGGGGGAGGTCCCTGTCTGAAACTACCCTGGAGAGGGAGACAGAGAGCCAGGTACCTATGGGCTGGAAGGTGAAGCCTCCCCTCTATTTAGAAAGCTCTTGGCCAGGAGTGCCTGGCCTGGAAATCAGAGCTCTGTTGCCCACCAGCTGCATGACCTCTGCTGGGACTTCCTGCTCCAAACTGCCATAAGCTGGGAGGCTAACCACAGAAATTCATCTCTTGCACTTCTGGAAGTCAGAGGTCTGAAATGAGTCAAAGTGCTAAAGTCAAGGTGTTAGCAGGGCTGTCTCCTTCTGGAGGCTCTCAGGGAGAATCCATTCCTTGTCTTTTATCAGCTTCTAGAAGCTTCCCTTGGCTGGTGACCACATCACTCAGAACTCTCCTTCCATTTTTGCATCTCCTTTTTCTGACATAGACCCTTCTGCCCTCCTCTTATAAGGATGGCACTGGGCTTGCCAGGGCAATCCAATATAATCGTCTCTTCTCAGGATCCTTAACTGAATCACACCTGCAAAATCCTTTTAGCTATGTTGGGTCACTAATTCACAGTTTTGGGGATGAGGCTGTGGGTGTCTGTGGGGAACCTGCCTGCCATCAGGACTTTGAAGTTTTCAGAACACACTCAGCATTGAGACAGCACAGTAGAAAGAATGCAAGCTGGGATTCAGCCAGCCCTGACCCTCCTGTGTACTGCTGTGTGACCTGGACAGGTGGCTTCATCTCTCTGGACCCCAGCTTTTGGGAGGCAGGGTGGGCAGACCTCAAAGTTTCTACCCTCCTTCAACAAGGAGCTGGCTGCACATCTTCTCTGTGACTTGAAATCAAGCACCTGAGTGTCTTCATTACCAGGTGGGCTTATTCTGTTGTACACATACGGTGATTCTAGCAATGGAAGAAATTATAACAATGAGGTGGAGCCAGTGGCCACTCGACACTTTTGGGGCAGGGAGGGGATGAGCAGTTGAAATACAGGGGCTTCTTTGGGATTTGGAGGTTGTCCTGAGTACCGTTGTGGCAACGGATGTAGGCCATTTTAAATCAGCACACACCACTCAGAACTGTGTGGGAGAGAGTGTGGTCTACAGTGTGAACTGTGGTCTATGGGTGGTGGCAAGGCCCCAGGATGTGTAAGTCCATTGAAGGTGGTGGGCCACACTTGTGGGGGATGTGTGTGTGGGATGTGGTGGGAGGTGTGGGAGGTGGGCAACATGGGAATCCCGGTGGGTTCCGTGTAATATTTTAGGTAAGATAAGCATCTCTTAAAATATATATATATATAACATTTTTGTAAGCAAATGCACATATATGCATATATATTTATATATCACTTTACAAATATTGGTATGTATTGTGAAAATTTTGATTTTTACCTACAATAAAAAATAAATAAATTAAAAAAAAAAAAAAAAAGGTTCTGAGTTGAGGCATCATAAGCCAGATACCTAATAATTTCCGAGCCTTTGTTTCTTAGCCCAGAATCGGTCATTGCCAGTGAATCCCTCTGTTGTTTCTCAAAGTCTGAGGTCCGAACTTGCCACTGTTTGAAACAGTTTGCCATTTGATACAGGTTGGGGTCCCCAGGAAGCCAATTCTGAGAAGGAGCAGGTGCTGGGATCAATACCTGGGGGCGGCAGGGTGAAGAGGCAGCCCCGGGCAGAAGGGGAAATTGAGATGCAAAGCCTCAGATGACCCTGCAGAGAGCTCTGCGGTTGTTGGGAGTGGCCTTGGAGTTAGGGCAAGGGGGCCTCTCTGCCCCGCTGCCCATCACTCACGGGTCGTGGCCACCTGGAGGAGGGGAATGGCCTTGGGGTTGCACTCCTAGCACTCTTAGAAGGAAATGCAAATCCTTACCTCCATGTGTTTGCTCTGGCTTCTCGGACAATCTGTACTTAGCTTACAAGCCTCGGATCTGGGAGCATCTCCCCAAGATGCTGTACACCTGAAGCCTTCACGTGCCCTTGCTTCTGCACCATACCTGCCAGGTTGCAGGAGTGTTTGGGCATGCATCTATCTCCTGCCAGCCAGCCCCACAAAGCAGCTGCTGCATGCTCTGTGTTTCTGAATCGGGCACTGTGGAATTGTGGTGCATTTATGCTGAATTACATTGCCATTCTTATTAGTGCAGAGGCTTTCCAATGCCTTGAAAATCTCGAGGACAAATGACTTTTCAAGCCTTCAGATAGGAGCTGGAACCTTCTAACCTTCTTGATAGAGTGGCAAATGCGGCATTTAATTGAGTTGTGTGGGAGACTGACAACACAGGTGGTGTAAAGAAATTCCCAGCTAGGACTTGCTCTGTGAGCAATTTGGAAATATCATGGAGATGATGATTAAGGAAGGAAGAGAATACAGGATGAGGGTGGGGTTTCTGGGGCCAGAATACACGAGAGACAGGGAAGCCCATTATAGATATTACAGTGATTGTTTGGATGGGAACAACAAAACAGGCCTCCGCCTCCACCCCCTGAAAAGCTTGGATCCTTCTTCAAAAAGCTAAGTATCATGGGTATATGTTTCCTTGTGTTTAAAAATTAAACCCAATGGACCATAGGATGTCCTGGCAGCCAGATAGTTTGCTTCTCTGTGTGTGGAAGAGATGGAAGGATAGACCTTTTTGGCTCAGAAGCTCAGGCATCATGTGGCAGGAAAGGAGAGAGGGAAGACTTCCACAGAAACATTAGAGTTTCATTAAAACATGATTCTTCATGCTTCGTCCCAGATGGGTTTCTCTCCCAGGAGGGGTGGTATTCCTCAGGCAGGAGGTGAGTCAAATCACATGGAATATGGTAAGATGTGGATTCCCCTGGGGGACTGGGGGTGGGTGGGCGTTTGTAGTTTTAGGGGGTTCCCAGATGGCTCTGAGGTCACCCGCTCAGCACAACTCCAGACCAACCTTCTGGGCTTGCTGCCAGGGCAGGCGAATGTCCCAGCAGCTCAATCATGGTAAAATGTGACATTAGTGATGTTCGACATTGTCCCCTCCTCTCCCTTAGCTAGTGACCCTGGTGTTTTAAAAAGTAAAAGTAAAGCTGCCCATTTTGAAGGTGATAATATCGAGGCACAGAGAGGCCTGGTAACAGGTTCAAAAAGCCAGGGTGGGAATGTGACTCCCAACCAGTTCCCACATCCACCCCTCCAAGTGACAACCTTCAGGGAACCTGGGAGGGGAGCCTGGGATGGGCAACAGCAGGAGTGGGAGGGGGCATGCCCAGGCTCCCAGGTGGCTGCCCATACATCTCACCTAGCCGTGTGGCTGACATAGGGGGTGGGGGCAAGCTGTATCCAGGTAAGATTTAAGCCTGCCTTGGTTTCCCTTTTGTAATTTGGGCTCTCACAGCTGAAGGGAGAGAAACAACCTTCCTGCTTGTTCATGTTTAAAAATAAGTTTTTAATTAAATTGTATCTGATACTATATTCATTGTAGTAGATTTGGCAAATGACAAAAGCATAATGGTGCAGCAAATTCTCCCATCATTCCCCTACTCACTGGTAGCAGTATTTTTAAACTTGTTTTCTTTCCCCTAATTCAGTTCATACTGTAAATAACATTTTGTATTCTGATTTTGGTTTTGTATTATATCAAAACTATTTCCCTACATCATTAAAACAGCTTTTTGTAAACAAGCTTTTTCAGAGCTGCATACTACTCCATCACTATGATCCTACATTTGGGTTGTTTTCAACTTCTTGCTATCACAATAATGCTTGATACACATCTTTGTACATTTGTCTTTATCCATGTCTTCATGAGATTTTTCAGAAGCAACATCAGTGGGTTGTTGTAAAGGCTCCTGATACAAATCGCCTAACTTCTTGCCTGACAACTTGTGTTAACTCATCTCCCTGCCTTTGTAAAATTAATGTGTGACCTCACAGAGATGCCAGGAGTCTATAGGTATAGAATGACCTTCCAAATTAAATTGAGGAAGAAAGAACACGGTGGGAGGCAGCCCATATCTCCGTGAAGGCGAGCTCCCTGGGGATGCCCTGCCTCTATTACAGAGGCACGCTGTCTGTCGAAATGGGAGGAATAAAAATCATCTTTAGGTGGATTAGGCTGGTCATATTTGGCTGCTAAACCTTTTATTTGTAATAGATTTCATTTTAAAAGATCCATTGCCAACCTAATGTCAGGGAATTTTACATAGAAATGGCTTTTAGATTTAAATATGTTTCTGTTCAGTCACTTAGAGGAGTTAATGTTTAAATCTTTCTTTTTAAATATTCCAACTTTTCTAGTCACATCCCCTCCTCTGTCCCCCCACCCCAACATCCAGTCTCAGAGGTGCTTGGAGTAGGTGGGCAGAGTCCCCTCCCTGGTGTCAGTTACCTGGGGTACCCAGGCTGCCACCTTGGCAAATGTGCATGTCCACCGAATGGTGGGGGAATTTGGATTGCTCTCCTGGGGGTGGGGTTGGGGCTTAGGAAGACGTGGGTACTTGGCCTGAACTCCCTCATGGCTTCTTCCTCCCCTGCCCAGGACAGATTTACTAATCCCTCAACATGCTTTCTTTGCTGGACCTCAGTTGGGAAGTCTGCCCCTCAGCATCCTTCTCAACACTTGACCTGAGGCCATCATTGCCAATCAAAGTAAATTAGGCACTAAAATTTGAAACTCACTTTCCATTCCCTATTAACCCCAAAGCTAGTGCCCATGAAGCCTCAGCTGCTGCTTCCGTTTCTCTGCCGTTAGTTAGTCAATGAGCCTCTTGAGGGAAGGGAATGAATGAATGAGGGAGGGATTTGGGAGTCCAGAGGTTTACCTGGCCTTGGCTCACACTGCTTATATGCTGCTTATGTGTATGTGTTCAGTTACCATTGCAGAGGTCCTCTTGTGACCTCTCCCTGACTATTTTGCTATAGATTCTCCTAAGGATCATTTTCCAAGGACAAACCGAGAAATCTGGTAGGAGCTGATGGGGATGAGCCTCTTGAGGGAGTCACTTTACAAAACTAAGCATCGTCCTCATTTCCACAACCTTTCTCCCTAAGAGAACACATGATAACGCCACTTATTTCTCTGATGCCCGATGCTCTGTAAAGATGTAAAAATAATAATGGTGACAATCATGTGTTGCCTCCTTCACCCAATATTGATTGAGCTTCTTCTGTGAGTAGGAGCTGCTCCACGTGCTTGTGCTGCAGCAGTGAACAGAACAAAGATCCCCCGCCCTCCACGAGCTGAGCTGTCATTCTTGGAGGAGGGAGAGGAATTAAATGATAAGCAGGATGGGCTTTGAGATTTGAATGGTGTGATGGTGGAAGGTAATCAAATACCTTGTGTCAAAGATGAAGCAGAAAAGTGCAAGCAGACTGGTTGTACTGTTAGATAGGACGATGGGGAGAGCTTGTCTGAGCAGGTGGCAAGGAGCAATGACTTGAAGGTGTTGGTGTCGGGCATGTAGATACCCATGGTGAGAATGCCCTAGGTAGAAGGAACAGCAAGTACAAATATGTGCCAGCATATTTGAGGCACAGCAAGGCATGCAGAGGGGAGGGGAGAAGCTGGTGCACCTTTAGGACTCCGGGTTTTACACTGCATGAGATGGGAGCCTTTGCTGCAGTTTTTAAAAGGAATACACTGTGGATGACAAGAGTTGCAGCAGTAAGAATGGTTAGGAAACCTGGGCAGTGATGCAGGTGGGAACTGGTGGCAGATGGGTCAAGAGTGTTAGCTGTAAATTGAGCAGACTCACAGAGCTAGAGTCTGGAAGACAGATTTACAGGAGACAGAAAGGGACAAGAAGGTTGTGAGTCAATGCCCATATGGGCAAAATCTATGATAAAGTGGAAGGGTGTAGTTGTGCAGTGGATAAGCATGACAGTGGTGTAGTGATGCTATTGGGTTGGGCGGTGCTGACCTGTGTGTGGGTAGGGTGGTTAGACTGACCATGGAACTGAGGAGAGTGTTGGGGGAGGGAGCAGGTGAACTTTGGGGATTTGTGGGTCTGTGGTTGAAACTACAACGTTGGGAATGTTCTTTTGGCAAATATGGCAGGGGAGGGTTACTGGGTTAAGGTGTTGGATGTGGGGGGCATGCAGGACAGGGCACACCTGGGCAGGCTTTCAGGTAGTGTGTGAGTGTTCATCTTGTCATAGTGTGTTATATCAGTGGGTGGAGACCCACATAATGAATGGAAGGTGTTGGACTCCCACCTTGAGGAGTCCCGCTATGTTCTCAAATAGAGGGGCGGGAGTCTCTCAAGAGCATAGGTAGTGCCTAATAGGGGAGGACAGACCAGTGTGTCAAGCCCTCAATGTTGTTGCAAGTAACTATGAATCTTGTTCTTCAATGAGTTAATCTTGGTGATTACTATGGGTCCCGAGGGGAGGGGGAGGTAGGAATAGAATAGATGGAACATGGGGCATTTTGGGGGCTATGAAATTGTTCTACATGATCTTGCAATGATGGATTCAGACCATGTTAAACTTCATCAAAATCTATAAAAGTGTACGGTCCAAAATGTAAACGATAGTGTAAATCATTGACCATGGTTAGTAGCAATGTTTCAATATTTGTACATCAATTGTAACAAATGTATCATCCACATGTAAAATGTTATTAGTAGGGGAAAGGGGAAAAAGAGAAGGATGTTGGGTATATGGGAATCACCTATATTCTGTACATGACTTTTCTGTAACCTAAAGCCTCTTTGAAGACAAAATGAAAAAAAATAAGACACTAGGGGGATAAACAGAAGAAAATGTCACTGTACAACAGATCTTACAGTGATGAAAGACATAATGTCAAAAAATTTCATATATTTTTTATTTTTTTTATTATTTCAAACTTAAAAAATTTTTGTTTTGTATTTTATTTGTTATTTTTAAAACTGTAATTATATCATTTTCCTATTACTTGTATTCGGTTATTTTGTTGGCTTCAATTTTGAAGAAGTTTTGAATCACAGAAGGATTACAACTGTGGTAGGGGAGTATCATTGGTGTGGGGTATCAGTGATGGGAGATGCATGGGAGGAGGTTCACCTGGGGCATACATATAACACATATTAATGTGTTCAGGTGCTCATGGGGCATGGATGGAGATTCACACAATAACCAAAAGAATATCGAATTCCCATCCTGGGGAGTTCTGCCACATTCTCTAATAGGACAGCAAGAATCCCCTAAGTATAGGAGCAGTGACTAGTGAAGGAGGATGGACCACTGATGGACCCTTAATTGTGGTAACTTATTTATGAAACTTTACTTTTGAAATTGAAACTTAGCTTAGTATTATAGGGTGCCGAAGAGTTACCTCCTGAGGGCCTCCTTATTGCACAAATGTGGCCTCTCTCTAAGCCAAAGTCAGCATATAAATGCATTACCTTTCCCTCTAGCGTGGGACATGACTCCCAGGAATGAGCTTCCCTGACACCAAGGGATTACTACCAAGCACCAATTAGCAATGCAACTGGAAAAAGACCTTGACCAAAAGGGGGAAAGGGTAGAGACAAATGAGTGTATGTGGCTAAGAGACTTCAAAGTGAGTCGGGAGGTCATTCCGATTCCAGCACGTCTCAGCAGGATCTCATTGACTGCCAAAGTTAATATTGCCTCAAATAGCAGGACTCCTGAGGGCTCTGGAGACATCCAGGCACTATAGCCAAGGCAGATAGCTCATGAGTTTGGTGCCCTGTCAGTGGACCTTACTTTGGAACTTATGCTCCCCAGTGTGACAGAATTGGACTCAGTTGTGGTTTCTCTACACAAGGCTCTTCTGCCCCTTCTATTTGAAACTATAGTTAGTACTGGAGTTGATAGGTGTATGTCCAAGAGACTTAAATCATTGGGCTGTCCATGTGCCAGTTGGGCCCTGAATCTCAACAGATTTGTAACACTTACTCTCCAGTTCATTGGACTCACCCAGGACAACTAACAAGGAGATGATGATGGACAACGACCATCCCAAGGAACAGAGAGAGTCTGCAACTGCAAGCATGATAGTCCCATCCATCTGCCCCATGGGATCTAAGCCCCCTTTCAATTTGAGGTGGAGTGGGCATCACCAACGCAGAATCCTCAGGATTGGGGAATGAACAATGTAAGTAGACTTACAGTTATTCTACCATAGACTTATGTAGATTTTAGCAATGGAAGAACTTTTGTCACTGATGTGGAGGCAGTGGCCACTAGAGGTTTGAGGGGAGGGAGAGGGAAAAATAGGTATAATTTAGGGGCATTTTTAGGACTTGGGAATTGTCCTGAATGACATTGCAATGACAGAAACAGGTCATTATATATCTTATAATAACTAACAAAAATGTGTGCGACAGAGCATTTTTACTACAAAGTAAACTATAATCCATGCTTAGTGGCAATGCTCCAAAATGTGTTCATCAATTATAACAAATGTACCACACTAATGAAGGATGTTGTTAATGTGGAAAAATGTGGGAGGGGTTGGGAGTGGGGCATGTTGAAATCCCCTATATTTTTTATGTAACATTTATGTAATCTAACTACCTTTAAAAAAAAATTAAGAAGTATATTAAAAAAAAAAAAAGAGTGTTAGCTGTGAAGCTGATGGGAGGGGCCATGTTTGGGAAGTATTTTGAAAGTGGTCCTGGTGGAATTCCCAGTACATGGGACCTGAGAGAAAGAGAGGAAGCAAAGATGACGTTGAGGCTTTCGTCCTAAGCTAGGAACCTCTGAGGGGGCACAGGCTTAGGGCAAGAGGTGGAGCCCATCAGCAGGTTAGGTCTGGGCCTGTTGAGTTGGAGATGCCTGGTTGATTGGGAGGTGGTAGATGGGCAGGTGGCATGTGTTGGGCAGAGGTAGGTAGAGCCAGGCGAGTGTGGGAAAGTCCCTTCTGTCTTTCTTTTTCCTCAGTGGAGTGAGAAGTTTCAGCTGAGTGAGGCAGGGAAGGAGATGGTGGAGAGTTTGGGGAGAGATGAGAAAGCCAGATGCTTTCTCACGTGTAAAAGAGAAAAGGGACTGTGGGGGTGTAAGAACTCACTTGAGGTCCATTGCCAGAATTTAAAGGGAGGTTCATCAATGTGGTTATGTTTTCCTCTAGCTCTATTTCACTGTAGCACAGGAGTAGCCAGCCAGTGGGTGGAAGCTTGGATTTCATCAGCATGGTGGCTAGGTCTTGGGTGTGGGAAACCATGAGAGGGTGTGTGCAAGGGAGCGATGCTATGATCCATTGTGGAGTCCAAGGTGGAAAGAAGTGGAGAGAGGGTGCTGGGGCCGGGGGCAGCACAAAGCTGTAAGATTAATATTAGGCCTGGAGGCTCTGCAGGGGCCAGGGGGTTGTCGCAGTTGAGATACCAAAGAGGAGGATGTGGCCAGAGAATGGAAGGCTGGGGATGGAGACACTGGGGGTGCAGTGAGAGAAAAGAGTTAATATCCCCTGACAACTTGGCCTAAGCACCCACCCAAGTGGAGCGTCCTCACTGCTAAGTCCCTTCAGCCTTTGTGAGCTCCTGGAAGCAAGGCTGGGTCCATTCCACTCTGACTGGGTGCACAGAGCTGAGCTCAGTGCTGGCTGCTGCCTGAAGGAAGAGCCTCTCCCTGCAGGGTCTGTGGTCTGCAGTGTGGGGGCACCCACAGCCCAGGAGTCAGGAACGAGGATTTGCAGGCAGAGTCCTCATGCCCACTTTTTGGTACCCTTTCCCTCCTTTCAAGAGCCCAGCAAATAGCAGAGAAGCAGCCTTGCTGTTCAAAAGGGTGTTGGCAAAATCCCCTACATTCCTGCCTCTGGGCCTTTGCTCATCCTTGTCTAGAAAGTTCTTCCTTCCCCTCCCATCCTCCCCTCCCCCATGCTGAGCCAAGAGTCATTTTTCTGGGCTGTGACAGTTTGAAGTTCTTTTATGAAAAAAGGATCATGATTTTGAACAAATTCATTCCTGTGGGTGTGAGACCCTTTTTTTCCCCCTCATTTCTTTCTTTCTTTCTTTTTATCGCCCCCATCCCCCACCCCACAGATGGCTCCCTCATTGTCTGCTCGCTGTGTCTGCTTGTCTTCTCTAGGAGGCACTGGGAACTGAACCCAAGACATCACATGTGGGAGGTGAGTGACCAGCCGCCTGAGCCACATCTTCTCCTTGCTGGCTGCATCGTCTGCTGGCTGCATCATCTGCTGGCTGTATTGTCTGCTGGCTGCATTGCCTGCTGGTTGCAGTGGTTGTGGTGTATGCTGTTTGCGGCGGTTGTGGTGTCTGCTGATTGTGACAGTTGCATCTGCTGGTTGCAGCATCTGCTGTTTGCGGCGTCTGCTCATCTCCTTTAGGAGGATCGGGACCTGAACCTGAGACCTCCCATGTGGGAGGCGGGCACCCAACTGCTTAAGCCACATCTGCTCCCTGTGAGACTCTTTTGATTGGACTATATCAGTGAGGCATGACTCAAGTTGAGCTCCCACCCTCTTGCCAGGTCTTATAAAACTGGAGACACAGAAAGGAAGGAAGCTGCCGTATTCTATTGATCCTGCCATGTGAGAGAGAGGACAGCAGGAAAACAGAGAAGCTCTAAGAGACTTAGAAAGGTCCTGGGGTCTGGAGCCAGCAGAGCACAGAGGCATGGAAAGAAGCCCCTCAGGGGCTGGGCCCATGGAACAGCTCAAAGCTGAGGACACAAGCCCTGCCATAGCCTGATTACCACATGGCAGTATGCCAGGATCACCAGTTGCTGACTTTAGTGAGAAAGCATCTCTGATGGTGCCTTGATTTGGACATTTCATGGCCTCAGGACTAAGATTTTACCCCAAATAAATCCCCTTTATAAAAGCCAAGCCATTTCTTGCACTTTGTATTGGCAGCCACTAGGACTTCAGCTACTGTTGTAACAAAGCACCACACACTGGTCGGCTTATACCACAGGGATTTATTGTCTCATGGTCCTGGAGCCTCCAAAATCAAGGTGTCAGCAGGACCATGCTTCCTCTTCAAAGGGAGAATCTGTTCCATTTCTCTCCCCTGGCTTCTGGTGAGTGGCTGTAAATCCATGCATTCCTTGGCTTATGGCGGCATGACTCAGTCTCTGCCTCTGCCACATGGCTGGCTCTCTCTGTCTTACAGGTCCAGATCTCAGTTTACAAGGACTCTGGTCATATTGGATTAAGAGCCATCCTATTCAACTTGACTAATAATATCTTCAAAGATCCAGTTTACATTGCATGCTCCCATTCATAGGGTGGGGTTAGGAGTTGACCATGTCTTTGTCGGGGGGAAGCACAATTCAATCCATAACATCAGGCGATCTCTGCACATGAGCAGACGGTTCAGGAAGATGTACTTGGCTTGTGAGCCATGGAGGAAGGAGACAAGCTAATGGGAGGTGGCTTCTTTTCAGGCCCTTGGCCCTGTTGGATTTTGAAAGGTGCCTCCAGCCTGGTCTGCCTTCTGGGAAGTCTGGTTTTCAAGATGATACCAGATCCTTCCCACCCTAGGATCCCTGTGCCCCAGGCCCCTCCCAGAGACAACTTTGGCCTACAGATTTTTAGGTATATGCCTGGGTATATTACTTGCATGCGTAGGTGTTTCTGCACATGTGTGCAGAAGTATGTACAAGCCTGCTGATTTTACAAGGTAAGACCAATGTTCTTTCCTCTGATTTCTTATCAATATTTCTTGGAGATTGTTCATGTCATCGCATTGAGAGCTAATTCATTTTTCCCCCATGGCTATGTAGTATTCCATTGTATGGAAATATCATGATTTAATTGGATTTTAATGAGCAATTCTTCTTTGATGGATAATTAAGTTGTTTTTAGTCTGGGGCTATTATAAAACTTCTGAAGTAAACATCCTGCCATATGAGTTATTGTCCAATAGCATACCTGTAGAGTAAGTTCCTAGCAAATGAATTGCAGGTAAAATGCTTTGTACATTTTATGTTTTAGTAGATCAGCAACATTGCTTTACCAAGGATGTTGCACCAAATTGTACTCCCAACAATAGGATACAAATGCCTTTTCTCCCACCTCCTAAAAATGCTGTTTATTATCAAACCCTTTTATCTTCCCCAAAATCAAACCTGATAAGCAAAGACTCTGATATAAATTACTTTAATTTGTATTTTTAAAAAAAAGATAAGTGAAAGAACTAGAATAACTTTTTAAACATTTATTTTTTTCTTTTTTTTTCTTTCTTAGAATAACTTTTCACATACTTTTTGGCTATTTGTATTTTTCTTTCTTCTGTGAACTGACTGTATGCATGTGTTTGCTTTTCTGTTGGGATTTTGGTCTTTTTCCTATTGATTTATAATAGCTCTTTACATATTAAGTCAATTGTCCCATTATTTATCATAGTTATTGCAGTTGCTTCTCCAAATTTTGATATTTTATGATTTAATTTTATTGACTTTTTTTTTCCTTTGCAGAATATAAAAATTTTTACATGGTCAAAATAATCAAGACTTTGTAGCTTCTGGATTTTGTGTTTTTCTTAGAAAGGCCTTTCTCGACATAAACTTTTAAAAGTCTTTTGTGTTTTAAAAAATTCTTTTGCAGCTAATTTTTGGCACCTAACTTTTTGGTTCATATGGAATTAATTTTGGTCTTGAAGTGAGATAGGGCTCCAGGTTTTTCTTTTGAAAATTTTTAATTTTTCCACATGGCTAGTTAGTGTCCTAACACCATCAGTGGAATAAGTCATTTTCTCTGCTGATTTGATGTGCTCTCTGGACATATCCTAAAAGCTCGTATCTATTTGAATTTCCTCCCAAACCTTTATTTCTCTTCTATTCATTTTTCTGTCTTTTCTTGCATGCATGACAAACTTCTAATGACTGTAAATTTAAAATAAAATTTTGACATATACCAGGGTTTGTGTTTCCTTTTTGTATTCTTTTAAAGAAATTTTCTGTCTTTACATGTTCTCTCTGCACCTTAAAATGAACTTCAGAATTAATCTCATTAGTATTTCGGGATTGTATCACATTCATAGATTAATAGGGAGACTGGACATGTTTATAATAATGAGTCATGTTGTACAATGTGACACACTTTTCATTTCTCAAGTCTTTTGTGTCCTTCAGAATATTTTTTTAAGTCCTCTTGCTTTAAATTCATACAGAGATATTTTATTTTTGGTGGCTTTCGTTTGTTCATTCATTTATTGAAAGCATACTTGGTGGAAAATGCTCAGGGCCCAGCAGACAAGACAGAGCAGTGCTTGCCCCCATGGTGCTTTGATTCAGGTGTGGAGGGGAGATAATAAATACGTAACATAATATCAGGCAGTGGCAAACTCTATGAAGAAAAACACAACAGTGAGAAGTGATAGGGAGTTATCAGAAGCTAATTTGGTCAGGGAAGGTCTCTCTCAGGAGGTAACCTCTAAACGGAGACCTATGCAAAGTGAGGGGTGAAGCCTGCAGTATCTGAGCTGGTTCATGTCAATGGGAAGCAAGTACAAAGGCCCTGAGGCCTGTGGCTAGTGTAGAGAATGAAGTGGGAAGGGCCTTCAGGGCTGGACCATGAAAAGCCTCATGGTCCATCTTCAGGATGTTGAATATTATCCCAAGGGAAATGGGAAGACTTCGGATGGTTTTGGCAAGGGAGTGACATCCTGTGATGTACATTTAAGAAATACCACTTTAGCTGCTATGTGGAGAATACACTGCAAGGGGGCAATTCTAGATGCACATCCAGAAGGCACAAGCAGCTTCATGAGTAAGTGGCTTGGATTCCAGTGGAGCCTACTGTATTGTCACTACTTCCTCAACCCACCCTTATGATCCATGGAAGTTCCCTAGGACCAGCTGTGTGAGGAAGCCAAACCCTCAAGCTTGGTGTGCGGGTGGGTTTGCACAATGTGGTGGTACCACAGTCCCTCTCAAGGGTGGCCTGGAAGGGTAGAATGGAGGAGAGATTGTGAGCAGTGCATCTGGTTGGCGTTTTGTTCCTGGAAGGGAAGATGACTGGAAGCTATCTCCACTGATCATGGGCAGGGACTAATTGTTTGGCTGGATGGTCAGGAACTGGAGGAACAAGATGGGATGGCTGGTGACAAAGAGATTTGAGCAGAAGGTATGTGGCTAACCCTTTCTGAGTAAGCATGGAGCATGAGGATGTTTGTGTCGTAGGTGGCTGCCTGCCAAAGGGCATTCACCGCCCCTGTGGCTCTCAAAGATGAGGTGGTTAAGATGATTGTCTTCTGTGGATGACAGTCAGCCTCTTTCCCTAGTCACCTCAGCACTTGCTCAGTGGGCTTATGTTCAAAGAAGCTGGGGGTGTGGGGATGGTCCCCAAATGTGCAATTCCCTTCCCTGAAGCCAACCTGGCCACCATCACTGTGGAGTGCCCAAGCTGCCCACAGCAGAGACAAACATCGAGGCTCTGACAAGGCACAGTTCCCTGGAAGACCCCTCAGCCAAATGACTCCTTATGGCCTGGAAAGGGCAGTGATTATTTTCATTGCAATAGGCACTTTTCTGGATACAACGTTCCCTTCCCTGTCTGCTATGATTCTGCAAGTGCCACTGGGCACAGGCTTTCTCCGTTGTGATTTCCCACACAGAGGTGCATATGACCCAGAAAAAACAATGAGGGAGTAGGCTCATTCACATGCATTCATTTTTCCTCGTATGTACCCCCACACTCAGAAGCAGGTAGCCAGAGAAAACTTGAGGAGGACTATTGGGGACTAAGGTACTGCGCTGGCTAAAGAGATATTGCAGAGCTGTGGTGCTTTCTTCGAAATATCATATATTCTCTGAACATGACCAATATTTGATGATGTTTCTCCCATAGCCAGGTGTTGCAGTTGCAGGAGCTACTATGACAAATACCACACAATATTTTGGCTTAACAATAGAAATGTCTTGTTCCACAGTTTGGAGGCTAGAAGCCCAAAATCAAGATGGCAGCCCAGGGTCTGGTGAAGGCAGGCCTCCATCCTGTGGCCGTCTCTCTCTCTCCTCTCTGAATTTCCTCTCTTTATAAGGCCTGCAGTCATATGGACTAAGACCTACCCTGCTTTGGTTTGGTCAAACGGTAACTAAAAATAACATCTTCCAAAGGTCCTGTCTTCATACGGGTTCACACCTTCAGGAACACAGGTTAAGATTTGAAGCTGTCTTTTGTGGGGCCATGATTCAGTCCCCAACACCAGGATACCTGGGTCCAGGAACCAAGGGGCGAGGTGGGGGTAGCTCCTTTCACTATTACCTCTGAAGACCCTCTTGCAAATGGGTGCCTCTGATTCCTGCAATTTTGGACTCTGCTTATCTTAATGAAAGTCCCGGTTCCTAAGGGAGAAACACGACAAGCATGTGTCATTGAATTTATTTTGAGAATAGCACCTGGCTACTTTGGGATCCTCATCCCATTGGGCCAATAAGCAGAACAGAGGGTTACCATACTTGCTGGGGCTATTGGATCCCAGAGAAGAGCGTGTCTGGAAACTGGGGCTTCTCTTAGTTCTCCCATATAAAAGTATGTGGTAAAAATGAATAGAAGCATACAGAAATACACTAGAGGCAGAACTACTTGAAGCCTTAGATCCTTTAGGGATGAAAGTTTGGTGGTCCCAGCCAGTGTGGAGAACCACAGGCATCTGGCATGGACTGTGGGAAAAGAACGGCGTAAAGGCGACTGGGACAGAATAACTGAGTATTGTCTTCCTTTCTTTATTATGTGTATATTTGTGTAGGTGAAACCACCATTTACCAACCCCTTCTCCACTGAAGTATGCCTTCCCTTACTGGTTTGAAAAAGTTTTTTGTTGGCCTCCCACCTCCTTAAGTTTATTCAGAAGAAGCTTGCTTCACTGCAAGAAAAGTTAGTTTCCTTTCCCTTGGCAGCACCTGTTGAGGCTGGTTCTGACTGGTTCTGCCACTGAGCTTGCTAAGCCTCCACTTAAGACCAAGCATGATTTGCAACAGAGCATGCCCTGCTAAACCCCAGCCCTTAGCCTGCTTTTCTCCAAGTGAACTAGCCCACATCATCTCTCCCCATCCTTAGCCACTCCTTTATTCTACCTTCCCCAGACAGTGTAAAACCCCAGGTTCAATTCTGCTCCAGAAGACTGGGCTGAGGCTTTCCCTCTGGTCTCCTTGCTAGTCAACTACACAATAATCTCGTTCTCTTCTCAAAATCCTGGTGTCACGGTGCTGATATCTGTGCACATCGGGCAACAAGCCTGCTTTGGGCAGTAATGTAGATTTATCAGTTTCTTTCTTCTCTCTCTCTCCACTGCTCACTGATATAAGTCACACAGGACCTCAAATGGAGCTTGTGTTCAAGCTAGAAATGGAACATACATTTTCTAGAGATGGATATCGTGTTTTAGGGGATGTAGAGTCTTCCCTTTCTGAGGAGTGAATGAGCTTATTTCTGAGGGATGGTTGCATTGCGTGAGACAGAAGGACACTCTTGTTGCTCTTGTGATTTGTGGGTTTTAGTGCAGGAGTGTGGACACCTTGTAGTCAAGGGCATAGACCATTACTGGCTCAGGTTATCTGCTGTTGACTCAGCCTCCTCCCACTGCTTCAGAACTGCATTTCCTAGAACCTTCTTCCCTGTGGGGGTCCCATGAGAGGCTCTTGCAGGAGGGCTGGAAGGCAGAAAAGAAAGGGAACCCAGTTCTCTCTGATGGCAGTTGAAGATAGCTTTTGAGCATCACCATGCTTCAGAGCTGTGGGCTGCTCACCACTGGAGCCCTCCCTGACTCTTGCACCCCAGCCTTCCAACAGTCTCGAAAGCCTCTAATTCCCCACTTTAAGACCATTTCTGCCAATCAGTGAATTATCTCTGGTGGCTTCCATTTTCCTCCCAGAGCCCTGCCTGATTCAACCTGTTAGGCAGCTATTGCAGTACGCCACAGCAATTTATGCACCCAGGGCATGCACAGGGGTTCAGGGAAAGTGATGACTGATGATTTATATGAAAATGGACACAGGGCCCCCCGCTGGTCTGGAGGCATAGGCAGGGACTTGCTTTTAGGGTATATTACAGTTTATGTGCCTGTAGCAGTTAGGCATTGTTTATGAATTCCAAAAATATTTGAATTCCAAAAGAAATATTGGATTATGTTTGTAAACTGTTCTTTTCCTCTGGGCATATTAGAGTGTATTGGATTCAGAGATTTTACTTTTATTTGATTAAATAATGATTAAGGCTTTGATTGGGCCACATCAGTAAGACATTGAGTCCCCACCCCCGACTCACAAAGAAACCAACCGCAGAGAAGGGAGATTGGAGTTTTGACCTGGAACTGAGGAAGTAAGCACAGAGAGGAGCAGAGCAGCTGAGCCCAGAGAGAAACAAGCCCTGGGAAGAGAGGAACCCAAGAAGCCTGAACTCTTGTCAGATGTCTACAGCCATCTTGCTCCAACACGTGGCAACAGACTTTGGTGAGGGAAGTAACGTATGCTTTATGGCCTGGTAACTGTGGGCTTCTACCCCAAATAAATACCCTTTTTAATAAAAGCCAACAGATCTCTGGTATTTTGCATCAGCACCCCTTTGGCTGACTAATACAGTGCCTAAGTCAAATGGAATTACAGGTGATATCCATGTTTACTGAGCTTCTCTCATAAAATTGACAAGTGGTTTGAAAATATTTCTGCTAATAAACTGCAGATTGATGATAATACAAATACTGAAAGTAGAAGAGATAAATGGAAGAACTGGCATTTGTACTCCTAGTAGGGACTTTACTTGCATATACATTATGATGTGGAAACACTGTTGATCTAGTTAGATTTGATGTGCCTGTATCATTAATATATTTAAAAAAACAATTTCAAAATAAAATTTAAAGGAAAACAATTCTTTCAAGAATTACGTAATGTTTATCTCACCCATCAAAATTCTATTCTCAATGTGTGTTGTAATGTTCAGTATATTGGTTCGGAAGTACATAACTATCACATATATTTTATGTGTGTCTGTGTGTCCCTTCACTGGTCTCTGGAGGCTCTGGATAATGCAAAGGTAAGAAGAGGTTAGATGGGGAAAGTCTATCTTTTCCTCCTTTGTCTTTTCTAACTGGTAGTTTTCTACATGGAGAAAAGTTAATTGTTTTTTGAATATCAATTCCATATTCAGACCCTTGACTGAATTCTCTTATTTTTCAAATAGCTTCTTAATCAATTCTCCTGGTTCTCCTAGGAATAGAAATCATAATAATTTTGCTTCCTTCTTTCCAAGTTTATGTCAAGCTACCAGGCCCAATTTGAATTCTATAGCAATCATTCTAGGACTTAGAGGAAAAAGTGAAAATTTCAAAATTGTTTTATGAAGCCAGCATAATATTTCTATCATGAGGGCCTGAAAATAAAAACTTGTACCTATGGATGCAATAAAAGCAAATCAAATCCATAAATAAATTAAAAAAATAATGCAGCACAACCAGGAGGGGCCCATTCCAAGAATGCAAGGTTGTTTTAATATGAGAATATAATTAAGATTAGAAAAAATAGTTAGAAAATAATCTCCCATATTAAAATTTCACAAGAGAAAAAACTACCATTAATATCAAAATGGTATTTGATAAAACTGTATGGATGGACACTTCCTTAATGTATCAAGAGAAGCAAACTTGAATTAGAAGCCAACTTTCTATTGAATAGAGAAGAACAGAGAAATACCTCTTCAAGGCAATACGATGATTGTTTTCACCATCATTTGACATAATGCTGAAAGGACTAGAAAATAAAAAGGAGTAAGATATAAAAATTGGGAGGAAGGAGACAAAAATATCATTCCTTTCAGGTGGCTTGACTGTGTACTTGAAAGAAGCAGGAGAATCTAGTGAAAATCTTGAAAAATTAGAAACTTCAGCAAAGTACCTGTATGTATAATCAATCGACAAAATATCTCCTTATGGTATTTCATCTGTTAATTTTTTTCTGCATTCTATATATCTTTCCTATATACAAATATAATAGCATATTTTTCTCGAAATTTGTCTTATTTCTTCCAGGTTTCATATGCATTTGCATGGATTTGAGCAGAAAATGCTTTTATTGTGGTTAGTACACCTTTTTCTGTGGCTCTTTTCCATTCTTGCTTCTAGTTCAGGGCCTTTTACTTTTCCTTTTTAACTTGATTGGATTAGCATGCTTGAGTATCCTCCCCTATTCTCCACCCTTTCCTGCCTTGCTCTGGGCCCCAGGAGACTGACTTTGGGGCTGTATCACCTGAGTAGCTTCCAGGTGGGTTTGGAGGATAAGTAGGGATGAGGGACCTGGCAGGGGTAACCAAAAGTTAGGAGGAGAGAAAGCCCCTGTACTCTCCCTGCTCTCCTGCTCATAGTGCATCTCCTTGATTCTTCGGCATTAGGGTGGAGGTGGCTTCCAATTGTTGCTAGATCCTGGATGCCTCAAATTCCCTTGCTGGCTCCCTGAACTCTGCCCACACCTCTGAGGTCTGGGAGACCCAGTAAGGGCCAATGTTTGCAAATATCCCATTGGCCTTGAAAAGAAGGGGACCTTCTGTTTGCAGGGCATGGTTTTGTAACATACTTATTCATTTTGCTGTATCGATCCCCCATCCTTAATCTGTTTTCATTGTTGTTTGTGGGGTTGATCGGCCATAGGCAGACTGAGAGGTGAGCTACATTTTTTTTTCTGCTGTTGTGTTTCTATTTCTCTTTGTAGTTACCATAGTTTTTCCTTTATAATTCAATGCTGCATTATTTAGTACAGAAATTTTCCTGATGGTTGGAAATTTATTGGAGATTACAGCCTTTATCATTGTAAAGTGCCTTTCTTCCGCAACATGCTTTTTCCCTGGAATCGCCTCGACTGATATTAAGAGCACAATCCAGGCTTGTTATTCTGCAGTTGCCTGTATGTCTTTGCTCATTCATTCACTTACTTTGGTTCAGATGCATCTCTTTTTTGTTTTTTTCTCCTCCCCGCAGCAAGCAATTTTAAAAAATATAATCTTTAAAATGTGAGTTCCATTGAACTCTGGGGAGATTGGAGGAAGGAACAGGTGAACTCTGGGGATTTGCAGGTCTGTGGTTAAAACTATAAAATTGTGCAGGTCAGAGTGTAAACTATAATCCAAGCTTAGTGGCAATGCTTCAATATGTGTTGATCAATTATAACACATGTACCACACTAATGAAGGATGTTAATATGGGAAAGTGTGGGAAAGGGAGGGGGGGTGAGGCATATGGGAATCCCCTCTATTTTTAATGTAACATTTATGTAATCTAAAGCTTCCTTAAAAAAATTTTTTTTTTAAAAACCTACAATGGTGCAAATATTCTTTTGGCAAATATGGCAGGTGGAGGATTACTGGGGCAGGGTGTTGGGTGCGGGGAGATAATGCAGGACAGGTCACATCTGGGGCAGGCTTCTATGAAATACACAACTGTTCATCTTGTCATGGGTGTCATCTCAGTGAGTGGAGGCCTACACAATAAACAAGGAAATATTAAACTCTCATCCTGGGGAGTCCTGCTATGTTCTCAATCAGAGGGGCAAGAATCTCTGAAGAACATAGATAGTGCCTAATAAAAGAAAACAGACCAATATGTCAAGCCCTCAATATTAATGCATGTAACTAGGAACTTATTCTTCAAAATTTAAACTTAGCAGGTATCATAGGTTCTGAGGGGAAGAAAGAATAGAATAGATGGAACACAGGCCATTTTTAGGGCATTAGAATTATTCTGCATGATTTTGCAATAACGGACACAACCCATTTTAAATTTTGTCAAAACCTATAAAAATGTACAATGCAAAATGTAAACCATAATGTAAACCATTGACCATGGTTAGTAGCAATGCTTCAATATTTGTACATCAATTGTAACAAATGTACCATCCACATGTAAAATGTTATTAATAGGGGAGAGGGGAAGAGGGGTAGGGTATTGGGTATATAGGAATCCTCTATATTTTCTATGTGACTTTTCTGTAACCTAAAGCTTCTTTGACGGTAAAGTGAAACAAATAAGACACTGGGGGAACATACGGAAGAAATTGTCACTGGACATAAAAGATAGCAGATCTTACAGTGATGAAAGACACAATGTATAAAAAAATTTCTATTTTATTTCAAAAAATTTTTAATTTTTCTATTTTTTATTTTGTATCTCATTTGCTATTTTAAAAATTATTATTTTATTTTCTTATTAATTTTATTTGGTTATTTTTGGAGAGGTTTTGGATCGCAGAAGGGTCACAACTGTGGCAGGGGAGGATCACTGGTGCAGGGTGTTGGTGATAGGGAGATGTGTGGGGAGGGGTGCACCTGGGGCAAGCCTTTAAGGCATATGAATATGTTCAAATGTTCATAAGGCATTGTCTTGGTAGGTGGAGACCCACACAATAACCAAAAGAACATTGAATTCCCATCCTGGGGAGTCCTGCTACATTCTCTAATAGAGTGGCAAGAATCCCCTGAGTGCAAGAGCAGTGCTTAGTGAAGGAAGACGGACCATTACACCAGGCCCTTGATATTAATGATTGCACTTATGAACCTTGTGAAATTAAAACTTAGCCTAGTATTATACATTGCCTTAGTGTTACCTACTGAAATCCTCCTTGTTGCTCAAATGTGGCTTCTCTCTAAGCCAAACTCAGCATATAAATGCACTAATTTACCCCCAGCATGGGACAAGACTCCCGGGATGAGCCTCCCTGACACCGAGGAATTATTACCAAGCACCAACTAGCGATGCAGTTGGAAAGACCTTGACCAAAAGGGGAAAATATCAATTACAAATGAGTTTTTATGGTTAAGAGTTTTCAAAATGAGTCAGGAGGTCATTCCAGAGGTTATGCATATTGAAGCATTGCTACTAATCATGGAATATAGTTTACATTATAATTTACTCTCTGCCCAGTACAATTTTATAGGTTTGGACAAAATGGCTCAGAATCTCTTTGACTGCCATAATAAACAGTGCCTCAAACAGCGGGGCTCCTGAGGGCTCTGGAGACAACCAGATACTATAAGCAGAGCAGACAGGCTCAGGAATTAGGCATCCTGTAGTGGGCCTCTCTTTGGAATTTATGCTTCCCAGTGTAACAGAGTTAGACTCATTTACACTTTCCCTACACATGGCTTTTCTGTCTCTTTTATTTGAACCTATAATTAGCACTATACTTGTTAAATACATACCCCAGAGACTTAAATCTTTGGTCTGTTCATGTGCTGGCTGAGCCCTGAATCTTAGCAGAGTTGCAACACCTACACTTCAGTTCATTGGACTAACCTAAGACAAATAACAAGGAGGTGATGATGGACAATGCCCATCCCAAGGAACATAGAGAGTCTGCAACTGCAAGCAAGACAGTTCCATCCATCTCCCCTATGGGATCTAAGCCCCCTCTCAATTAGAAACAGAGTGAGCATCACCATCCCCAAATCCTCAGGACTGGGGAATGAACAAT
This sequence comes from Tolypeutes matacus, assembly GCA_026826555.1. NCBI lineage: Eukaryota > Metazoa > Chordata > Mammalia > Cingulata > Chlamyphoridae > Tolypeutes > Tolypeutes matacus. Next base: position 8,924,104 of record JAKSZT010053840.1, read on the forward strand.
GGACTAAAGTAGTCTTATTATTATTCTAATATAGATTTATTGTTATTCTAGCAATGGAAGAACTTGTAGTATTGCTATAAAGGCAGTTCTGAGGGGAGGGAGAGGAAAGAATAGGTGTAACATGGAGGCATTTTTTGGAACATTGGAATTGTCCTGCATGACACTGCAATGATGGATACAGGCCATATACACTTTGTCAAAACCTATAAAACTGTACTGGTCAGAGGGTAAACTATAAAGTAAACTATATTCCATGATTACTAACAATGCTTCAATATGTGTTCATCAATTGTAACAAATGTACCACACTAATAAAAGGTTGTTAATGTGGGAAAGTGTGGGAGGGGGAGAGGTTGGGCATATGGGAATCCCCTATATTTTTTATTTAACATTTATGTAATCTAAAGCTTCTTTAAAAATAAAAAAAACCTAAATGTTCTAAAAAAATAAAAATGTAACCTTTAAAACGTGAGTTTACCCAGGTATATTTATTGATAGAGCTGTTAACTTTGGTTTTGTCTCTATCATCTTTTTTATGTTACATTGCTGAGTTTTAATGCTGTCTGTGTGGTTTGCATGTTTTCCTTCACTAATTTGGAGGTTTATTGTCTTTTTTTAGTTTTTAAATATTTATATAAGGTACTTAACCATCCATTTCTTGATTTATCAAAAATTACAGACTGTATTTTTACCAACTATGAAAAATAAGAAAATGAATATATTTAGACTTTCTTACAAATCCCTTTCCTTCCTGTACCTCCAAGTTCTGTGGGTTTATATCATTCTCATGTTGCTAATGTCATAATGTTGCCCTGCCACAGCCATATTTTGTTCTCCTCGACCTTGGGTCTGTAAGGAACCCACTTCCCTCTTGTACAGATCTTGTGCCAGCGATCTTTGTATATACCTCGACTGGCTGGCTGTTTTCAGCCACAAGGATTTTGAGGAGTCCCCCATGGGTATACTATTTTAAATACTTGCATATTTGAGATTGTCTTTTGCTCAATTTGGCTTAGTATGATTTTTTCAGTCACAGTTTATTTCCCATGAATTTATGATTACATTCTTCTATGGTCTTCTGGAATGTACTGGTGCTGGGACAACTCTGAAGGCAGCTTGACTTCCCTCTTTGTATGGAACTTGCATTTTTTGCCTTTAATAAAGCTTATTAGAAATGGCTTAGTGTTGATTTTCCAGTATTAGTTGCTTCTGGAATGTGGTGTGCCCTTTCAGTGATTCTTCCTATTGTTAGAAATAATTTCTTTGAATATTTTTATTTCTGTGGGGTGGGTTCCCTATTTTAGGGATACCAATTATCCTTAAGTTGCTATTTGATCATGTTCATTAATTTCTTCCTAATTACTTGAATCACTTTCTCTTTTTTGCTCTCATTTTTTATTATGTTCAGTATTTCCTTGATGCCAGAAATTCGGTTATCAGCTATGTAGTTTCTTTACCATTTCTAATCTATTTATAAGTCCTGAAAAACCTTTCTATTTGTTTCCCTAGCTCTTTAATCTCCCCTTTTTATGTTATTCTACTATTTTCATCATTTTAAAATCTACAAATCCTTTATGGTGTACAGAGTCCATCCATATTCATTATCCCATGTAATCCTTGTGATACTTTTAAAGATTAGGCATTGTCTTTTTTCCAAAAATTTTATTATAAAAATTTTCTCACATAAAGAAAAGTTTACAGAATTTTACAGTAAGCCCCCATATGCTCACCACCTAGAGTCTACCAGTAACATTTGGCTATACTATTCTCCTACATACCTATCCATCTCTCTGTCCATCCATCAATCCCTCTTATTTTTTTTATATATTTCAGAGTAGGTTGTAGACATCAGAACATTCCTCCAAACTCCTCAGCAGAATCATCTATTTCTGAGTCCTTCTTTCATTGCCTTTCTGTTCTGTGTAAGATTTAAAAAAAAAAAAAACATCATGTAGCATTCTTGGAGAATTTTCTACTATTTCTCACCCAATACTCCCCAACCCCCCAAGTGGATTTTTTATTTCTTTTTATGGTATGGTATATTTTTTGTTTTATTTTCTTGAAGTCATATTTTCCATAGCTACTATGCCATTTCCTTTCATTTTAATTAACCTCCATCAAGGGTTTCTATTTTGTTCAATATGATGTTAGAAATTTCTCCTTGACTTGTGCTTCTTGTTTGAGACTCTCTTGTTCTCCTCTCAGGGTTTCAGCTGGGTGTAATGTGTTTATGCTAATTTCCTGGATTGATGTTGAGGTGGGAGAGTTGGGGAAGGTGGAGTGATTGGCTGAGCTGTGGTCAGTTGAGTTTGTTCACCAATGTCTGCTTCTGCCCTGCTATTTCATTAAGAGCCTGTTATAGGGTTCTCTGCCCCTCAGGGAAAGCTCCTATATTAGCCCTGGGGGAGTTCTCCCTGGGGTGTGAGTGTGGGGTGGGCTGCATGCATCCCCTTGCCTCATTTCCTCCATCTCTCCTGGCAACCAGCACCAGCCAGCCCTCACTGGGCAGAGAGAAGACCCAGGAAAAGCACTGCGGTGGGGATCCACCCTGTGCTTTCCCTGCCCTCTTCCCCCGGTTTCTGCAGCCCCTCTGAGGATCTCTTTTGCCTTAGGCTTTGATAACATTATGCTTACTGGCTGGAGGAAATCAGCCCCTGGTGAAAATATACCCTGACACTGACTTCTTGCCTCCATGGTTTCTGTCTTAGTTTGCCAGAGGGCTGTTAATGCAAAGTACCAGAAATGTATTGGTTTTTACAATGGAAAAATTATTTAAGGTAAAGTTTACAGTTCTAAGGACATGAAATGTCCAAATGAAGGCATCAGCAGGGATGCTTTTTCAGGGTCTTGCCATGCGGTGAAGCAAGATGGCTGTCAATCTCTGCTGAGGTCTCTTCCTTCCTCCCCAGAATCTACTGTCTCCTAGAGCTCAGTTGTTGGCAACCAGGTACAGGGCTTGTCTCTTTCTAGGCCTCCTCTCTCAGTCTCTCAGGGTATTTCTGTTTTCCTGAAGTCTTCTCTCTTACATGGCAGGATCAATATAATATGGCAGCTTCCTTTATTTCTGTGTGTCCATTTATATCAGAGATGGGAGACTCAACCTGAGTTGTGCCTCAGTAACATAGTCCAATCAAAAAGGTCTCACACCTGCAGGAATGGATTAGTTAAAAAACATAATCATTCTCTTTTTGGGATTCACAAAGGAATTTCAAACTGTCACAGTTTCTGATGGGAAATTGGCAGTTAGTTTTATTGAGAATCCCTTGACAAATCACTTTTCTTCTTGCTGCTTTCAGAATTCTCTTTTTATCTTTGACATTTGACATTTTGATTAGTATCAGTCTTGGAGTAGGTCTGTTAGCATTTATCCTGTTTGGAGTTCATTGTGCTTCTTGGACATGTATATTTATGTCTTTCATAAGAGTTGAGAATTTTTTGGTCATTATTTCCTTAACTATTCTTTCTTCCCTCTTTCCCTTCATTTCTCCTTCTGGGACTCCCATGATGTGTATGTTTGTATGCTTCATGCTATCATTCAAATCCTTTAGATACCGCTCAGTGTTTTCTATTCTTTTCTCTATTTGTTCTTCTGACTGTATGATTTCAATTGTCCTGTCTTCTTGTTCAGTGATTCTTTCTTCTGCCTGTTCAAATCTGCTGTTGTATGCCTCTAGAGTATTTTTAATCTCCATTATTGGGTTTTTCATCCAAATTTCTATTATGTTTCTTTTTCAACTTTCTAATTATCCTTTAAGCTCACACATTGTCTCCTTAATGTTGTCTAGCTCTTTATCCATATTTAATTTATTTCTATCATTATTTTCCTTTAACTCCTTGAATTGACTTGGGAGATCTGTTTGAACTTCTTTGATTAGTTGTCCCAAAGTATGTTTATCTTCTGAAGTTTTAATTTGTTCTCTTGACTAAACCATAATTTCCCATTTTTCAGTATGGCTTATAATTTTTTGTGCTGATGTCTGGACATTTGATTATTTTGATGTGCTAACTCTGAAGGTCAGTTTCTCCCTCTTGCCTAGGGTTTTCTTGTGGATTGGCTTTGCATTATTGTTCTTCTTCAATGCTTGGTTCAGTTTATATTGAACCTCTAGAGTAGTCAGTCTTCAGGTTTTCTCAGGTCTTCTACAACTGTTTCTTGCACTGGACATGTGCAACTTTTAAGATTGCACTTTATGTGCAATTGTTTCACCTCCAGAGTAATTCTCCCTTTCTTTTGTTCCTCTCTGGGAGTCCTGAACTGTTCTGTTTTTGTGGGGCAGATTTTCCTCCTCAGCTCCTATGATTTACTCAACTGCTCTCACTCAGTCAATGCCCTTTTTACAGTACTATTTTCAGTCTTGGGGCCCATTCTACCTTACAGCAGTTTAATTTCCCCTTTTTTCTGTGAGGGTTTTCTGCGTCTGGTAATTTCCACTGTAGGGTATCACATCCCAGGGAGCCAGATGGGGCCAGTGTTTAAAAGTGCCCATTTTATGTGCTCCCAGCAATGGGAGACAGGGTTGGATATGTTTACTCCTTGCCAACAGTTCCAACATGGGTATCTTTTGTTTCCACATTAGGTGTCCCATTCCAGAGAGCTAGATGAGATCAGCTTTAATAAACACCCATTTTCTTGTAGGTGCTCCAGCAATTAGAGACCAGGTTGAGTGTGTGCACCTCTTGCTAAGAGTTCTGCTCTTTTATTTCCTGGGAACCCTTTTGTGTGCTTGTGGATTGCCAAATGCTTATATTCTGCCTCTGTGACTCTTAAGCTGTGTGGGACCAAGTGACAAAAGGGATTGGGACTGGTGAGTCTGAATTGTAGATCTCCTACTTTATTTTTTTTCCCTTTGAACCAGCATTTGTGGAGTATTTTTCCAGTCTCTTCATCCTCCAGAATTCCAAACAAATGAAATTTGTCCTTTTATTAGTTGTTACTGAGGGGAGACTTTTCCAGGGGATGTCTTATGTTGCTATCTTGATGATGTCATCTCTCTCTCTTTTAAAAATTACTTTCTGAAACATATGTATGTTGAGGATATCTCCAAATCAAGTTAAGTTAAAGGAAATTTTAGTCATTGAATATTTTTTAAAGCATTATATATTTTAATATATGTTTTTTGAGCCAAGTGAAGCTGTGGGAAGTCCACTTGCCCTGCCTGTTCCAGGACTCAGGCACTGCTCAGAGGGGGTGCTGCAGGATCTATGACTCCACCTTTACCTGAAGAGCCAGGGGATGAGGAAAACCAGCCACAGAGCTCCAAGAGCAGGCACAAGTGCCAGTCGAACCATCTCTGACTCCCGCGGGAGGGAAAGTGCTTGCCCTCAGCCCTAGGCATGTGGCTGCAAAGTGATTGGAGGTAAGTACCACACAGCGATGTCTATAGAAAGAAAAAAAAAAAGCACTGTTCGTCCTCAGCTTGGTTATGAACCTCTCACCCAACGAGATAACTGAGTAAGAAAAAAGACAAACCACCCAAGAGGAAACTGGTTCTAGGACATGACCAGACATTTCACAAAAGACAAAAATCCCTGTGGCTGAGAGGCACCTGAAGATATTTAATTGCACTGACTTGGGAACAACAAGACCATGTTTCAATGACCAGAAAAGATATTCAATTGCATTGACTTGGGAACAACAAGACCATGTTTCAATGACCAGAAAATGGCCTAAGAGGTGGAGTGTCCACTGTTCTGCCATTGGAGGCCAACTGGTCTACCACTAACAAAGCTGAGTAAGCACAGAACCCCTAATCTAGAAATTATCCTCGGTATTTTCTTGTAGGAAACTTCTTCATGTGCAGAGGATGAAGTACACTAAATGTTTTATTGGAGCATTGTTTATAATACTGAAAAATTGGAATGCTCAAGAAGAATTAGATAAATTATGGTATATTTATATGTGCACACTTGAACAGCAATTAAAATAGATGAATTTATAAGAATCAACACCAAGATATCCTAAAGCTAAAATGATGAGTGAAGAAAGCATGTTTCAGAATGATAAATTCTGTATGACTTTATGTAAATAGTAAAAACAAACAAACACTTTCTATAGCCTCATTTTGGATTCACATCCATGTAGTAAAAATATTATTCTCAGTGTGGGAAGAACACATACAGACTCCAGCATAGGATTTTCTTGTTGAGCTGAGGAAGAAGGATGGGATTGAGAAGGGGTACAGTGTAGACTTCAATTATAGCTGCCAAGTAGATAAAGGATGGTGGGTGGATTCCAACTGTATCACAGGACAAGGAAGCTTAGAGAAGCTGGTGTCCAGGTCTCCTTGTTGCCAGCAATAATTTGGCAAGTGAAAATCCTAAGTGTGATCTACAATTTATACTGGAAGCATAATCTATTTTAGACACTTCTGCAAAGTGAAAAACAATAATTCTACCAATTGACAGAAAATAATCATCAAAAAGAGATTACAGAAAAGATATTTTAATTTAACTACAAAAGATCTAGCATGTTCAAATAATGAAACCAAAAGCGGTAGTCACAAATAACACAATCTTTGGGGAAGAGATGCATCCTCACTGATCCATAATACTTATTAGTGAACAATGCCCAATGCTTTGAGGTGGCCAAACAAACACTCCCTCAAAAGTTAAACCCAATATGAAAGGATGACAGGATAGGAAATCCCAGACACTGTTCTCAAAGAAACCATTACCATGAGGAACGTTAGAAATATGAAAAATAATGTTATATTACATTTTTAACTGAGTTGGTAAACTCAGTTCTCAATTTAATGAAGATCAGATAAATCCACTAATAGCCCCATTAATCAAGTCCAAGAAAATAGTGTCTGGGAAACCCATGTTTTCTGGACTTCTGGGCTTTCAAGTGTGATTCTATTAGAAACAGAGCCTATCTTCATACCCATTCTGAGGGGAAATGTCATGAATTATTAAATTAGATCACAGCACCGAGGCAAAGGCATCTGTGTTTGTTTTTTAAGCATTCTCTTATTGCTGATGCTCCTGGGCAGCCTGCCTTAAATCTGAGCAAGGAGGTGAGGCCATAAATCAGGGACAGACCCATGTCTCAGTGACTCCTTTTACCTCTACCTGGGAACTATTCCCCAGTGGCCCCCAGGGAGTACCCTGGACCAGATCCAAAGGGTGGCCTTAAGGCAGGCACTCTTCCCATGCAGATTGGCTTCCTTTACATCCAAAGAGGGAAGGGGGTGGAGATCTTCAAAGTTTGTATCAGGTCAGTAGCAAGCACCTGAGGCTTGGCAAAGAGAAGAGTCAATTGTGGCAGTTAGAGGGTAATCCAGCCCTCATAGACCACAGAAGGCCATGTACCCCCAACTCAAGCTCCCTTCATAGTCTTGTCACCCATTCCAATTGCATCATAATATGAGATATAAGATCTCCCCTCTGGTATTAATGAGGCAGACAGTGGCAGTGGGAAAATAGCTGCAAAGCCTGGGACAGAAATTGGAACAGGTGGCAAGCAACAGTGGCCATTGAGAGTCTTCTGGCCAGTGCTACCAGGCACTGTGGCTCCTTCTTTGGGCATGCTGTTCATCTTTTGGGAAACTTCCTTCCTTTACAGCAACATCTCCTTTGGCACAGGAGATGCTTTTTGCTCTGGGACTAGACAGCCCTGCTCCACCGCCTGCTCCCTCCCCCTCTCCTTCATCTTTGCCCTCCTTATTAATCTCATAAAGCAGCACTCAACACAAGGGACTTACATACCATTTGAGCTGACTGCAACTGGTTCTTCAGACTAGATTTAATGCAACATCCTTGGGGCTACCTTTCTCAACCTCCCTCGACCAGGTGAAGCACTTTGGTTGTGGGTGGGCTCAGCACCATGTACCTTCCTTTCTGTACTGCTTTGCCTGCCAACATTGTCATTGCTTGTTGCATTATTTTCCTCTCTTACTCTCCTATCAAATCATAAGGCTCTGTGAGGTCAACAACCTGCTTCTAGCTGTGTAACCATGGGCAGGTCCTTCAATTGGGGAGCCTCAGTTTCCTCTTCCTGTGCATGATTACATAACTTGGATTTGTAATCAAATCCAAGGGAAGAGGCTGGGAGTTCACCTTCATGCTTGTCACAAGACCAGGTTAGGCTTGACTACGTGGAATCTGACTTGCATGGGGACCAGACAGCTTTCTCTCTCTCTCTCTCTTTTTTTTTTAAAGATTAATTTATTTATTTTACTTTTATCCATTTTTAACCCCCTCTCCCTCCCCGTTTTTGCTGTTTTTGTGTCCATTCGCTGGGCAATTCTCGGTGTCTGTTTCCTGCCCTCTCTCTCATCTTTCTCCTCCTGTCTTCACCGGGATTCGATCCTGGGAACCTCTGATGTGGGAGAGAGGCGTTCTGCCACCTGCGCCACCTTAGTTCCTGGTTTTTTGGTGCATCTTGTCTTGGCTCTCCCTTTGTGTCACTCCTGTTATGTTATCATCTTGCTGTGTGGCTCTGCGGGGCCTGATGGCACACCCATGTGCAGGGCCTGGGGGCTCTCCCGCTCAAGGGGCCTGGAGGCCCACATGCCTTCTATATTTTTCTTTATTTTACCAGGAGATCCCAGGGATCAAACCCAGTTCCTTCCATATGGGAGACAGATACCCAACCATTTGAGCCACATCTGTACCCCACTCCCAGGCAGCTCCCTTGACTGCAAGAATACAGAGGACTTTAGGACCAGCAGCTGGTCAATGACACTGGGAAGTCAGGTCTCCTGGACCCTGGAAAGGTTCTTTTTAAATATGAAGAAATGGGGAGTTCAGTTACTACCATGGTCCTCTGGGCATGTCCTGGTGGAGGGCTCATCCTGGTGGAAGAGTATGGATACTAAGGCGTTTGATCAGCACCTGGGTCAGTGGCTGATTGGAGCAGGCCAAGGGCACATGGGGAGTAGGGAGGATCTCCTGCAGTGCTTCCCATACACTGTATGACCCATTGGTAAGGAGCTGTTCAAGGTTTCTCAAGATGGGGCTCTATCTCTGCTCTGTTCCATTGATCTATCCTAATGCCAATACCACATTGTCTTAATTACAGTAGCTTTATAATAAGTTTTGAGATCAGATAGTGTTTATATTCTGACTTGGTCTTTCTTTTCAAAGTTGTTTTGGCTTTTCTAAGTCCTGTGCATTTCCACATGAATTTTTAGAATTAGCATATAAATGTGTAAAAAATGTTTGCTAAGATTTTGATCGAAATTGTGTTGAATCTATAGATCCATTTGGAGAGTTGTCATCTTAGCAATATTGATTCTTTTGACCCATGAACATCATAAATCTCCCCTTTAATGTCTTTCAGAAATCCTCTGCAGTTTCCAAATCTTTTTTCAGATTTATCCCCAAGTGTTTCATGTTTTCTGATGGTGGTGTTTTTTTGAACAGTTGATTTTTTGTATATAGCTTTTATGATCCGCAAATTTGTTAGTTCTCATTCAGTAATTTTTTAAATTTCCATTAGATTTTTTACATAGATGATCATGTCATCTGCAAATAGTTTTACATCTTTCTTTTCAATCTGACTGCCTTTTGTTTCTTTTTCTTATCTTACTGTACTGACTAGAACCTCCATTGTAATGTTGAGTGTAAGTGGTGAAAGCAGACATCATTGGCTTCTTTCTAATCTTAGGGGGAGAGTATTCAATTGTTCAAATTTAAATACGATGTTTTTGTAGTTTTTTTTTGTAGATACCCTTTATCTGATTGAAGAAGTGCCCTTCTATTCATATTTTGATCAGTGTTTTTGTCAAAAATGGATGTTCGATTTTTTCCCAAATGCTTTTTTCTGCATCTACTGAGATGAATATAGAATTTTTCTGTTTTAATTTGTTAATATGGGAATTGCATTGATTGATTTTCAAACGTTAAACCAATCTTGCTTTCCTGGAATGAACTCCACTTGGTCATGATGTGTTATCCTTTTTATATATTGTTGGATTTGATTTATTCAAATTTTGTTGAGAATTTTAATATCTATACTCACAAAAGATATTGGTCTGTAGCTTTCTTGTTTTCTTGTGTGTGTTAGGATAATACTGCCTGTATATAATCACTTGGGAAGTATTCTCTCTTCTTCAGTTTTCTGGAAGAGTTTGTGTAGAATTGGTATTATTCCATCCTTAAATGTTTAGTAGAATCAATTAATGAATCCATCTGGATCTGGGGTTTCTTCTGTGGAAAGGTTTTAACTACTGTTCTATTTTCTTAATACATATTTCTTTTTGAGTAAGCTTTGGGAGTTTGTTACTTTCAAGGAATTTGTCCATTTCATATAAAATTTTCAAATTATTTGCCATAAAATTGTTTATAGTATTCTCTCATTATCTTACTAATATTTGTAGACTCTGTAGTAATATCATTTCTCACATTACCAATATTGGTAATTTGTGTCTTCTCTCTCTTTTTTTGTGTGTCCAGTCTAGGTAGAGGTTTGTCAATATTAAACTTTTTAAGGAATCAGGTTTTTTGTTTGTTTGTTTGTTTCCTTGAGATTTTCTATTGTTTTGCTCTTTTCTGTTTTTCTCTAGTTCTATTTCTCTTATTTCCTTGCTTCTACTTATTTTGAGTTTAATTTTCTCTTGTTTTCTAGTTTTTTAAGGTGGAAGCTGATGTCATGGACCTGAGGTCTGTTCTTTTCTAATATGTTTAGTATGATAAATTTTCTCTAAGTTTTCCTTTAGTGGCATCCCACAAATTTTGATATATTGTGTTTTCATTTAGTTCAAAATAAGTTCTAATTTACCTTTTGATTTCTTTTCTGTTTCATGTATTATTTAGAATTATGTTGCTTAATTTCCAAATGTTTGGGGGACCTTTCAGATATCTCTCTGTTACTGATTTCTAATTTAATTAGTTTGTGGTCAGAGAGCAGACTTTGTATTACTTGACTCATTTTACATTTATAGAGACTTGTTTTATGGTCCAGAATATGGTTGATCTTAGTAAATGTTCCATGTGCTCTTAGAAAGAATATGTATTCTGATGCCATGCTATATAGATGTCAATTACATCAAGATGGTTGATAGTGTTGTTTGAATCTCCTACAACTTTACTGATTTTCTGTCTACTTGTTCTACCAATTATTGAGAGAGGGGTTTTGAAATCACCAACTATAACTGTAGATTTATCTAATTCTCCTTGCAGTTTTATCAGTTTTTCATTCATGTAATTTGAAGCTCTACTATTAGAGACATAAATGGGTAGGATTTTTATGTCTTTGTGATGAAATGACCCCTTTTGCCTCAAGTCTACCTGCAGAGCTGCACGGGGGAGTTCAAATTCACATCCTATTCAATTTGCTCCATCAGAAATATGCTCGTCATTGAAAAACTTTCAAACTCAAATTTTGTTACTTGAAAGTCAGAACACAATTCTTACATTGAGATTTAAAATTTTCTTTTACATTTGTTGCAATTAGTTTGTCAATGAGTCATTACAAATTCTAACTAGTGACTTCATCCATGAATAAAAATGATAACTTTTGTAAATGCTTTATTTACAAAACTATAAATATATTTAACTGCTCACTTGTAGCACACACATATATATCATAATGCATCATATTTAGGATTGTTGAAACACAGAATGAAAAGTGCATTGGACTTTGAATAAGACAGACCTTTTTTTTTTTAAACAAGAATCACTTTTCTTCAATTCTTATGCTATGAGTGTTAAATGAGATATTTGAAGTTTCAGAATACTTAGCAGTTGTTAGTAGCTCTCACTCACCCCCATCTCTCAAAATTCTCACGGGAAACCACCTCCTCTCTCCCATTTTATATAATATTTTTTTGGCTAAAATAAGCCATAAACAATGGGAAATCAGAGTTATTCCTGAAATACATTGAAAATCCCTTTATAGCGTCAGTATTAGGTGGGTAGATGAACAGTGTCTTATAGTCAGTAATTTTGGGCAGTGTTTTACCATATGGAGTTGTTTTGCTTTGGGAAATGCACTTTCCTAGTGGCAGAGCTGAATCAACAGCCCATTTGTGGAGTCATAGCTCCAGAGGTAGCAAAGACCTTGAGGGGAAAAAGAAGTGGTACTGATCTAACTCCCTGCTAGAGGGATGGGTGGGCGGTGGGGTCCTGAGGCAGGAGAGGGTGAGTTGTATGGGGCCATGGGACTGGTAAGTGGGAAATCTGGACTTAGTGCTCCTGGCTCCTGGTTCCTGAGGCTGCGCTTGCTCTTATGTTGCAAGAGTTCTGTACTTTGGAGACGTGGTTCACACAGGCAAAGAGGGCTTATTAGAATCATTTCGGGATCATCTGGACTGAGACTCAAGTGGTGGTGGTGGTGGGGCTTAAAATTTTTTATGCATCATCTTAATTCTGTTGGCAGCAGAGAAAAAACAGAATTACCTGATTGGGTCCACTCTCCTCCCAAGTGTACAGACAGAATTTGCCAAGTTCAACGATGCTCTTAGTTTCTAGTGCTATTAATTCATAGTTCAGAATCCCATTTTCCCCAAAGTGCTGTATCCTTTAGTGAAAAAAAAATTTTTTTTCCTACTAATGAAAATTTGAAAGTTAGAGAATTAGAAGAAATTTTAAAGTCCTTTTGTCTCCCCTGTTAACATTTTGGGATACTTCCGAGCCCCCCACACACCCGGTTTTTGTCTAAGTATGATTTTTTGTTTTATGAATTTTTTGTTTATTTTACATAGCTATGACCATACTCTATATACAATTTCATATTCCATATTTTCTATCCTACATGATAGCAGAAGTTTTTCCATATTTATTATAAATCCTTCATGAAAATAATTTTAGTGGCTGCATAATATCCTGTCCAGGTACTTACCCATTTGCATAGAGAGCTTTTACTGCTACTGAATTCTAGAATTGAAATTACTAGAAAAAGGTTTAGAATGTTTGATAACATCTTACTTTCATTGTCAAAATAATACATGAATATTGTAAAAAAGACGTAAAAAGAAAAAAATAAACACTTGCAAAGAACAGAAAGTAAGCAAAATTGTCTACCAAACTTCTTTCAGTATCTACCTCTAGACATTCACCATCTTTTTTTTTAATACTTTAAAAAATTTATTGTTGATATATATGCATTAAATAAAATTTACTATTTTACCCATTTTAAGCGTACAATTTAGTGGCATTAATTACATTCACAATGTTGTGCTATCATCACCACCATCCATTATCTATTCAGTGATAACTCCCCATTCCCCCTTCTTCCCCACTCATCACCTCTAAATCTAATTTCTTTTTTTTTCTTTTTTAATTAATTTAATTTTTATTGTGGGTAAAAATCAAAATTTTCACAATACATACCAATATTTGTAAAATGGTATATAAATATATATGCATATATGTGCATTTGCTTACAAAAATGTTATTTATATATATATATAAATATATTTTAAGAGGTGCTTAGATTACCTAAAATATTACATGGAACCCACTGGGATTCCCATGTTGCCTGCCTCCCACACCTCCCACCACATCCCACACAAACATCTCCCACAAGTGTGGCCCACCACCCTCAGTGGACTTACATATCCTGGGGCCTTGCCACCAACCATAGACCACAGTTCACATCGTAGACCACACTCTCTCCCACACAGTTCTGAGTGGTGTGTGCTGATTTAAAATGGCCTACATCCGTTGCCACAATGGTACTCAGGACAACCTCCAAATCCCAAAGAAGCCACTGTATTTCAACTGCTCATCCCCTTCCTGCCACAAAAGTGTCAAGTGGCCACAGGCTCCACCTCATTGTTATAATTTCTTCCATTGCTAGAATAACCATATGTGTACAACAGACTACTATCGAGTCGACTCTAGTCCATAGTTCTTCCCCCAGTCCTGAGGGGACTGGGATGGTGATGTCCACTCCACCTCCAAGTGAGAGAGGGCTTATATCCCATGGATATGGTGGGTGGGATGATCCTGCCTGCAGATGCAGGCCCTCTCCATTCCCTGGGCTGGCTGTTGCCCATCGTTGTCTCCTCGCCAGGTGACTTGGATGAGTCCATTGAGCTGTAGGGTAGGAGTTGCAGCTCCACTGAGAATCTACGCACACCTGGCACATAGGTAGGCCAGAGGCTCCAGTCTCTGGAAGTATACCTAAAAACTTCAGCATCACATATAGGTTTGAATAGAAGGGACCGATGAACCATGTGCAGGGAGGACTTATTTGAATCCAATTCTGTCATTCTCAGGAGCACAGATTCCAAAATAGAGCCCACTGATAAGGCATCAGTCTCTGGGGCTATCCCCCCTTATATAGGACCTGGGTGTCTCCAGAGCTCTCAGGAGCCCCTCTGTGTGGGGTGATAGGCACTTAGATGTTCTATGAGCTCCTACTGAGGTGTGCATAAGAGTTACCTCTGGGATGACCTCCCGACTCTCTTTGAAGTCTCTTAGCCACTTGAACTCATTTGTCTTTACCTTTTCCCCCTTTTCTTCAAGGTCTTTTTCCAGTTGTGTTGCCAGTTGGCACTTGGTATTAATCCCTCGTTGCAAGGGAGGCTCATTCCTGGGAGTCATGTCCCACGTTGAGGGGAAGGTAATGCAATCATATGCTGAGTTTGGCTTAGAGAGAGTCCACATTTGAGCAACAAGGAGGCTCTCAGGTGGCAACCCTTAGGCACCCCACAACTGCAGGCCATGTCTCAGTTACAAGAGCAAAGACTCACAGGGGTAGTCATCAATAAAAAGAACACATCAGTGGGTCATCCTCTTTTGACAGACACTGTCCCTGCACTCAGAGGACTATTGCTGCTCCCTTGGAGACTGTAGCAGACCTCTCCAGGCTAGGAATTCAGATTCCCTCATTTATTGTGTGATTGTCCACCCATCGTGACCATGCCCCATCTTTTGATCTTTGAACGATTTTGTATATCTTTCATGTATATTCGGATGAACTAATTCCCATGAAACCCTCCTCCCAGACACCCCCCACCAATAATCCCCTGCAGTACCCATTGTAACCCTTCTGTGATCAAAATCCTCCATGAACATGTAGTCCATAAAATAACCAAATACACTTACTAGGAAAAAGAAACAACTATGATAAGCTTACATGCAAGAGACAAACATAAGGACACTCAGGGAAAACAAAACAAAACAAAAAAACAAAAAAATAAGCAAAAAAAAAAAAAAAACCAAATAAACAAAAAACGAAACAAAACAAAATATAATTAGCAGATTGGGACATTCAAAAAAATGGGGGGAAGCGGCTGTGGCTCAATCAGTAGGGCTCCTGTTTACCATATGGGAGGCCCCGGGAACCGAACCCGGGGCCTCCTGGTGAAGGCAAGCCCGCCCGCACGGCGTGGTTAGCTGACCCAGCGAGCACAAGCAGCAAGGGGGGGATAAATGAATAAATAAATAAAATCTTAAAAAAAAAATGGGGAAAAAAGCAAAAGAAATGACTTAAAAAAAATATATATATTTATTTATTCTCCCCCCCCTTTTTTTCCTTCCTTTTATCACTGTGTTATCAGATGTCCGATGTGCCGTGACACCTTCCCTCTCTCAATCCCCATTGTCTCCCAATTTTTCATTTAATTTTCAAAGAAGTCAGGTCACAGCAAAGTCACACACGGAGTGCCGGAGACTCCTGAATACCAAACCACCCCCCCTTCCCCACCCCATATTAACCCCCCCCTTTTTTTGGATGTTAGCATTGTTATAACTGTTATACAGATAGCAAAATACAGCAACTAAACATTGTCAATGATTTACAGTATAGTTTACAATTTAGGTGAGACATTTTAATAATTTTGATGATATATTTACCATGTCCTGTGTCCATTACTGAAAGGTAATGAAAAACCTTCCCCATGACCACCAAACACCCCATTAGATCTTGACTATTCCCTTCCCTACAGCCCCCCAGGGCCCATGATACCACCCTATCTAGACCCATGGAATGTCAAGATTCACAGTTACATGCCCTGGGAATTTGAACCTACCCTTCCTAATCCACCCACCCGCCAGCGCTGCACCACCAAACCCAGGAACACCACCACCCATCTGCCCCATCCCCCAACATGCAACCACACTCTATCCCTTTACCATAGATTATGTCCATATGGGTGATGGCTCAAAGCCTGCTCTTCTCTTACTCTCCCTTGTTAACCTATCTTTCAGACAATGGTTCTCAGAGACTGCTCACTTTCCTCAGTTCAGATCAGTGAGGTCATATACTGTTCATCCTTCAGTGCCTGGCTTGCTTCACTCAACATAAGGTCTTCAAGATTCATCCAAGTTATTCCATGTGTTAGCACTTTGTTCCTTCTTACAGCTGAGTAATATTCCATTGTATGTATGTACCACATTTTGCTTATCCATTCGTCTGTTGATGGGCTCCGGGGCTGATTCCAACTTTTGGCAATGGTGAACGATGCCGCTATGAACATTGGTGTGCATATATCTGTTTGTGTCTTTGCTTTCAGTTCTTCTGGGGTATATACCCAGCATTGGAATTGCTGGATCATACGGAAGATCTATTGTTAGTTTTCTGAGGAACCACCAAACTGTCTTCCACAGTGGCTGGACTATACCGCAGTCCCACCAGCAGTGGATGAGGGTTCCTATTCCTCCACATCCTCTCCAACATTTAGTGTCTCCTGTTTTTTTAATAGCTGCCATTCTGATGAGTGTAAGATGGTATCTCATTGTAGTTTTGATTTGCATTTCCCTGATAGCAAGCGATGTTGAGCATTTCTTCATGTGCTTTTTAGCCATTTGTATTTCTTCCTTGGAGAAGTGTCTTTTCAGGTCAGTTGCCCATTTTTTAAATGGGTTGTTTGTCCTTTTATTTTCAAGGTGTAGGATTTCTAAATATATGCAGAATATTAGGCTCCTATCAGATATATGGTTGCCAAATATTTTCTCCCATTGGGTAGGCTGCCTTTTTATTTTCTTAATAACATCCTTTGAGGTGCAGAAGTTTTTAATTTTGAGGAGATCCCATTTATCTATTTTTTCTCTTGCTGCTCGTGCTTTGGCTGTGAAGTTCATGAAACCATTTCCTATTACAAGGTCCTGTAGATGCTTCCCTACATTATCTTCCAAGGTCTTTATGGTTTTGGCTCTTATATTTAGATCTTTGATCCATCTTGAGTTGATTTTTGTATAAGGTGTGAGATGGTATTCTTCTCTCATTCTTTTGGATATGGATATCCAGTTCTCCAAGCACCACTTGTTAAAGAGGCCATTCTCTCCCAACTGAGTGGGCTTCATGGCCTTGTCAAATATCAGATGACTGTATATGCGAGGATCTATATCAGAATTCTTAATTTGGTTCCATTGGTCAGTAGGTCTATCCTTGTGCCAATACCATGCAGTTTTGATCACTGTAGCTTTGTAGTATGTTTTAAAGTCAGGTAGTGTGATACCTCCAACTTCATTTTTCTTTTTCAATATGTCTTTGGCAATCCGGGGCCTCTTGCCTCTCCAAATATATTTTGTGGTTAGTTTTTCCAGTTCCTTAAAAAATACAGTGTTGACTTTTATTGGGATTGCACTAAATCTATAGATTAGTTTGGGTAGGATAGACATCTTGATGATGTTTAGTCTTCCTATCCATGAACAGGGAATAATTTTCCATTTACTTAAGTCTTCTTTGATTTCCTTTAACAGTGTTGTGTAGTTTTCTATATATAAGTCTTTTACATCTTTAGTTAAATTTATTCCTAGGTATTTGATTCTTTTATTTACTATTGTAAATGGTATTTTTTTCCTGATTTCCTCCTCAGTTTGCTTGTTATTGGTGTACAGAAATGCTACTGATTTTTGAGCATTGATCTTATAGCCTGCAACATTACTGAACTCCTTTATAAGTTCTAGAAGCCTTGTTGTCGATTTCTCAGGGCTTTCTAAGTATAGGATCATGTCATCTGCAAATAATGAAATTTTTACTTCTTCTTTTCCAATCTGGATGCCTTTTATGTCCTTTTCTTGTCTCAGTGCTCATGCAAGTACTTCTAAGACAATGTTAAATAGGAGTGGTGATAGTGGGCATCCTTGTCTAGTTCCCAATCTCAGAGGGAAGGCTTTTAGGATTTCACCATTGAAAATGATGTTAGCTTTGGGTTTTTCATATATACCCTTTATCATTTTCAGAAAGTTTCCATCTATTCCTATCTTTTGTAGTGTTTTTATGAGGAAAGAGTGCTGTATTGTGTCGGATGCTTTTTCTGCATCTATAGAGATGATCATGTGATTTTTTTTTCTTTCAATCTGTTTATGTGGTGTATTACATTGATTGATTTTCTTATATTGAACCTTCCTTGCATACCCGGGATGAAACCCACTTGGTCATGGTGTATAATCCTTTTGATATGTTGTTGAATGCGATTAACAAGTATTTTGTTGAGGATTTTAGCATCTAGGTTCATTTAAGAAATTGGTCTGTAATTTTCCTTTCTTTTAGTATATTTGGTTTTCGTATTAGGGTAATGTTGGCATCATAGAATGAGTTAGGCAATATTCCTTGTACTTCTATTTTTTGGAAGAGCTTAAGTAGAATTGGTGTTAGCTCTTTCCGGAAAGTTTGGTAGAATTCAGCTGTGAAGCCATCTGGTCCTGGACTCTTCTTAGTTGGGAGGTTTTTGATGACTGAGTCTATCTCTTTACTTGTAATTGGACTGTTGAGTTCATCTATTTCTTCTTTCATCAATGTCGGCTGTTTGTGGGTTTCTTGAAACTTGTCCATTTCCTCTAAATTATCATTCTTGTTGGCATATAATTTTTCAAAGTATCCTCTTATGATACTCTTTATTTCTGTGGCATCAGTAGTGATATCACCTTGCTCATTCCTTATTTTATGTATTTCCATCTGTTCTCTTTTTTTCTTTGTTAGTCTGGCTAAGGGATTGTCAATTTTATTGATATTCTCGAAGAACCAACTTTTGGTTTTGTTTATTGTTTCCAGTGCTTTCTTATTCTCTATTTCATTTAGTTCTGCTCTAATCTTTGTTATTTCCTTCTTTCTACTTCCCTTTGGTTTAGTTTGTTGTTGTTTTTCCAATTCCTCCAAGTGTGCAGTTAGGTCTTCAATTTTAGCTCTTTCTTCTTTTTTAATATATGAATTTATGGCTATGAACTTCCCTCTCAGGACTGCTTTCGCCGCATCCCATAGGTTTTGATATGTTGTGTTGTCGTTTTCATTAGTTTCAAGGTAGTTACTGATTTCTTTTGAGATTTCCTCTTTGACCCACTGTTTGTCTAAGAATGTGTTGTTTAACTTCCATATCCTTGTGCCTAACCTGTTTCTCTGGCCCTTAGTGATTTCCAACTTGTGGTCAGAGAAATTACTTTGTATAATCTCAATCTTTCTGAATTCATTGAGTGTTGTTCTGTGGACCAGCATGTGGTCTATTTTGGAGTATGTTCCATGTGCACTTGAGAAGAATGTAAATCCCGCTGTATTTGGGTGTAGTGTTCTGTATGTCTATTAAGTCCAGGTCTTCTAATGTATTGTTGAGTGCCTTAATTTCTTTATTGATTCTCTGTCTAGATGTTCTGTCTAATGATGATAGTGGTGTGTTGAAGTCCTCTGCTATAATTGTAGAGGCATTTATTTCTCCTCTTAGTTTTTCCAGAGTTTGCTGCACGTATTTTGAGGCACCCCAATTAGGTGCGTAAATGTTGATGATTGTTCTCTCTTCTTGAGTGATTACTCCTTTTACTAATATGTAGTGTCCATCTTTGTCTCATACAATAGTTTTGCATTTATTTATTTATTTATTTATTTATTTATTTATTTATTTATTTATTTTTAGTTTTGCATTTAAAGTGTATTTTGTCTGATATTAGAATAGCTACTCCTGCCCTTTTTTGGCTATTGTTAGCTTGTAAAATGTTTTTCCAGCCATTCACGTTCAGCCTCCTTGAATCCCTGGGTCGAAGGTGGGTTTCTTGTAGACAGCATATAGATGGATCATATTTTCTTATCCATTCTGCCAATCTGTGTCTTTTGATTGGTGAATTTAATCCATTAACATTCAGTGTAATTACTCATAATGAATTTCTTACTTCAGCCCTTTTTTCTTTGGGTTAATGTATGTCATATGTTGTTTTGTTTCTCTTTTTGTCTTTTCAATTGTTTTTAAACTCTCCTCCAACTCTCTCTCCTTGTTTTTTCCTTTCAACTTGTAGAGATTCCTTTAGTATTTCTTGAAGTGCTGGCTTCTTATTGACATACTCTCTTAATTTCTGTTTATCTGTGAATATTTTGAACTCTCCATCATTTTTGAATGCCAATTTTGCTGGATAGAGAATTCGCGGCTGGAAGTTTTTTCTTTTAGTGTTTTGACTATGTCATACCACTGTCTTCTTTCCTCCATGATTTCAGCTGAGAAATCAGTACTTAATCTTATTGTGTTTCCCTTGTATGTGATGGTTCTCTTTTCTCTTTCTGCCTTGAGTATTTTCTCTTTGTCTTGAGCATTGGACATTTTGACAAGTATATGTCTTGGAGTTGGCCTGTTGGGATTCATACTATTTGGGGTGCGCTGTGCTTCCTGGATCTGCACATCCATCTCTCTCAATACCATTGAGAAGTTTTCAGCCATTATTTCCTTCAACACTCCTTCTGTTCCCTTTCTCTTCTCTTCTCCTTCTGGGATGCCCATAATGCATATGTTTGTGTGTTTTGTATTATCAGTTAATTCCCTGAGTCCATGCTGGATTTTTTCTATCTTTTTGTCTATCTGTTCTACAATCTCTTTGATTTCAACTGTATTGTCTTCCATATCACTAATTCTTTCCTCTGCCTGTTCAAATCTGCTGTTATGTGAGTCCATCGTCTTTTTCATTTCTTGGCTTGTGCCATTGTTCACCATCATATCCATTACCTTTTTAGGCATGTTTGCTATTTCTTCAGTATGTTCTCCCAGTATCTTCTTTATATCCTTAATCTCTTCCTTCAGTTCTTTAAGTTGGTCCATGATATTTGTTTGGATAGCTTTGATTAGTTGTTTGATGTTCTGCCTCACTTCCTGGTTTTTATTTTGTTCATTGGACTGGTCCATGTTTTCCTGTTTCTCAGAGTCTTTTGTATTATTTTGTTGCCCTCTGGTCATCATATTATCTTGATGGGTTTGTTCAGTTAATTAGCTTTTCTCTATGCTCTAGAGTTTTATTTAGCTGTTGGTTTAGCGTGTGAGTTAAGTTTTCTCTTTGGCAGTTTTTCTTCTTATTTTATTTCCTTACTTCTTTCTATGTTCCCTTGAAGGCAAAAGGTTAGCAACAGAGGAATCAAAAGATGTAAGGAAGGCAGAAGGATAATAGTAATATTTATAAAAGTTACAAGAGGGGCAAAATGAGACTTAATGAGATGAATATTTAACTTGTGTAGGCAGTATAGAGTACTAGGAAAAAAAATGGAGTTCCTACAATGGACTGGGAAAACAAATGGAGGAATATATATATATAGTGATTTAGAATGCTAGAATTATGAGGAGGGAGAGAAATAGTAAAGAAAGGTCTGAAAGGAAAAAGTTAATACTAATAAAAAAAAGAAGAAAACAAAATAGATGGAATAGAAATTGACACCCTTAAGTCGTGGGCCTATGAAAAAATGTTGTATCTAAGAGCCACAACAGAAAACAGAAGGCAGAAAGATGCAGGAAGGATAGGCGATAGTTTGTAATACACAATCAATATAGACAGCAAGTGGGAAAATACTGAAAAAGAAGCCCAGCAAATAAGCGACAAGCTAGCAGCACCTAATTAAAAAAAAAAATGGAAGAAAAAAGAAAGGGGGGAGGAAAGAGGAAAGAATAGCAAGAGACCAGAAAGAAACAGAGAGAAACCAAAGATCCACACAGGCAAGCAGTCAAACAGAGCTAAGGGGGGTCAATGATTCCCCTAGGGTCCACGTGGATCCTCTCTGCCTACTTGTGTTTATCAATCAATTTCCCCGCAGGGTTTTATATGCAGGTCCTGAAGTAGCTTTTAGCTATTAAACTAAACTAAAAAGAATTTATTTTTCATTTATTGAAGTGACTGTCTCACTTTTTAAAAATTTTTTTATTTTTTTAGCGAAATACAGGACCCAAAATAATTCCTCCTCTAGACCAACCCCCTTACAGAAGGGACCCTAGCTGGGCCCGTGGAAATTAATCAAGCACGTCCCATTTCCTGGACTCCCCAGGGTAGCTGTAGCTCTGATTTTAGTCAGTGCAGAGTGCTAAAGACAGCTGATTCCGCCCCTTCTGGAGCGGAGCACCAGCGTCATCAAGTTGCTAAGTAAATCAGTTTGAGTGCAGATTCGCGTCTGTTCTCAGCCTGATGCTGCTTCAGGTCGGCTTATCTGCTCCCCAAGACTATGGGCCGGTGAAGGCAGCCAGATCGATGTCAAAAAATAAAAAATAAAAAAATACCCTTCACTTTCCTCCAACAGAACCCTCCCTCTTTTGGGGAGTATCCCTTCTTCCTGGCTCCGCAGTGGCCCGGGTCTTATCCATGGGCCGCTTGGGAAATCAGCTCCATCCCCTAACCAGAATCCCCCTTCCGGTTCACCGGGTGCCGATTAGCTTGGCTGTTCAGTTCACACAAGGTCCAAGGGGTGCCAGGCAGCCAGATCCCCTGAAAATAAAACTTTCTCGTCCTGCTCGCGGCTCCAAATGGCCATTTTATTATTATTATTATTTTTTCTCCCTAACCGCGGGGCTCAGCCGTCTGTGCCAACCACCACCGGCAGCCTTAAAGCTCACGAATCTCTAGAATTCTGTCCATGCCGTTGATCCGCGCAGATAGATGTCCCAAGCTTCTCACTCCACGCGTGCACAGCACAGACCCCCGGGCAGGACCCAGTCCACAATCTGCCTTGCTCTGGGAGCTTGCAGTGTGTGCCCTCCTACACTTATGCCATCTTGGCCCCCTCCCCTCACCATCTTTTAACTCTTTATAATTTTTGTTTTTCTGGAAATTACCTCTTCAACTGTAAGAAGAACTGTAAACCATTCTAATTTTTTTTTCTTGTAATTTCTGCCCTAGAATTCAGTAACAGTAAAAGCTATATATCCAATAGGCTAAGTACCCTAATATATTGTCTGGATAGGATATTATGCAGTCAATAAAATTAGTTTTATGAAGAATTTATTAAAACCATTTGAATTCCTGGGATAAATCCTAATTGGATTTTTAAAAATCTATGTACTTTGGACAGAACTTATCTTTTCATGTGTCGACTGCCAGATTTTAGTATCAGGGTGATGCTGGCTTCAGGAAAACAGTTGTGACATATTCCCTCCTCCTCTATTTTCAGAAAAGAGTTTGTGTAGGATTCCCATTATTTCTTCTGTATTTGATAGAATTTACCAGTGAAGCCATTTGGAACTACATTTTTCTTCATAGGAAGGTTTATAATTACTAACTCAAATTTATAGATAGAAAGTTATTCATATATTCTGTTTTTATATTATTTTAGTAACTTTCCTTTTAAGGATTTTGTACATTTTTATCTAAATTGCCCAATATATATTAAAATAAAGTTGTTTATAGTATTTATTATTATTTTTATTGTCTATTATATCTGTAATGTCATCCCCTCTTTCTTTCTTTGATATTGACAATTTGGGTTTTTACTCTCTTTTTTTTTTTTTGCTCAATCTAGCTAGGAGTTTATCAATGAAATTCCCTTTTCAACAAACCAACAACTTAAATTTTTTTTTCCGCCATTTGTCCATTTATTTATTTTATTGATTTTTACTTTAATTTTTTATATCCTTACTTTTGCTTTCTTTAGATTTAATTTAGCCTTTTCTTTCTAACTTCTTAAGGTGCAAATTTAAATCATTGGTGTTAACATTTTTCCTTTCCTAATAGAAACATTTACAGCTATACATTTCCCTTTAGGCAATGCTTTCACTGTATTGTGCATCTTTAGATAGCCTATGTTTTATTACCATCCTGTTGAAATATTTTATAATTTCCTTTGTGGTTGATTCTCAGACCCATGGATTATTATTATTTTTTTATTTTTTATTTTTTTAGATTTTATTTATTTATTCATTTATCCCCCCCTTGCTGCTTGTGCTCTCTGGGTCAGCTAACCACGCCGTGCAGGCGGGCTTGCCTTCACCAGGAGGCCCCCGGAACTGAACCCGGGGCCTCCCATATGGTAAACGGGAGCCCTACTGATTGAGCCACAGCCGCTTCCCATTAGACCCATGGATTATTTAGAAGGGTATTATTTAATTTCTAAATTTTGGATAATTCTTCATGGGTCTGCTTGTTTTTGATTTCTAATGTATTGTTTTCATCAGTGCATACTCTGTATGATTTTGATTCATTTATATTTATTTACTTGTTTTATGGTCCTGCATATGGTCGAACTGGGTGAATGTTCCATGTATACTTGGAAAGAATGAGCATTTTGGGCATACAGTTCTATAAATGTCAATTAGGTTCATCTGGTTGATAGCCTTGTTCTGATCTTTTATACCCTTACTGAGTTTTTCTTCTTATTCTATCAATTAATGAAAGAGAAGCGTAAACATCTTCAGTTATAATTGCTATTTCCCCCTCATCCCATCTGTCTGTAACTCTGCCTTTTTATGGGGAGAGACATCCCTTGGCTGGCCAGAGCAGCCCCTTAGGCTACGGGGAGGAGTGGAATTCCTGAGGCATAAGTGGTATTTGCTCTACAGTCCTTGTGATAAAGTCGTGTGCCTGGGCACATGCTCCTGGCGGCCTCCTCTCCAGCCCATGCTGCAGCCTTGCTTTAGGCACTGTTCCTGAAAGCTTGGTCAAGCCCTCTCAAGGATTCTGCTTTGAAATAAATTCCTTTTCTGTTTCATCAGCAGGAAGCAGCTTGGTGCTTACCACGATGACCTTTGACTTAAACACAGAAAGCAGCAGAACAAAGCGGGGCCACAGGCGCCTCCAAAGCCTGTCACCATTTTACCCTGATAATATTTCCTGTTTGGATTCAAACGCGTCCTTCCGATCCCCCTCTGCCACTCTTTTGAGTGGGCTCTGACCATTATGGTGTCCTGCATGGATTTTCCTAAAAGTGCCCCAGCTCTAATTTCTGGCCCAGCTTAAACCTTCTCTCTAACTCAAGCTGGGGCAGGTGCCCACAGGCCCTGGGCAGAGAACCTTCCTTAGGATGACTGTTTAATCCTCTGAATATTCATTGCTCCATCTCCAGAGCCTCAAAATAGTTCTCAATAAATATCTGTTATGGGAAGGACAGGGAAGGGGAGGGGAGGAATTGATAACAAGTTCCTGTTAATGTCTAATTTTCAGCCAGGAACTTTAGTCTCGAGTGAATTACAGTTCCTTGAATTGGATAGCATCGTAATTTTCACTAGCATTGGGGGTGGGGGGAGGTTAGGGGGAGTGTGTTGTCCCCCATTTTACTGATGAAGTTTCTGGGGCACCAACTGTTCATTGGCTTGCCCAGGTCTCGGAAGTTTAAGTCCAACAATGTGCTCCCTGGTTGTTTTACTGAGCCCACTTGTAGGAGCCCCGAGTGAGGCTGGGCAATGCTGTCGGGGTAGCATGTGTGGATTCAGGCAGGTGCTGAGCTTGTTGAGTGGAGGAGAGATCCTGGGGGAGGAGGCGTCGTGGGCTAGGGGCTGACAGACGAACAGGGGAGAGGGAAGAGCTGTGCTGGTCCACTACTTCCTGACGTCCTTCCAGCCTCAGCTGGGCCAACATGTGCCATGGACCTGGATGGGCACCACATACCTGGGCAGGTGCTATGTACCTGGGCAGGTGCCACACACCTGGGCAGGTGCCACATACTTGGGCTGGCACCACATACCTGGGCTGGCACCACGTTCCTGGGCAGTCTTCTTGTGGAGTGCCTGTGGCAGCCCTGAAATTTCAGGAGCTACAGAATCAGCTTCCCAGAGCTCGGAGGAGTCTTCCACTCTCCTTGGAGGCAAGGGGACATTTACAGGGGTCGTCTTTCCTCCTGCCCTCCCTCCTTCTCAGAGACTGTGTGGCTCAGTCACAGGGACTCCATGGAGGCTGCTCCCACGGGTGGGGAGGAGGGAGTGGGTGACCACCTGTGACGCCCCAGGCGGGCCACGTTGCCTCCATCCCCTGCCTAAGGGTGTGTATGTGTGGGAGGCTGAGATCTCAGGTCCTCTGCCTTATGATCTGGATGCTGGTAGAATAGTGCCCTCTTCTCAGAGAGGTGGGGTTACACGAGGTGTGTGTGACACGCGCCTGTGGCAAAGCCTGGCAGACATTTGGGTCTCACTGCAGAGATCAGAGTTCTCATCTTCACATCCTGGGCTGCCTCAGATCCTCAGAGAACCCCCACATCCTACTGCATGTGGCTATGCATGGGGAGATGGCAGTGAATGAACCAGACATCATCCCTGCTCTTAGGGAGCTGGAGGTCACTGAAAGGGGGACGACTATGATGACAGAGAACCCCAATTACGTGGCTATTAGAAGATGGTAAGTGTGATGGAGAAAGAGGCAGCTGAGAATGGCTGTGAGGCAGGGGGTGGACCCTTGACCAGGCCCTTTTTCTCAGGCTGGAGAGGGGTCGTCCTGCCTCAGCCGGCTGGGTTCCCACCCCTGCTGTTACCTGGCCATCCTTTACCTGCATCTGCACCTTTCCAAGAGCTTCCTTGTGTGCCCATGCCATGCTCATGGAGGTGTTCTGGGATGGGCAGGCAGGCTTGGGCAATGACAGGAAAGGATGCCTTTCCTGCCGGGGAGGGAGGAGCAGGCAGCAAAAGGCTTCCTGATGATATTTTGGAGGGTTTCACAAGCAACTCCCACCCCCAACCTCAGGCAGGGTTCTCTTGCTGGCCGGGGAACATTCCATTGGGTTCCTGCCGTGGCCTCTGATGAAAGGCATCTTCCCCTCCTTGTTAAAGCGCTATGCTTGAGGGTGAGCCGGGACTTGGGATTGCGGCAGGTAATAGCACTGCCCTTCCCACCTCTCGGATTGGTGGGCACAGAGACGCTCCAAGTCCCCAGCCACCACTCGCTCTGTTACGTCAGCCATGCCTCGAGCACCCCCAAGCCTCAAAAGGAAACACTGCCTCTCCCTCAGGTCACTGCGGGCCTGGCAGAGGCGGAGGCCACCTGTGCACTGGCTGGCTTGGCCAGTAAGCCCTGGTTGAGCAACTTCCAGGTAACAGCTGCTGGGCAGGCTGTGGGGTGCAATGAGAGCCTCAGGGGCCGCATCTGGTGATCTCCACTAGCACCAGGGAGACGGGGCATGTGGGAGCTGTCCCTGAGGTGGGTGGTCCAGAGCAGGGTCTTCCTGGGCATGGGAGAAAGTTGGATAGGGCTTGAGGTTGTGGGAGGAGGCCACCTAGACGCTGAGGCTCACTGGGTAGAGCCTGGCCTCACCTCAATGGAAACCTCAGTGAGGGGAGTGGGGCAGGGCTCCCGGGCTGACAGGAGAGGGAAAGCAAGTTATTTCCAGGACAGCTGGGGATGTCTTTTCATTATTCTTTTGCTCAAAATAGAATTATCTTTCGAAATCACGTTTGACAGGCAGCCCAAGCATTTTTCAGGGCTGTCTGGAGGAACTGGCTTTCTCGCCCACAGATATTTTTTCCCCCTTCCAAAGGAAGAGGGATGTAACATTCTGCTGTTTAAAAAAAGGTGAGGAAGGAGGGCGAAGTGTGAGCTGGCGGACTTGGAAAGGTGGAGCATGGGGATCTGGAATGAAAGGCAAAAGGGCCTGAAGCAGCTAGACTCACTGTGACCTTCCGCATCTTACAGGGGTCAGGGGCTCCTGCAACCTGTGGCAGGTGAGCAGGGCTCTGGGGCAGGAGCCTGGCAAGCTGCTCCCGAGTTCACGAGCTGGTCACTGCCTGGGCCGGTCTGTACCAGCTGCTGTCTCTCACCCATCTCTGCATTCACCCTCTTCTGGACACCGTCATTGTCGCCTCGTTCTCTGGACGTGCAATCCAATCACTGATCTGCATTTTGCACCCTCTCTGCGCCAGGCTCCATTCTGGGCCAGAAAGATAGAGGACAGGGAGCTGGCGGCCAAGCATCCTGGCTAGAAATCCAAGAAGTGGAAGAGGTGTAGGCAGAGGGAGGAGGTGTTGTAGATGCCACAGCAGCAGGTTCCTGGAGTAGAGACCATGAGGGGGTGGGGGCTGAGGGTGGGGAAGGTGGGCGGTAACAGCTCTACAAAGCTGAGGGTCCTGGTAGGGGACAGACTTGAGGGGAAAGTGGGGCTTACATTCCCAGGGCAGGTGGGCAAGCCCAGGGGCCTGCCTTAGGCTGCTTTATGGGGATAAGGAAGTAAAGATATCTTTAGCAAGGAGGAGTGGGCTGGGAGGGC
The DNA here is from genome assembly GCA_026826555.1 of Tolypeutes matacus. Classification (NCBI taxonomy): domain Eukaryota; kingdom Metazoa; phylum Chordata; class Mammalia; order Cingulata; family Chlamyphoridae; genus Tolypeutes; species Tolypeutes matacus. The sequence goes on from JAKSZT010053840.1 coordinate 8,952,344, forward strand.
AGTTCACCTCCAGAGCCCCCACAGGCTTAGCATTTTCTGCCTTGCATTAAGCTGCCGGTTGTTCATGCCTGACCTTCCCCCGCGACCATGAGTGGCATCTGGTTTACCTTTGAATTCCCCCTAGCTCCTGGCACAGGATACGGCACACAATAAACACTTGATGTGCTTGGTGAAGGCAAGGCCCTGCCCAGTGAGCCTCAGCGTCTAGGTGGATGAGGGATTGACAAAGCAATTTAATATCAGAGGGGAAGCCCTTTACAAAAAAGCAAAAGGGAATTTCCTTTAAACACGGAAAATTGAGCATGCACAGATTTCTCTATGGCCTATCAAAACGTGATTAAAACAGCAGTAGAGAAGTCAAAAAGTGCATAAACTCACAAGGACAAAGAGAGCCAGGGAGGACCTAACGTTAAAAGACAAGAGAAGTTCACAAAAGCTTGGAAACCTGAAAGTGGATGGATAACTAATAAATGACTTTGCAAACATGAGTAAGCTGAGAGCTAATCATCTGTTATGGATAAAAAATAAAAAAATAAATAAGTAAATAAATAACTCAAAACAGAAAGGCTCAAGAATTGAAGGTACCAGGTACTCCTGCAGGAGGATCTATTAGGTTCCCTAATGCTATGACAAGTACTACACAATGGGTTGGCTTAACAACAGGGATTTATTGGCTTACAGTTTCAGAGGCTGGAAGGCTTGTTTCCACCTGGGTGTTTTAGTGTTCTGGCCGACTGGCAATCCTTGGGTTCCTTGGCTTTCTCGTCACATGGTGACATAGTCTCCTTTCTCTACCTGGTTCAATTGACTTCCAGCTTCTGGCCCCTCCCCATGCCTTTCTCTCCTTATAAGACCTCTGGTAACAGGATTAGACCCATCCTGACTCAGCTAAAAAGTAACATCTTCAAAAGGTCCTATTTACAGTGGGTTCACATCCATAGGAATGGGTTAGGATTAAGAACATGCTTTTTTCTGGGGTACCTAATTCAATCCACTATAGAGGGATTTTGGGGTGGGACTGAAAACAAGAGAATTGGATAAAAATAGAAGTTTTCAAGGAAAGGCTAGATGTTCAGCTTCCCTCCCTTGCCTCCACATGGCAGGGCAGAAGGCTAGAGGGCCACCTGCAGAGACTAGGCCCACTGGGGGGGTTAAGTGAAGTCTGCACGCTGAGGACAAGACTGCTGCCTTTGCCTCCATTTGACTGTGAATGTTGCAGCTCAGTTCGCATAGCCTCAGCCCTCCTGGCAGTGTGGAGCTTTCATCTCTGAGAAAGTGGGCTGAGGAAAAACAAAATTGATGGACAGACATTTTGGGGATCCCAATGAAATGGATGGATCCCCATTTCACACTCTTACAATGAAGCCCCCTGATCAACAAGCCCCACCCAAGCACCCATAGCTTTTCATTAGCATGCTAGTGTCTTCCTTTCTCTTGGACATCTGTCTAAGAGAAGGTTCTGACATTAAAGAAGGGACCAAACAAGCAAGCCAGCAAACAAATGAACAAATGCACTAAGCAGGGTAGAAGAAAATAAAATTTTAAAAGTACCATCAATATACTTAGAGATAAAATGAGAATAGGAGGCTAGGAGAAAAGAATATTTATGGAATAAGAAAGAACTTTTGCAAGTTCAACTAATAGATTTGGAAGATGAAGTGGAGGAAGTTTCTTGGGAGAAACAAATGCAAAGCAATGGAAAATAGAAGAGGAAAGATTAGAAATTTTGTGCATCAGACCACAAAATTCAGCATCTAAGTAACAGGAGCTCTAGAAAAGAGAAAACAAAGGAAAGGGAGAAGAAGAAATTATCCAATAATTAATAAAAATTTTTTTTTCCAGACTGAAGGTCATGTGTCTCCAGAATAAAAAGATGTGTTAAGTTCCCAGCATGATAAATGAAAAAAAAAAAAAAAAAAAAAGGCACATTTAAAAGACAGTGAAACAAAATTTTGGAAACTTATGGAGAAAGTAAAGATCCTGAAATCACCCAAACACAAAAAGGGACACCTACAAAAGACTGGAAATCAGTGTGGCCTAGACTTTTGGGCTGCAACACTGCAGGTGAGAAAACAATCACCTTTAAAATGTGGAGGGAAACTCATTTTCAACAGGAATATTATACACATCAGTCATATAGGAAGGTAGAATAAAGTCATTTTCAGAATGCTTTTCTTAAAGAATATGTACTCTCCAAAAGCCCTTTCCCATGAAGCTACAGGAGGATGTGCTCCAGCAAAACAAGAGAATGGAGAGAGACAGAAGTAGACAAGGCAACAAGGGAGTGGAGCAAAGTGGAGTTCCAGGAAGATGGCAATGGGCAGGCTCGGTCAACAGCTGTGCAGAAGGCCTACAGGGAAGGTAGCCAGATGGGTCCTAGAGGGAAAAATCCCTGAGGCATTTGAATGAACAGAATGGAGATTTTCAGTTCCATAGAAGGTTTGGGGGGTGGTTAATGAGTCCTAGACATATAGAAAAGTAAGCTGAATCCTCCAGGGAAAACCCAGGAAAGGACATGTAATACTAATACAATATGTATCTCAGCTGTGATACTTCTAGTTGTTATAATGTAAGCACTGAGTATTGATTTAAATAAAAGGGTGGGTGATAGTTTTACATTGGGAGGATGTTGGAGTGCAAATCTGTGTATGTTTGGTGATGGGCAGTGTAAGAGAACCAGATCTTCATCTTCCACAGCAGAAAGATACTAGAACAGTCAAGATGGAAAACTGAAAAATCAGGAAGTAGTAGTATAAAGAGATCATTTTTAAATTGGAAAGATACACACCAGGAACAACCATTCAACTGGTTGGAAATTGGGGAGCAGAATTAGGGAATGGCAAGACATTTACATTACATGCACCATTTGACTTTTAAACCATGTACCTACATTACTTTAGCTAAAAAATTTCAAAGGCCATGGAGGGACGTGGCAGAGGGGAGAGGGAGAGTCAGTGGTGATACCAAGCTTTGGCTCAGCACTGCCTGGCTGTACATCTTTCAGGCAGATCCGTTCCTCTTTCTGGGCCTCAGTTTCCATACTATGAGAAAATGCAGCTACTGCAAAGGCAGGGCAGTCACCTTCTGCCTGAAAATAGTGTGAGCCACGTGGACAAGGTGATTTGTAGGGGGCCATGGCAGGCAAACTGGACACATGCTCTTGGCCTGCTGGGTGTGGGTGGCACACAAGAGCTGTTGGCTGCTGGGCCTGGGAAGCCCATGAACTTTTATATGGCTGGTCACAACCCCACAGACCTGTTGTTGGTCCTTTAATATTTTAGAGGAAACACAGAAGCTCAGGCTAAGCAACTTGTTCTGTTAAATGAACCCACACTGGCCAGCTGCATCTGCATCTGCATCTTTCTATCCTGCCCCTAAAAGTCTTGGGTGGGATTTCTGTGTCTCAGGAAGGCTCCGGAAGGAAGACCCACCGGGTCTTCTGGCATCTGCTGAGATCCGGGCTGTAGAAGCCAGACTCTCCTGCTGCCAGGCTTGGGTCTACACCTCTCCTGTTGACCATAGGGCTCAGGGACCCCCACCTCCTCCACCCCCATCTAGCTGAGATAGTGACTGCTCTCCCTCTTCCTAACACCCTCAGCAACCCGGCCACAGTGGCAACTATAAGAGAAGGCAGTCGGAAACATCAAGGGGAGACCCCAGAGCTTCCCCCGTGGAAAACCAAACACTCCCTGACTTTGATTGCCCCTTGGGTAAGACAGCAGCTGCTGGCTTCGGCTTATAATTTTCCTGGACTGTAGATTGCTTTATGGAGACATGTTAGACACCTTTTACCTGGGAGACACCGCTAATCGCCAGAGAATTTCAACCGCGGCTGTCAAGCGCTAAGCTGATTATGGAAAAGCGCAGAATGGGAATGCTCTGGCGGAATTTTGAGTGGAGATAAGGGCTGGCCGAGATTGAGTGTGATGTGAACTCAGCACTCCCAACCTTATCATGGCCCTGGACCGCAAACACTGCCTTTTGGCGCCCCTGTGCCAGCAGAGCCTCTGTCTGTGCGTGGGGGTAGGGAGCGTCCTGCGTTTTGGGCTGGCAGCCCCATTCTGCCAGCAGCATCTCATGGAGACCTCCAGGTAGGCAGCATGGGGCTGAGAGGAAGAAGGCTGCAAGCACCGGGCTTAGAACATATCCTTCCACAACGTCAGCGAGATGGGGTGGATTTTCTAAAGTCTCTATCTAGTGGGCCTGTGATGATCTTCCCAGCTGTGAGCTATGGGAGTCAAATTGCCTTCCTGTGCACTGGGAGGTGGCTGGTCTTTTCCCACTGGCCATTCCAGTCTGACCTTCAGGGGACCAGGGGGAAGCTTGGGTGGGTGAGTAGGGAGTGGGTTAGCCCCACTCACTTGGTGGACCAGAGCCAGAGCACCTTCTCAGGACATCCCGTGTGGTGTGCTGGGATCTGACCTTTGGAGAACCTGTTTCCTTCCTATGCCTCCAGTACATTTGCAGGCTGCCTCATCACAGAGAGGGGGAAGGACAGTGATGAGCTCCTGGGCCTGAGCTTCTGCTGACTTCACTCACAGGATGGTTAGGGAGCATTTGAAGGAATGGGGTGGTTGAGAAGGACCCAGGAGCTTCCATGTTCCCCCATTAACCTTCTGGAGTGCTCCCAAGAGGCCCCCTTATGGGCTGAGGCACTGTGACTCTTTAAGACGCAACCCTCGTCCTTCCGGCAGTGGTGGGAGGAAGGTCCCCACATTGGGCACTGGTGAGTGTGGCCAGGATGGCATTATCTAGGAGGGGCTGCCCACCCCTTGTCCCCACTGGAAGAGTCTCCCTGTTCTGTTTGCAACACAAATTTGAACCCTGGTTTTTGAGCTTGATGGTTTGAGCTTCCTGCAGGTCACCCTGTGATAAGAGGGGTATTTTAGTTCATTTATTTGTCTAGAATGAGAGATTTTTGGTTGGCATTGAGCTGAGAGTGGAGATGTAAAGCACCCCATTCTCATGAAACAAGGATGCCAGACTCCTCCTGCCCTTCACATCATGGGCATTGTCCCAGGACTGGAGAGGTCCTCCCAAGGACCGGTCTGGGGGTTGGGGTTGGAGAGCGTGGGGAGTTCTGAACCGCCCAGGGATATGAAAAGCTAGCCCAAGGCTTGGGTTCTGTCCTAGGGTACCTTTTCACAGCCTTGCAACTGGTCTTATTCTGTTTACTTTGTCAAACATTTATGACCTCTTTTTGGGCCCTAGAAAGAGCCTACACTCATGGAGATGGATAAGAAGCAACAGCAGAAGTGCAGTGTATGTGTGCATGCAATGCTGGGAATATGGGAAGGGAGGCATAGAGTTAGGGAGGTGGGGAGTGGGTGCCTCAGAGGGGCTGGTGTGGGGTGTTCAGGAGCTTGGGCTTTATCTGGAGTAGAGAGGGGAGCTGTCAGAGGGCTTTGAGCCAGGAAGTGATGTGGTCAGATTTGGAATTGGCATCTTGGAGGGGTGTGGATTCTGGTGGTGGAGATGGTGATGATAAGCCCAGTGGCTGTGATGACATCTCACCCAGAAAGAATGGTGGCCCAGTGATGAGGGAAGCATGTTGGCATGGATGGAGCTTTTTGGTCAGTGCTAAGTGCTGGGATGTGGTCCTTGATTGGACAAGGAGGGCAAGCCAAAAGGAGGAGTCCTCCTGATGGTTCTTTTCCAGGTGGGGCCCAGTGTGGCCAGGTGGGGAGGCCAGAGGCTCTGAGAACTGCCAGCTTGGAGAATTCCCATGCTGCAAGCCTGGCAGGCAAGGCGCTTAAATATTTATTACAACCAGAAATTGATGGAGAACTAAATTCTCAAAAAGGAAATTGAAAAAAAATGGATGGTGGGACCTCTGAATCCCAATTTGTAGTGCTCTGCCTCTGCATATTCCATTACCTCCCCAGTGTACTGTGGGAACAGATGTTCAGGATTTGAAGAGGCTCTGCTGTTCACACACCAGTGCTCCTCCCCAGCAGCAGCTCATTATTCAGAGCCTGTGTGGGCAAGGTTAGATGCAAAGATGTTAAAAAAATGGAAAAGTGAATGGAACCACAATGGACAGGGGGAGGTCTTGTGCAAGCTGCTGGAGGAATAATAAGAAATAAGAAACAAGTTGAGAATTGAAATGAAATTCAGGAAAAGGCAATGACATTTGGAAAGAGCACAGATCATAATCGGCCAGACGTTCATCCTTTTACCAGTTCTGAAAACTTGAGAAAATTTCTTAATGTCTCTGGGTCTGTGAAGTACGGAAAATATGATCCTTAATCATCATGGGCATTATCACCACCACCACCATAACCATCATTATGATCACCATCAGCACTACCAATACCACCATCATCACCATCACCACCATCACCACCACCATCATCATCATCACCAACACCATCACCATTGCAATCATCACCATCATTATCACCATCATCACCATCATCACCATCATCACCGTCGTAATCATCGCTATCGCCACCATCAGCAGAAGCAGCATCACCATCACCACTACCATCATTACCATTGCCATTATCATCACCATCATCACCATCATTATCATCATCACCAACATCATCATCAACATCATAATCATCATTATCACCATCATCACCATGATCATTATCACCATCAACATCACCATCATCATCTTCATCAAATTGACCACTTACTGTGTGCCCAACATATAAACCAATCTTTTCCTAAAAACAACCCTATCATTAGAGATTGTTGTCATGCCCATTTCTTAATTGAGGACACTGAGGCATAGTGAATTAGGCCCAAGGTCAAGGAGCCAGTAAGTAGCAGAGCAGGTCTTCCTCACAGTGCAGGGTTGAGGGGTGCTCTGAGCAATAAATACAGTGGTGTTTGCACGTGGCTGGTGTGAAGCAGGTCACGTTATGTGACAATTCCTACTGTCATGTGTTTTAGGGGTTGAAGAGCAGCTGTGTTCTAGTCCTGTCAAAGGTCAGGCTGAGCCCTGTTAAGCATAAGCAAGTCCAAAGATGTTTTTAGAGATCCTTCTATTTAATGGACCCTGTGCTAAGAAACACGAGGTGGTGAGGCCCTAGGACAGGGACTGCAAAGCACATTTCCACGTCTTGTGGCCTGGCTGAGGAGACACTTAACCTGCATGAGGGGGATGCAGCTGGAGGGAGCAGAGACCCTTCTGCCTGCTGCTGTAGGAAGCTGCTGCCCCACAGCTGTTGCGTCCCCTTCCAAAGACAAAGATGGAGGAGAGGAGCCCTGTTGGGCTATGGTGGGGTGGAGATGGAGCTTAGGGTCTGGGAGGAAGCTGGTGGGGAGGAGACGGTGGGTGGCAGCAGAACCCCAAGTTGAGTGCAGGGCAGCTTTGAGCATGGGCCAAACGGCTGCACAGGTGGCACACCCAGGAGGCTGGCCTTGACCTCACCCCTAACCCCACCTTATCCTTTACCCACCACTTACCATGTGCTCCTGCCCAAGAAAATATGGCACACAGCAGAGCGGCAGCCTGCATATCCTGGCCCCCTGGCCCTGGCATGTGGAGCCACTAGTGGCACGGTTCTATTAGGATTTTACAGAAATGCCTGGTGCTCTACTTTCACCACAAAGATTTCAGGGGCAGCCCTTCAGGGGGGCTACTGGCAAGGATGGATGCCAGGGGATCTGGGGTGAACCCCAGAGGAGTAGTAGGATGAGACCCCACAAGAAGCTGTCAGCTGGGGTGTCCTCCCTGGAAGAAGGGGCCCACAGCTTGCTCTTTGGGTTCTTGAGACACCTGCTGTCTAATACAGGCCATCCCAGAAGGGTCCAGGGCCCAGCTTAGCACTCAACATGCAGCCAGGGAGAGCCCAGCGGATGTCGCCATATGACAGGAGTCCAGGATTGCCAGCAGAATGCATCACCAGATGATGCCTTGATTTGGACATTTTCACGGACTCAGAACCATAAGCTCGTAAGCTAAAAAGTCTCCATTTTAAGAGCCAACCCATTTTTCCTATAGTGCATTTCAGCAGCCTAGTAAACGAACACAGTGAATGTACAGGTGCCGAATGGGGTAAGACCATGTCCTTCCCCAGCTGCTGTTGAGAGTCTTCACACAGCTGCCCTATTATTTGGGGACCTGCCCTTGAAAAGGAACTGCCCCACCTAGGAGGGTAAACCTCTTTCTGGTCCCATGGGCAGTCCACAGCTGAGGGTAGTCTCCAGCTTGAGGCAGTCTGTGCTGCAAAGCCTCCTGGAGTCATATCCTTTGGGCCCTTTCCCCACCTACCCTGCTTTCCACACTCCCTCAGGGTTTTCCTGAAGACCCTTCCTGGGTCCATCCCCGGCATCCAAAATTTTGCCCCAGCCTCAGCTTTGGGGAATCCCACTGAAGACAGCTGTGATACACACATTGGATGGCTTCAAACAGCATGCACGCATTGGCTCACTGTTCTGGAGGCCTGAAGTCTGAAATCAGTTTCAATGGGTTTCTGTCAAGGTGTCGGCAGGGCTGGTTCCTTCTGGAAGCTCTGGGGGGAATCCATTTCCTTGCCTTTTCCAGCTTTTAGAGACTCCTGCATTCCTTGGCTTGTGGCCCCTTCCTCTATCTTGAGAGCACATCACTCCACTCCCTGCTTCTGTTGTCACATCTTCTTTATCTGACACTGACTCCTCCTGCCTCCCTCCTAGAAAGATCTTCTTGGTGAGGCTGGACCCACCCAGATAACCCAAACAATGCCCCCATCTCAAGGTCTTTAACTTTATCACATCCACAAAGACCCTTTTGCTGTGTCAAGTAACACCTGATCAGATTCCCTGACTAGGACACCGACCTCTTGGGAGGGAATGGATTGCACAGCCTCCCCCAACAGCTATTATTGCCAAAAATCCTCCCTCTGCAGGCTGGGATGGTCAGATTCCTCTTTACAGGAAAGTGGACTGAATTGCAGTGGAGCCAGGAAAGGGAAAGGGCTTCAGAAGTCAAGGTGGGAGGGTCAGGGGATTGTATAGTAAAGAATTTAACCTCACCCAAAGAGAAGGCTGGCCTTTGCCCTTGGCTTCTGGGAGGAAATCTCTAAGCCCTTGGAATTGTTTGCCTGAGGTCTTCAGGTCATCAAATACTCTAAGGATATGATTTAGGGTGGACACTGGCCATATTGGATAGTCTTAGGGTGGGACTGTCATGGCAAAAAGACCAACAATGTGATTTTAGGGTGGAAGTGTTGTGTCACATGGTCTCTGTCAACCTCCTAAGGAACTGGAGACTGAGATCAGCCAGTGGGCATGATGGAGCCCCAATAAAACCTCCTGTGAACACCAAGGCTAGGATGAGCTTCCCTCATTGGCATACTCCATGTGTGTGATCACACAATGAAGACCATGCATCCTCATGGAGAAGACACCTGGAAATTCCCCATGTGTCCAGGAGGCCCCTTCTAGACTCCACCCCATGCAAGTCTTCACTCTGCTCATTTTAACCCATATCCTTTTTCTGAAATAAACCATGAGTAGAACAGCTTTCTCTGGGCTTGGAGTTTTACTAGTGCATTAAACCTAACAGTAGTTTGGGGTACCCCTGAACTCATGGGAGTGCACCTCATCCTTTTCCTCCTTTGCACTAAATACCTAATCAGATCCTGCCTTTCCTCTGCTCAAACCTTTCAAAGGCTCCCACATCTCTTAGCAGCCCCAAGACCCTGGCTTCATGCCTGCTTTGGTGTCCTTTCCTGCTCCATACCTCCCCACACTTGTTGCCCAGCCCCACTAGCCACTTGTAGTTTCATGAACACACTAAGCAGGCGCTGTCTAAGGCTTTCACGTTTGCTGCTCTCTCCACCAGAGACACCCTCCTTTAGACAGCCTGTACCTCCCCAAGTGTCTGATTGGATGTATGTGGTCAGACTGGCTCCTCTTGACCAAGTCTGGAAAAGTACCCTGTCTACCCCTTCCTCACCCCTTTCTTTGCTTTGTTGTTTCTGCTTGACACTTCAATGCAATGGGCATACATTTTTTTAGTTGTTTCTCTTCCGCTTCATCCATGTAGGATATAAATTCCTGAGAACAGGGACTTTATATTCTCAGCCCCTAAAATGGTGCAATGCTCACTGAATTCATTCTGCTGAATGAATGAATGAATTAATGAATGCTATACATTTTGGGGAAAGCTCCCAAAACATATGGTCCAAAATTAGCCAAGTTGAAAAAGAAAGTGTTGGCTTGTGCTTCGAGTTCTAATTTCCTCCCTCCCTCAAGCTCACAGTTTGCTGAGAAAGATGCCACACCCCTCTTGCTGGAATCCACCCCCCCAAGTGCTTGGGTTGGGGGAGATGGCAGCCCATCCAGAAGAAATAGCTTTTTAGCACTCGACTCACTCTTCAGGTCTTATAAGGCTTCTTCCTGACGTTGGGACCTGAAAGAGAGAAAGATGTTCTGTAAATATGCTACCTTAGAATGAAAATTAAATTCTGCATTTTCCTGAGCTCCTGGGAATTGACGCTGCCATTAGTCTGTAATTTGTTTCTCAAAATTCTTCTATTTTAAGAAATTAAGCAGGAGGAGAAAAGAGTGAAAAAAACAAAACAAAACAAAACAAAAGGGAGGGAGAGCGCCTGGGAGGAAATGAGGACACCCCAAAGGCAGACAGAAGGGGGGGACAAGGAATGGAGATGTGGGGGAAGCGGGGGAGTGAGAGACTGCTCCAGGCTCTGCATTTTCTCTTTTCTTTTCCCTGCCTATGGTTGTTGCAGATATTTCTCAGTTGAGAATATCTTTGCCTGCCAGGGCTGTGTGGAGGCCCCGATAAAGCATAGGCATCTGGGGAGAGGAGGATGCTCAGCCAACATGCAGTCCTGGGCCCAGGCTTTGGGCTCATGGATGCACCGTGTATCAGCCCTGACCTTCACGACAGCTCCCACTGGAGGAGGCCAGGAACACCCAGAGCCCCAATGAAAGTAAAAATGAGGAAATCTGGTGCATGCCAGGGTGCCTTGCTGGACAGGAGTTTCCTGGTCGGGCCTCACGTGCTCTTATGAGGCTTGGTGCCTCAGGTGAGTGGGGGTCAGGCTTCCTTGGGAACTAAGGATGCCCTTGGGTATGGAGCAGCAGCTAGTTCTTAACAGCTTACTTACTTTCAACTGGAAGCTGATTTCATTGAACCTTAAGATCATTTCCATTTCAAGGAATCATCAGGGCCGGGGTTGTAAATCTTGGAGGCCCATGCCGAAACCTGGAGGAAGCAGGAACAGGTCGTGAGTGGTGTCTGTGGGGGAAGTGCTGTCCCATTTGGCACCACTGGGCTTGGGGCAGGGAAGGGGTGCAATCTGATTTATGCTGTGGGAAGGTGTCTCTGGCTGCCACATTGGGGTGGACTGTAGCGGGCATGGGAGCATGGAAGTGAGTTAGGGGGAGAGATGAGGTGGGCTAGGACCAGGACAGTAGAAGGGCAGTGACAATATTGAAGTTTACTGGAACCCTGAGATCTTGAAAACCTGCAGGTTACTGCCTCATCCCCCACCCCACCCTTTGTGTTACTGTCCAAAACAGCCTTAACTTCCCTTTAACTTTTCTAAAGCTTAGATGGACTTCTCCTTGACTCTAGGCTCCTGCCATCCCTCATCTTGGCCTTAGCCTCCACGGTAAACTCAGGGACCCCATGTGATGGACACACCCCACTGCCTGGCCTCCACTCCTAGGCCTTGAAATCCCCCCTGCCTTCTGCTTCAGGAGAGTTGAGTCCCTTCTCTCTCCCTATTGTGATAGCCTTAGGTAGTTCTATTGCAATAGACTTCTGGTCTACCTCTCTATACAACACCCTTCTGGTCTCTTTCTCTTCCCTATTGCATATAGCTGTGAATACAGTCATCCTTGCCCATTTAACACTGTCCAGTGCAATTTTTTCTTTGAAAGCAGGTATGGGAAGTGTATCAGGTACGGGATCATATGTCCTGTATTTGAAAGCAGATTCATCAGGGTATGGAGTGTGAGATGAAAACCAAGTCAAGGCAGAGCCAGTCCTTTCCTGCAGGAGGAGCTGGGATTGAGAGAAGGCAGGGAGGCAGTTCAGGGGGTAGTCTAGGCTGGAGTTGTGATGTGGGGTCACCTGCAGAGTGGTGGCATTGAAAACCAAGCCAGTGTGAGGTCACGTGAGGTCACAGAGAGTGAGTATGGAGAGACAAGTATGTGCCTGCTCAGGCTGAACCATATCTGCTTCAGTGCTTTGGGTGACAGCCCACGTTTCTGGGTGATAAACCCACCCACCCTCCTAGCTGACAGCTCTCAGCATTGCTTGTGAAAGATTTAGGATGCTTGCAGCTCTAAGACCTGCTTTCCAAGGAGACACTACTACTCTCTGTTGGCCTCTGCAGCCTCAGTTGACATCCAGAAGCTTCCGTGGTCCTGCCTTCACCCATAGCCTAGTGCCTCATGCTCACTCAGGGAAGCTAGGACACCTCCACCGATGCTCCCCAGGACAGCCTCCCTGTCAGCTCAGCCTTTACTTTCCTTCCGCCTGTGATTGATTGGTCTAGGGATCAATTCTGAATGCTGAGAACAAATACCTGCATTTACCTCCCCTCAGTGCTGCTGCTATGATCTGGGCAGAGCCAGCTGGGTGCTGGCAGGGTCCTTCCTCCTCCATGCTGTGTCTGGACCCTCTGCAACTCTAGAAAGGGAGCTCCCAGCATTGAGTCCAAGAGGAGATGCCTTTCTGACACTGTAACAATTGCTGAAATCCTGCCAGCTTTTATTCTGTTTCATAATTGGTTCATGCCTTTTTCTACTAAAGTGTTTTTGGTTTTCCTTGTAGTTTCTGGTTGCTTTTTAAAAATTGTTATTGTTGTTGTCATTATTTAGTTTTTCTCTTTTATGTCTTTGTTATACCCCTCAAGATTTTCCAAGATTTCTCTAAGGAATTTTAAACAATTCTCTAAACACTCCCTCATCTCTGCAACATCCTTTCTAGCACTCTCTATCTTTTGCTTCTCCTTGGGTGGTCTGGTCTCCACTTTGCAACGCAGCTTTTCCCATTCTCTTGGGTGGGAGCCATTGTTCTCTGATCCTATGTCTTCTTATTTCTTGGTTTCACTCTTGCTTTGCTGGAATCTATTAGGAATAACTTTCTAAGAAGGTAAGATTTATAGTTAATTTTAAAAATCATTGTATTTCTAAACATTCCTTTACTTTGCCCACACATTTTCGTTTATTTTGCCCACACATTTTCTGATAGTTTGGCTAGGTAAAAAATTGTAGACCTGGAGAATACACTACTGCTTGGAATCTTGCAGTTATCCTAGTTCGTCTTGGGGTCCTGTACCATTGATATTCCTGTCACTGTCCTGCTTCTGTTTTTATGGGTGCAGTGTTTTTATTCTCTGAAAGGATCATACCTTCCTGTGACTCCAGGAAATCTCCTTGTATGGCAGCCTGGATAATTTTCCTGCCTGCCATTTTTCTTGTTATCTCTTTCTGGAACTTTGATTGGTCAGTTGTCAGAACTGCTAGTTGGATCCCTTATGTGTCTTATCATTATTTCGGTAATTTCCCCCTCTACATTCTGGGCAATGTTCTTGTTTTCATCTTCCAATCTTTCTATTAAACTATGTATTTTGGCATTGGTATTCAAGAATATGTTCTTGCTCTCTTCCTTTTTTTAAATGGCAGCTTGTGTTATGGATGTCTTATTTTCCCAAATCTCCCTAGAATACTAATTGGGTGCCTCTCTCTCTTTTTGAAATTATTTGTAGAGAATATAGCTATTTCTTTTGAGTTTGTGCCCCCTTTTTATCCCAGCCTTTCTCTCCTAGAATTTCTTCATGGGGTGATCCCTGCTTGTGTTTGAAAAGGCAGCACAAGAGACAGCCTGTGTGTCTCTGTGAAGGGCAAGTCCACGGCTGGGAACCCCTTCAGGGTGATGTTTGCCATTATTTTGGAGCAGGTCAGAGCTAGTGCTCCAGGGCACAATGTCCCTGGTTCTTAAGGTCACTTACTCAATTCCTTAGGAACAAGCCCTCCAGGTTTCGCCTCAGGGTCCACGACAGGCTGGACTGTTCTTTGGAATGAGGGTAAAGAGGATAATCTTTCTAAAGCACAAATCTGAGCTCCTCTCCCTGTTTTAAATTGTGGAAGGTGCTCTGTGGTGGATTGAATCGTCCATTCCAATTTTGACATGTTCTTATTATCAATCAGCCTTCCTGTGGGTGTGAACCCACTGTAAATAGGGTCTCGTGAAGATATTATTTTAGCTAAGGTGTGGCCCATCTGAATGAGGGTGTGAGCCTTAATCCAGATTACCGCGGACCTTTCTAAACAGAAGAAATTTGGACATCGTGAGAGAAAGCCCCAGGGATGTGTGGGAAGCCAGAAGTCATAGAGGGATGCCAGAGGAGAAAGGAGAGGCCATCGCCCTGTGACAGGAAGCAGGGATTCAAGCTAAGGAACCCTAAAGATTGTGGCAAGCCATCACCAGAAGGCTATGAACCCTGGGAGGAAGCCAGCCTTCTAGCTTCTAAACCATGAGACAATAAACTCCTGTTGTTTAAGCTGACCCATAGTGTGGCATTTGTCATAGCAGCCCTGGCAAGCTGAGACAGTCCCCATGGGCTGTGGGAACGAGTCAGATTTCCTCTCCCTGGCCTAAGAAGTGTCTGGCATTTGCCTCAGTCCTGCATTGTCTCTCGGGCTTCCTTGGCCCAACAAGCTTTTCCTTCGGTCTGACCCATATGCTCAGATTTCCCACATTCAGGCAGTCATTTCTTCGATCTTTAAAAGAAAAACAAAAGAAGCAAACAAAACTCCCTCTTTTAACCCACATTCCTCTGTCCCATAATCATTGCCTGGCAATGTAACCAGAAGCACCCTCCAGAGGCAGAGAGGAAGGAGGGGTCTCATCTAAAAATTCTCTTGTGCCCTGCCTGGGGGGTATTTGAAAGCTGTAGCTTCTCCTGGGATGTGCAAAAGAAGGCTCTATGTGGGAAAGGGGCAGAGGGCAGCTGCTTTGCATAAGAAAATGGGAGATTCTTTTTAATCCTCTGACAGGGAAGGGACCTGGGGAGACAAGAAAGAAGACCCCCTACTGTGTGACTTTTAGTCACAAGACCATCCAGTGGACATAGCAAGTTTGACGTGGTATGCCTGCACTGCCCATCTCCCAGAGAAGCCCATGGGTTTGAGGTGTGTGCTTTTAGGGGAGTGGATGGGTGAAGGAAAAGTACCGAGTCTGATATTTTGGTCATAGCCAGGTGTATTAGTCAGGCAAAGGGGTGGTGATGCAAAGTACCAGAAATCTTTTGGTTTTTATAAAATGTATTTATTTGAGGTAAAAGCTTACAGTTACAAGGCTCTAAAGAGTTCAGCCTAAGGTACCTTAAGAGGTATTCTCTTATCCAAGTCAGTTGCTACATGTTGAAGCAAGATGGTGGATGATCTCTTCAGGGGTTCATTCTTCCTCTTAGCTACAGGCTGACATAGGGCTTGTTTCTTTCCAGGCTTAGCTGCAAACTATCAGGCGAATGGCTCATCTCTCTTCCTGAGGCCCCAGGATCAAAGTTCTTTCCTCTGCCATGTCTAGGGACTCTCTGTCTCTTCCTGTGTCATCTTCTGTGTCTTCTTGAGGGAGTGCCCATTTATATCAGCCCACCAAGAGGGTATAGACTTAACCTGAGTTACACCCTACTGACATGGTCAAATCAAAGCCCTAATCTTAACATTAATCAAAGGTATCTCAGCTGAATTTAATACAATCAAAGGCTATCAAGCCCAGAGGAACAGACTGGTTCACAAACATAATCCTTATCTTTTTGGGTGTTTATAAATAATCTCAAACTGCCATACCAGGTGATGATTATGGGACAGTTGCAAAATCCAAGAAATGAGAAAAAGGCTCCAGTAGCAGGAGGCAGTTAGAGCTAGTGGGGACTGGGGAGAAAAGAGTCCCCCAGGGGTTCCCAGAATATTGGGGAGGATTTTAGATCCTCAACAGGGTTTAGCATCCTAGATTTAATGGTCAGGAGGACCAAGCTGAGGTGGCACGGGCTCCTCGCACCCCTCTCAGCTCAACGAAATTACTTTCAACTAGATTTTGTGTTTTGGCAAAATAATGCTCACTCCCTGAAGATGTCCACATCCCAACCCCCAGAACCTGTGAGTATGTTGCTTGACATGGCAAAAGAGACTTTGCCAATGTGATTAAAATTAAGGTCCTTGAGATGCAGAGATGATCCTGAATTATCTGGGTGGGCCTCATCTCAACACAGGATGTCCTTAAAAGTGGGAAGTGGACTCAGAAAAGGAGGTCAGAAATGTACAACATGAGATGGACTCAACCTTCCATTGCAGGCTTTGAAGAAAGAGGAAGGGGGAGAAGAGCCAAGGAATGTGGTGGGCCTGTAGAAGCTGGGAGTGACTGTCAGTTTACAGCTAAGCAAGAAAATGAGGTGCTCAGTTCTACAACTTCAAGGAAATGATTTCTTGCTTAGAACCTCCAGAAAGGAGCCAGCTCTGTTGACACCTCAGTTTTAGCCCAGGGAGACTTAAAGACCCGTTGGACTTCAGTTCTCCAGAGCTGTGAGATCATAAACTTGTGTCATGTTAAGCCAAGAGTTGTGGTGATGTGTCACAGCAGCCATAGGAAACTAATACAGATTGCAAAGAAAGCCATTGTGAAGCAAATCAACACTGAGAGGGAAGCACTAATTACCTTCCCCAGAGACCTGTGTGTCTGCATTTGGGTCTCTGACTTGCTGAGATGAGTGAGTGAGGACACTATCAGGTTTGAAAGAAGCTCCTCCTTGGTGGAACCCCCTGGATCACACTCATTAGGACCAGCCAATTCCTTCTCTATGTCTTTCTCTTAAAGAAATGCATTCTAAAGTGAATCTTGACTCCAACTCTGTGTAAAGGCCCCAGCTCCCCACGTGCAGTGGTGGTCGAGGCTCAGTAGTCTCGGATATACCGGGGCAGGGCTGTCCCTCAACCTCAGGAAACCCGGGAAGAGAATCAGCATCTGCAATCAGGGACCCTGGCTTCCCCTTAGCAGTTCCTGGGAGCATGGCAACATCACTCTCTGCTCCTACTAATTCCCTTTGTCAGGCCTGGGTATGGTGAGTCACATGTGAGCTGAAATGCTTCTTTGTTCCCACCTCAAATAGGGGCTGAAGACCCCCCCTGGGAAGGTGATGTAGTACTGTGGCCTCACACAGCTCCTGGCCACGTTCCCTGCATGATCTGCTGCTCCTTCCTTGCTGGCCTCTTTGCTCTCCAGGGACTTTTCATTTATTCCTTCTTCTAATAGACTTGGGTGGCCCCTTTGCTTTGTTGCCCCCAAGAATTGTAGCTCTGATTCATTCCTGATTTGCACAGCTTCTTGGGTTTCCCACACATCCCTGCCTGAGTGCTTCAGAAAATCAAGTCAATGTGAATGCCCCACAAAGTAATGGGGTAGCTAAAGAAGAAGTAATGGGATAACACGTTCCAGATGCTTGTAGGTGGGCAAAGGGGCAATAGGCAGGTGGGTGTCAGACCTCAAGAAGGTTCTGGACTTGTGAGTGGCAGCAACGTGAGACACATATGTGAGGGAGGAGCTTCCATGGCCAAGTCAGCCTGCTAATCCCCACAGTGGGGATGAAGGGTGGCAAAGCAGGGGGGCCTGAGTGATGAGTGAAGGATGATGAACAAAGGGGAAGGCAGAGACCATGCCAGTGGAGCCAAGAGGGAGATTGGTTAGAATTTATTCTCACCAGACTAGATGTCCAACAGCATCCTTCCTGTTAAGAGTTCAGAGCTGCCAAGGAAATGGAGCAAAGCAATTTTCATCTCAACTCCAAGGTGTGTGTGGAGCTCTGCCATGTTCCTGTATCAGAATCTGTGCTGTGTTTAGCTCCAGGAGGGAGGAGTTATAGGCTGGTTGGGGACCAGGGGTTCGTTTTAGCAGAGAAGAAGCTCCAGAGCTTTCTGCCTTGCCCACCCTGCACCCATCAGCCCATGTAGGGGCCAGCATCTGAGGAACCTGGGAGGACCCTGCCCCTCCTGTTTCCAGTGTGGCCACACTGGGCTGAGACAAGGTGGGGAAACTGAGCCTGCATGAATGTGTCATAAGTGAGCATGAAGAAGCAAGGCACAGGCAATGGACAGGGAAGGCCCCATGGGGTGGATGGAGGGCTGATTGAGTGCCGCTTTCTATGGGGAGTACCTTGCTTTGATGCCATTGTACACATTGGGGAAGGAGGTAGAATAATGCTCATTGTTTCTTGATGAACTCCCTCCCCCTCAGAGCCTTGCAGATACCCTAGCAGCCCTCCCAGTGGCCAGGGCAGAACCCTCCAGGTGGTGGAAAGTCAACATTTCTGAGTGCCTGTTGCATATGTGGTACAAGACTAGGAACTTCATCTGGTGGTACTGCCAGTTCACACGGTATCACTGAAGGCTGGTGCCATGGACTCTTTTCACAGTCAAGGAGACAGAGACCCAAAGAGCTCAGGTATTTGCTTCCTGCAGGTGGTAGGAGTTGGAGCTTGGGCTCAGAGCAGGATTGCGTTACATCGAGAAGATTGAGCAGGGGGCACTGCTTCTTCTAGAGATCATGGACAACCCAATGCCCATTGTGGGCAGGGCCATGGGGATTGTTGAGGACATCCTCTGGCCACCCCCAGGACAGTCAAGTACTGCTTACCTCTGGTCCACCTCTTGCCAGCTCACTGGCTTGGGGAATCAGGCCCCATCCACAGCATGCTGGCTTGGGGGTTTGGGTCCCTACCTACAGCACTTGTTGGCTTAGGGGGCTCGGTCCCCACCCACAGCATGTTGGCTTGTGGGGCTCAGGTCCTCACTGATACTTAGCTGGTCTGAGGTGGTTAGCTCCTCACTGAGCACTTGCTTACAGGACAGGTCAGTGGTTTGCAGTCTTCTCATGGAGCTAAAGCCCACCTCTGGTGTCCCCCGAGTGCAACTCCCAAACATAAGCAGCTGTGCATTTGCACTCTCACCAGCTGGTGAAGTCTCTCCTTCATCAGGTCCACAGTTCTCTGAAAGCCCATGTCCTGGCAACCTTCTTGCTCTTGAGTGCCAGTACTGAGTCTCCTTGGTTTCTTCTGGGCCCCAGACCACATTCTGTGGCCCAAAGACTCACTGCTTCCCATGGTCCTCCTTGGAGCCCACTCCTGGACCTGGCTCTGGAGAGCAATGGATCCTCTGGGTGTGCCCAGGAATCCCCCTACATTTCTCCTAGTGCATCCTGAGTTTGTTTGTGGAGCCATACGACTCTGCCTTACATAACAGCACTACAGGTGGGTATGGCAGCCCCCCCCAAACATGAACACACAGGCGCACAGACATCTACATGGGTCCATATGCACACATGAACATGCACAAACATACTTGTGCACACAACATACACACATGCATGTGCAGACTCACACATTCATACACACCATTCTCCTTCATTCTTTCCCTCCAAATAAGACTCAATTCCAGACCTCCATCTATATCCCTTTGTCAATATCATCCCTAAAATGGGAGTGCCCTAAGGCGAGGTGACTTCAGAACTGTACTCACTAATCAGACCAAGAAATAGCCATCCCTATCAAGACCCCAGGCCCTCTGGGCAAGTGAAGAGGATTTGGAGGAGAATGGGAGAAACTCCTTAGGCAGGAGAGGTCAGGATCTAGAGTGTGGAAATGTACTGCTCATTAGGAAAACACACCCGTCCTGACCACACACTCAGCTGCTCTCTTTGGAGGTGCCACACTCAGTCCTCAATGGCCCCCTTAGCACTGCTTGAGTGAACGCCTTCCTAGCTGGATGGGCTGCTCCTTGATGGGCTGAGGCTGAGCTGGCCCTGGGGTCCCAGGAGATTCCTCCACCAAATGCAGGACCTCCCGGGCTGCTGTTTTTCTCCTTCCGTCTCAACTTCTTAAGCAATAATTTGTGCTGGACAATGTTAAACAGGCAAGAAAGACTTTATTCAAAGCTATGTTCAGGAGAGAAAGGAGAGCGACCCTAAGGGTATTGAGATAGAAAGAGACCGGAAGGCTACACATATTGTCTGTATGTGTTTGTTGAGAGACAGAGTGAGAGTGAGCGTGAAAGTGAGGTGGGGTAAAGGGAGAGACCAGAAGGCTATCATGCTAAGGAGAGGAAAACCAGAAGGATATCATGATAGGAAAAGGGAGACCAGAAGGCTATTGTGATAGGGAGAGGGAGACCAGAAGGCTATCATGGTAAGGAGAGGGAGACCAGAAGGCTACTGCAATAGAGAAAGAGACCAGAAGGCTATCACAATAGGGAGAGAGAGGGGGCTCAGCTCCCCTGAAGCAGAAGGCAAGGGAGATTTTAAGGTCTGGGATAAGCTAAATGGAAAAACTCTGGAGGGGAAGGTCAAGCAGTGGGGTGTGTCAATCATAAGGAGTTACCTCCTGAGTATACTATGGAGGCAGGTAGAGCAGGTTCTATCTGGATTCTGTAAGAGCCAAGGTAGGAGGCCAGGGCCTAGAGTCAATGAGAAGCCTGTGTAAGATTAAAAGAGTTAAGAGGAAGTTAAGGCCCTCATGGAGAGTAACACTAAGGGTAGAGTGAGGATTTCTTAACCTACACTGTTTTCCAGCATAGGGTTCAGGTTAACTTCAACACCATCACTGGCCAGGTCCTGTATGGGTGATTTGAAGTAATCTCTTATCCCAGCACCTCAAGGTGGGCCCAGAGAGGGTGCCTGGCTGTGGTGGGATGTGTATCCATGGAGGGGGAAGGACTGTCTGCCGAGGAGGTGCTGCAGGTTGCAGACCTCATGGTCAAGGGGCTGTAGTGTCCCATCCCCTTGGCCTGTGCTTGGAGGCATTTCTCACCCTGGATCAGTGAGACAGTGGCCTGGACAGGCTTTCTCCCATCTCAGACCTGTGATACAGCTCCTTCCTTCCTGGCCCCCTTTTCGTCCCTTTCCCAGAACTGCCCTTCTGTTCCACCCAACCATCATCTCTAGACAGCAGGCCCTGTTGACTGTGGGCATAAATCCTTACTTACAGCCTTCTCTGGGCCACTCTGGCCCCTCCTTATTCTGTCTAGCTGCAGTCCTTCAAGGCCTGGGCCACTTGTTGTCCCACCTGAGTGTATCTTTCTCATCTCTGAACCTGTTTCAGGTATAACTATTGCATCACAAGCCACCACACAGCTTATTATGGTATAACAGCCATTGTGTTATGCTCTTGAGCCTGTGGGTTAGGAATTTAGACAGGGCATAGTGGGGCAGCTTGTGTCTCTGTCCCCCAGTGCCTAGGGTCTCACCAGGGAGAATGGAAGGCTGGGGCTGAAATAATTTCCAGGTTAGTCACTCCTATTTCCAGCCACTGATGCAGGCCTTTAGCTGGGACCTCAGCTGGGCTATCCATTGTAACACCTCCCTCTGTAATTAGTTGGGTTTCCTCATAACATGGCAGATAGGTACCAAGAAAACCGGGTGAAAGCCATATTCCATTTTTGACCTAGTCTCGGAAATTACATAGTGTCACTTCTTTGTAGTCATCAGGCCTTCCTAGATACAAGGAAAGGGAACTCTATTAGTCAGAGTTCTCTAGGGAAACAGAACTGACAGGAGAGATCTATAAATATTATGAGATTTTATAAAAATTGTCTCATGCGGGTGTGTACAAGTCCAAATTCCATAGGGCAGTGTATAAGCTGGGAACTCTGATGAAGGTTTTCAATGAATTCCCCAGGAGAAGCTGGCGGGCTGAAGAAGAAATAGAAATCATCACTTCTTCTTTTAAAACCTACAAATGATTGAATGAGACTTCTCTAATTGCTGAAGGCAAACTCCTCAGTTGATTGTAGATGTAATTAGCTATAGATGCAATCAACTTACTAATGATTTAAGTTCACAAAATGTCCTCACAGTAACAATCAGGTCATTGTTTGCTTAACCAAACAACTAGACACCATCACCTCACCAAGTTGATGCATGAACCTAACCATCACAGTCCACCCCTTGTCTGTTTGGCAGCCTTAAATTATACTTAATCTCTAAATAAAAAGCAATATCAGTCATATTTTTCACCTAACAATACTCAACTGTTATGCACTCAACAAGAAATGTATTAAATCTCTCCAGAATAGGGTACAAGTCCTTGGGTAATATTCACTCTTAAACGTGATATTCTATAACTTAAATACTACAACATGAAACTAAAACAAGTTGTTGTATGATAAGGGGATAAGATAAGAAAGAAAACAAAATTATTTGCTTTAAGTACATATAGAAACTCTCATAACAACACAAGGAAGAAATATTCATAAGTATTATAGTCCTCATTTCTATAACTGGTGATGTGGTTATAATTTGTATTTGTCGCTACCTGCCTCCACTACCCATTCCATTTGCACTCATCAAGCACCTTAACCCGCCATGGTTCTTTGCCTGGTGGGGTGATCCAGACTTTCATTCCTAAAGTCTGGGCCATTGGAAGTCCTGCCTGGATTGGGTTGTTGCATTTTATATTGACTTTAATCACAGGGCATGGCAGTACTATGAGATGCCCTAGGGAATCTCCTGTATTCCAGGCAAATTAATTCTCTACCTCCATTGTGTTGCTTCAGTCCTTTTTCCCCTTGATAGTCAAGGGGCTGCAGTGCAGTACTTCAGAGCCATGACCAAGTGGCAATCTTAACTTCCAGTTCAATAAAATCATCATTGTGTCTCTTGGGGGAAGCACTCTTCCTTTTGGAACTAAGGTCTGTAGACCAGCAGAGCTTAGGAAGCAAAAATTTTCCTCGTGGATCACTAGGTGTAATAGTGGTGTCACTCCCATCTCCACCTCTTAATTCCTGGACCTGTGAATCTCAAGTCTTTGGGAGAAACAGAACTATAGAGTGGATGTTGATTTAGAGCATATACAGCCTCCTGGAGAACATTGCCCCAGTCCTGCATGGTATTGCCATCTAGTTGGTATTGTAATTGAGTTTTCAAAAGGCCACTCCATCATTCTATCAATCTAGCTGCTTCAGGGTGGTGGGGAACATGGTAAAATTAGTGAATTTCATGGGTATGTGGCCATTCTTGCATATCATTTGCCATGAAGTGAGTTCCTTGATCAGAAGCAATGCTGTGTGGAGTACCATGACAGTGGATAAGGCATTCTGTAAATCCATGGATGGCAGTTTTGGCAGAAGCATTGTATGCAGAGAAAGTGAACTCATATCCAGGGTATGGGATGCATAAACCTAGAACTCATATGCGGGGTACATGATACATGAGCGCTGGAATACCTTCTTGATGAGAAGAATGTATGAAGAGGCTCTGGGTTGGGCAGTATTCTTGTGGCCATTAAAAAAATCTATTATAATACCCATGGATGAAAGAAATCCATTAATTCATTCAACCCCATTGTCTGAGTCCCCTCGAGTGTGCCAGACTCCTGCTAGCCACTGGGGACACAAAAGGAAACATGACAGACAAGGTCAAGGAGCCTGCACTTTAGTGGAGGAGGCTGAAGAAAATAAGAGAACAGAGCTCAGCGCCTTTGTGGGCCAGCATCTTGCCTTTGGGGGAAGTTGATAATAATCTTACTGGTTCTAAAAGGTTTGGGTTGTGATCCTTCAGAATCCCTGAAATGTGACCCGACTTAGAAATTCATAACCATGTTCCCCTCCCTTGGCTTTGTGGGTATCAGACTGGGAGAACCTTGAAGGATGGGGCCAGGACTTCTCCTTCTGCAGACTCCTCCTTCTGCAGACTCCCTGGTATCTTGTTTGATAAAGCTTTGGTGATTGATTCATTTATGCCTGCAGTCACTCCTTTATTCATTCATTCATTTAATTATTCATCCATTCTTTCAACATACATTTATTGGGCATTTTCTCTATGCCACACACAGTGGAAGACACAGGCATTATAGATTCAACAGGACCAGGTCTTGCTTTGGACCCACAGCTAAGTGTCACTAGCAAGGGTCTCCATCCACTGAAGATGCCAGCCTCAGTTTCAAACTTGTCAGCTCTGGTCCATTTGTGTGTTCTTGGGAAAGCAGAGAAGTGGAAAGTGGGAGGGTGGCTTTCAAGGGCCTTTATGGTTTGAAGAAGAGTTTGGCTCCTTCTCTACCTCCCAGCAGAGATGGGGACCAGCAAGTGTATCCCTGCATACTACAACAGAAACTTCCATGGGAGTGCATGGGCTTTGGAGTTGGAGAGAGCAGAATCTGCTCCACTGTGCCTGGGACCTGGGATAGCCTTTCTTCTGCTTTGAGTCTCAGCTTGCTCACACCTTGTTCAAAAAACATTGTTGTGAGGATCGAATAAAGCAATGCACAAAACGTTACCAGACTTCTTAACTCTATTCTATGCCACAGGTCCCTTTGGCAGTTCCGTGAAGGCTCTGGACCCCTTCTCAAAGTCATGTTCTTAAGTGCATAAAATAAAATCCATCGGATTACAGAGGAAGTCACCAACACTGAAATACAGTCATCAAAACATTTAAATAGCAAATTTGAGTTTCAGTATTATTTGTACTTCTTCATTAACACCTTATAAACAGGATCCAGCACCGGGTCTAATGGCGACATGATTTCAAAGTAGTAATGAGGGCGCACGATATTTCGAGACGTTTGTGATGCTTGTAGGGTGATAGGAAAATACCTGTGATTTCCTGTCAAGTCACAGGCTCTGCTAATGCCACAGTCGCTCATTGTTCCATATTCTTCATTGAAGGAAATGTCAAATCTCAGGTAGAACATAGTGAAAATAAAGATGAAAATAACGTTGTCCCTCCCATGTTCAGGGGTCCCCTGATGCCCCAGGTTAAGAGACCCCTGAGCTGGGCCCTGAGCTTCCTGGCCTGGTGGCTGCACAACAAATGAGCTCCTCACTGCAACAAGGTGGGAAACCTGGACCCTTCCCAGGGCTGGTGGAAACCCCCATTCCTTAACCTCACCTCAGTCCAAGGCCTGGGGCAAGACTAGACAGGACCGCCCTGAGTTACACCCCAGCAGGGATTCCTTTCCCTCCAGCTCAGAGCAGAAACTCCTCAGATTACCTTTGGGGCTTAGGTTTCAGCCACATTTTCAATTTTTTTCTCATCGTTTGCGCAGAAACCTGAGAAGCCTCTGTGGATCTGATTCATCATTAGTCACTGTGTGCTTGTCTGCCCAAAGGGGAGATCTGTCCTTTGTTTCCTTCTTCTCTTTGGATTTTCATTCTCTGCCTCCGAAGGAGGATTGCACAAGTACAAGCTCCCATTCCCCGCCCCTCCCCATTTTCTAAGTGCAGCCCAGTGCTTTCATGTCAGTCTGCAGATACACACTGGCACACGCCCCCTCTTTCTTTGTTCCCTGCTAGAGTGGTTGGTTCAGTGCAAAAGTGCTAATTAATCGGGGCAAGATTCAATCACCAGGAAAAATTGCACAATGGAGATAAATGGTTTTGTGGAGGAAAATTTCAGAACTGGGCCATCTGTGTTTTCGCCATTTTCTTTCCTGCTGAAGATCCCAGGGCAGGGGATACCGAGGTCCTGGCTTTTCAAGGTCCTTTATGGTTTGAAGAAGAGTTTGGTTCCTTTTCCACCTCCCAGCATTGGCAAACTGGACAGGCGCCGTGCCTGCATCAGCTCATTCATTGATTTATTCACTTACCAGCACGTTTTGTGCCAAGGCCTGAGTTTGGGGTCCATGGCTTTGTGCCCCTCAGTGTCTCTGGCCAGTCTGGCCCCGGCTTTCCCACCGGATGTCGGCGTTTGTTTCCCTCCCCTTGAGGAGCTTCTTCCTTATCCCGGGTCCTGTGCTCTCACTGCACAGCGTCCGGGTGCTAGTGAGCAGGCACAAGGAAGGGCACAAGGAAGGGCAAGCAGGGCTGAAACCAGTCTCTTCCTTCTGGTTGGGCTCATCTTCCACTCCTCCAGGCCCCAGCTGTGATTTCTGACTGCTGACCCTGCTCCCTACCTCCTGCTGCACTCTAGCCCAGGCCATGGCCTGCTCACGTGCTCCCTCCTCAGGAATCTGCACACTGGAGTCCAGATGAAATGTCCCTTACTCCTCCAGAGCAGGGGGATATTCCCTAAGGCCCACTTTCCCAGTTGCTCCTCTCCTGCCCCTTCCCAGGCTGAGGAGACTGAGGAGACTGAGGGCAACCCTGTTTTAAGTGGGAGCCCCTCCCTCCATCAAGTCTCCAAGGAAATGATCCCATCTATCCCAAGACACCTCTGCCCCACACCCGCCCCACCTCCGCTTGGTCTGGGTCATAAACAGGAACCAGGTGAGACCTGGGCCCTTAAGCCTGGTCAGCGTCCAATGCTGAGAGGCTTCAACCTGCCACAAAAGGGCTGCCCCCAGGACCTAACTGATCACCCAACTTAAATTCCCAAATCATAGGGGTCCAAATCCTCTGCCTGTGGAATGAGTCTCTGCCTTGAGTCTCCCCCAGGACATCTGGGCAGGCATTAACTTCCTATTTGCATAACTAAAAGAGCTCTGGGCTTTTCCCAGAACAACGGGGCAGGCCCACCTCCCCTCTAAGGTTAATTCCAGTCTCTTCTTCCAAGGCTGAAAGAGCTGGTGGTAACTTTTAAAGCTGCAGTTTGCATTCAGGAGACCTCATTGTAGGGGGCTAAGTGGACCTTCAGGAATGGTTGGGACAAAAGCAGGGGGCAGGGATTGCTACATCCCAGACAAGAGCTGGGGCCCAGAGTGGTCCCAAGGAGTGTTCTTCTGTTTTTTTTTTTTTTTTTTTTTTTTTTGTGCAGAGAACAGTGCTGCTTCCACTGAGGGGCTTGGCTTTGTCACTGGCGAACAGCCCTGGCCCAGGGTTGTCATGGATCTGTGCTTGGGCCCGAAGACTTGAATCCCAGGTCCTGGGGCCCACAATATATCCTCCAGGTCATCCGGGGTGCCTGCTCACCTGTGAGCTTGCAGCAGGTCCAAGGGATCAACTCGGGAGGAGGAGGTCTTTGTCAACTGTGAGGGGAAAACAAGGGAGGGGTGAATGGCAGAACTTCACTCCTCTATGGAGACAGGATGTCTGCGACCTATGATTTCTGAAGGTCGCATTTTCAAGACATTGCAAATCACTTCTCATGACCTTTTGGAATTACTTCCTTCTGCCTCAGCTCTTTTTCCTTACCCAGGCCCTAGTGGGAAGGGGCCAGCATCCAAGCCTGGAGGCCACCAGTGGTGCTGGGTCTGGGCAGAGAAGCCCTGAGGCCACTGGGGACCTTCCTCGGGTTCCTGAGCAGACTGGCCCTGGGAGGAACTGGAGAGATGGAAGGTTAAGTGGTCCAAACGCAGAAGGGGAGGCAAAGGAGCTCCACCTATGGCTGGCACATCGACTTATGCAGGTGGATCTCTGCCAGGTGCATCAGAGCAAATTGCGCCCTCTTCAGGCTCTAAGGGAAGATGAAAGGACCAGGCATGAAAACACTGGGGAACGTTTGCTGAAACATACCCACCGGTATTGATCAGGGACTCAGAGCAAGAAGAGGGGAAGGGACTAACATTTCCCCTGTGCCGGGGACTTGGCACTGCTATCCCATTTAATGCAGTCGACTGGGCATTGTGCCTATTTCACAGAGGGGAAGACTGAGGCTCACAGGGTCAAGTGAATTGCTTATCGAGTAGGGTCAGCCTGATGCCGAGGATCTTCCCAGCATGTCACACTGATCCGCTGACAAATTGTTCTTTGGCTCCCACCGATGTCTCTCTCCCACTCATGCTGCCCGATCTGTTTCTATGGCCGTATAACAAACCATGTATGATATCTGCTTATTCCGTGGGCCAGGAATTCAGCTTGTCTGTTACAGGATGCCTGAGGCCTCAGCTGGGAAGACTTGAAGGGTTAGAGTGCATGGGAGACTGAAGACACTGGCTGACTGGGCCTTCCCATAGAGGTCTCTATGTGGCTGAGCTGCCTTCCAGCACAGCAGCCTCCTTGCAGAGGTGGGCTTTTCATCTGGTAGCTGGTGGCCCAGGACTCTGATGGCAAGTGTCTCAGCTCAAAAGGTAGAAGCTACGCATTTGCTTTTTCTGACCTTTCCTCAAGCCAAGAATCATGCAAGTGATACCTACACCACGCCCCCTGCCCCTAGCCTCTCCTGGCAGGATTCAAGAGGAGGGGACAGAGTCTTCAGCTCTCCTTGGGAAGAGTATCCAGGTAATGGTACAGGAATTGGGATGGGAGATGCTGTTGAGGTCATCTTTGGAGAATGCAATCTGCTGCACTGCCCCATCCCCTGCTTGTAATATAACCCTCTACCAGCCCTCCCCTAACTCGTGCACACACACTGAACCATCCCTTCCCTCCTTGGTCAGAAAAGTCACAGCCCCGATGAAATCCAACTCTCCACCCTCTTCCGTCGCCTTAAGTGAAACCCGCAAGCCCACAGGCTGGGTTGGTCTCACTTTGCACTGGGATTTCCTCTGGCTCTTCCTAGACTAACTTCGTCTGTGCTTTGCAACCCCCCTAAGAGGCAAACAATTTCTCCGGAGGTATTCTCTCCGGCCTCCTCTGGTGCACTCCAGGAAGTGAAGCCCCCGTAGGCAGTCGGAGCAGCCTGAGCGGGATCTGGAGGTACTGGGTCCTCCCGTAGAGCTGCAGCCGCTGTCACGCTGGGTTTGCCCTCCAGCCCCCACCAGACCAGGGTCATTCCTAACCATGAACACTGCAGTGCCACCATGTCCTTGTCAATCAAAACCAATGTGGACTTGGATAGGAGAGGCTTTACTCAGAAAGCCTATTGCAATCCGGAGAACGCTCCCATCTCAGAAATCTGCAAGCGTCTCAAAAGCAAACAGAAACAGTCTTTTCTTCTATAGGGAGGAGTAAGGAGCGATAGCAGAGAGGGGACACTGAGCCAGCAAGGGGGCATGGAACAGATGGCAGGGTCAGTGCGGTTCCTGGGCCGTGTCACCTGTGCTTACCTGGCTCTCAGGATGAGCTGATCAGGGGACATTTGTTTTGCATTTCAGTGCCCACTCAGGGTTGGGGGCAAGCAAAGTGCAGGAGCCTGTGGGGAGGAGAAGCAGAGGGTCAGAAATGGGCAACTGTGAGCACTTGGTCAGCAATCTATTGTCACCCATCCCAGCCCTGGGAGATTGCCGCTCACTGCTCCAGACTGCGTGGGAACAGGTGAGCAGGTACCTGCTGCTGCTTTGCTCTTTGGGAGGCTCTGCGTCTCCATTGCTGTTCAGAAAACCCTACCTGTCTAACCATTCTCCTCTGATAGAAGGATACCTCCCAACATCTCCTCCTACATCTGCTGGTCCAGGCTCCGTGTGCAAAGGTGGAGTTACCTGTGCATTTTTTGCAGCCAATCCCATGTCTTAAACTCTCCTATCTCACCAGTATAACATATTTCTACTATCCACTTTGCCAATTAAGCATCCCTCTGGTGCAGCCTTAGCGATGCCCGAAGAACTTGCTGTAACTGATTCTGAAACGTGGACTCCTGGTTAGGGTCCTTTGAATGCTAAGTAACCCTACATTGACGTCTGGGTGCACGAATAAATCACACTATCTCTTCTTGAGTGTTTTAAGGTGAATTACAGGCCATGTAATAGATGCTCCACCTTCTGGCTCTGGCAGGTGCACCTGGGGGAGACCCTGCATGGATGTACACATGTGTGCACGTGCATTGCATTTCAGCTGTGGGCACGTGAAGGGAGCAGCTCCCAGTAAGAGGCCTCAGAGGCCTGGCAAAAAGGCCCAGCCCTTTGTGAATTCTTTGTGAGCTCTCAGCGGAGCAAAGAATTTCTTTCTGGCAACCATTGCCCGCCTCTTTACCAGCCTCCCTGGCCAGCCATTCTGACTTGACTTCACGGAGAAAGAGGGTTGCAGGGAGAGGGTGCCTGGTGGGACTTTCCTTCGGCATGAGATTGGCTGAGGGCCCACGCTCCCTCAGTGACACCCCAGTTTATCCATCTGAAAAATTAGGTGGTTGGACTGGGAGTCCCTCTGAATTCTGACATTCTGCACATACTGTGTGTGGCGACTGTCGAGTCGTGTGGGTGTTTGTAGATCTGTGTACCTTGCAAAAAGGGGCCTCACAACCCAGAAAGCAAATGTCAGTCTGAGTGTTTGCCAGGAGGGCTGAGGAAAGCACGCGCCCCCCTCTGCTCCTTGGCATCTGAGCCAGGAAACAGCTTCAGCGGACACCCGGCACCGCATTTCCCTTTTCTCTGGGAACCTGCTCCCCTTCTGCTTTTCCAATGAATACATTTGCAACTTTAATGCTGCATCCCTGGGATTTGCTTGGTTCATTAAACAAAATGATTTACTGTGATGGGGATTGCTTGCTGCTCGGGTCCCCCAAGGCAGAC
The DNA here is from genome assembly GCA_026826555.1 of Tolypeutes matacus. Classification (NCBI taxonomy): domain Eukaryota; kingdom Metazoa; phylum Chordata; class Mammalia; order Cingulata; family Chlamyphoridae; genus Tolypeutes; species Tolypeutes matacus. Next base: position 8,982,556 of record JAKSZT010053840.1, read on the forward strand.
ACCCGTATACACGCCGCCCTGCAGTGTGCACCGAGCAGGAGCACATGCGTCCTGTAGTGGCCTCTGAAGCAGACCCCTCCTCCTGCCCGACTGAAGCACGGATGATATAATTTCAACCCCCGTCTTCACCTTTAGAGCCTAGATTTGGTGACACCCACACTGACATGACAAATGACGGGTGTGCAATTTTGGATATCCCCCCTCCCTCCTGCATCCAATCTGTTTGTTAATCCCAGACGTTTTTAAGAGAGGCGCGCGTGACTTTGCTGGAGACCTAACACCACTCAGGCTTTGCTCCATCGCTGAACTCTGGAAACGGGCTAATGTCAGACTGCTGCGACAGATTTCCATGTTTCATCTGTGTTTGTGCGGTTAGAAATCAAATCGTCTGCTCTTTTGGGGAGGGAGGCAGTGACCTTGCACCGCCCATCAGATCTCGCTGGGGATTGTTGGTCCTCTGTGTGTGAAGGAGAACTTGGCCATGGGCAAGCGGGAAGCCAGCATCGTGAACACCCCCGAGTCTTTCCCCAAGGGGGATACGTGCCTCTCCTTGTAGCTGCACCGCCGACTCTCCCAAGCACAAACGTAAAGGTTCCTCGTGAGGCTGTGAGGTCTTCCAGGGCAGGGGTTGTCTGTCTTTCTCTTTGTTTCCCCAAACCCTAGCTAAAAGGGGTGCTGGACGTTGAAGGAAGCTCTGCTGCTTGCTCAGGGGCGTCCAGCTGCTGAGCTGCAGCGTCCTTAGTGAGCTGCTTGATGACAGGACATTTCACCTGCCCCAGGCTGTCATCCCACGATGCGGTGGGAGACTTGGCCAAAGCCGAGAAGGAAGCAGTCCCTGTGCAATCACCGCTCCCACATCCTCAGACACTCTCAAAGTCTCTGGGAAGAAGAGAAAGGCTCTTTGGGGCTGAGGGCTGGATTTTGCCCAGATGGAGCTCCTTTCATCACCTGATAAATTTCTTTAGCATGGTGCCTTTAACTGATCTCCTCTTGCCCAATTAGATACAGAGACTTTTCTAGAGGCACGGGGTCTAATTCTGTGGTTTGGATTGTGGCACTAGCCAGCACATGGCTGGAACTTCCTAAATGTTTAATAAATAATAATAATTATCCTAATGACAGGCCTTCTGCTTGTTGACAGTTTCTGCCCTCCGCCCTCCCACAGCTGCAAGTTCCTTCTGAGGGCTTTTTCCACTCACTTTGCCTTCACCCCTCCCAGGTCTTCGGCCACGATCTGATCTGATTTGAAATGGCCCTCCCCAACCTGGCAGTTGCATTTCACCTCCCTGGGTTGGGGTGTGTGTCTCTTTACAACTGCCATGGACAGGTGCAGCTCCTTTCCTGCTAGGATTCAGGCTTTTGTTTTCCCAGCATTTGCAAGCCACGCAGGGATCCTCTCATGGTTTACGGGATGACCCCAAAGAAAAGCCTGAGCCAAAGTGTTTTCCGTCTCTGCCATTGGAGATGAGCAGACCCGTGCACCCTTCCAAGGAGGTCTGGACCGGGCAGTTGTGTAAAGTCAACACTAGATCGTTTTAAAGAAATGCCATTGTGGTGTTCTTAATTATCCACAGCCCTGCTGCCCTGATGTGAAGACACCATAAGATCAGTTTGAAATGAGTGCATTCTTTGTTTTGGTGCAGCTAGCGGGCTTAGAAATGGTCTTCTCCAGTTGGTTCAGTAGACCTCTCTGCTCTCCCCCAGCCCCCATTTACATTATTCCTCTCCTGAGTGGGGGCTCTTCATGGATTAGCAATGGAAGGCTAGGTCCAGGGCTCATTGAACTATGGTTTGACATCTAAACTTTCTGGAAACCCAAAGAGGTGATATTTTAATGGAAATAAAGTGGAAGACTTCTAAAAATGTGGCTAATATATGAGAAAAAACGCAATTCTTGCAAACTACGTCTTTAAATTTTTTTCCTCCAATGGGCTATTCTTCGAGTATTCATTTGAAAAAAATCTTTCTGAGAGGCTGTGTGATATTGTGGAAAGATCTTTGCATTTAAAGTTGGACAGGGAAGCGGCTGTGGCTCAATCAGTAGGGCTCCCGTTTACCATATGGGAGGCCCCGGGTTCGGTTCCCGGGGCCTCCTGGTGAAGGCAAGCCCGCCCGCACGGCGTGGTTAGCTGACCCAGCGAGCACAAGCAGCAAGGGGGGGATAAATGAATAAATAAATAAAATCTTTAAAAAAAAAAAAAAAAAAAAGTTGGACAGACTTGGGTTAGATGGACCCCTGGGCAGGGCACTGGGTTATTAGTGAGTATCTTCTAGGTGTCAAGCACTGTGTGGAGAGCAAGGGACACAGGGATTGAGTAAGTGCAGACCGCGCATCCTTGGAGGATACAGGTCCTGTCTCAGCTTCCCCAGCAGCTGAAGCCGAGCCCCAGCCATTGACTGCATGTCCTTCGTGCTGCCTTGCGTGTCTATGTTCCTAGGTAATCCAGTGCCTCTGTCCATCAACTCCACTCACTCTTCCTCATAGTTCACCTGCTTTCCCACTCATCCCCACCCTCCTGTCCTGCAGTCCAGCCCTCTGTCCCTCTGTGCTCTCTATCCAGGTGAACAGCTACCTGATTCCTCGCCCTAATGCTCAGAGAGCAGTGCGCAAGTGGCATGGCCCCATCAGTGTCACCTCTGGTGTGCATTTCAGGACATTTCTGCCCTTCTGCATGCCCCCTCCCCAGCCCTAGCCCCGTCACCTGTGGCTGGGTTCACAAGAGCTCCCCGACTAGTCCTCCCCTTCTCCTTGCCCTGCTGGAGAAGTAGGAGCCATCTTTTAAAAATGCAAACCTGATGACACAATTCCAGTAATTAAAGCCACTGTGGCCTCATGTGCAGGATAAAGACCAAAATCCTTATGAAGCATGCGAGGCCACTGGGGACCCAGCCCCTGCCTGCTCCAGCCTCTTCGTGTGCCCTCCTTGCCCCCCTCACCCTGGCCTCTGGGAAGGGGGCTGTTTTAGTTTCCTAAAGCTGCCAGTGCCAAATACAAGAAATGGGCTGGCTTTTTAAATGGGGATTTATTAGGGGAGAATCTTACAGTTCTGAGGCTGTGAAAATGTCCAAATCAAGGCACCATCAGAGGTGCTTTCTCACCAAAGGTTGGCTGCTGGCAGATCCTGGAGTCCTGCCATGTAGTGAGGCAAGATGGCGGGTTTGCTGGTCTCTCCCTACTTTCTGCTGGAGCTCAGCTGTGGGCGATCAGGCATCTCTCCCTGGGCCTTGTCCCCTTGAGCTTCTCGGGGCTTCACTGTCAGCAGTAGTCCTCTCTCTCACATGGCAGGTGTAAAGATGGTGGTGGCTCTTGTTTTTCTCTTTCTCTCTCTCTTTCTGTGTTCTTAATTTATATAAGATCTAGAAGGAGGGTGGAGACCCAAACCTGGTCATGCCTCATTGACGTAATCCAGTCAAAGCCCTAAATCCATCTGATCAAGAGATCTAATCAAAGACCCCTTGACTCAGGGGTTCTTAACCCAGGGTCCGTGGAAAGATTTCAGGGGGGTCCGTGATCTTGAATTGAAAATTCAAAAAACCACTGCTCTTGTGGGGATGTGTTGGTGTGGGTGTGATATATTTATTAAATAATACACTGTAGAGTGTGGACTTAATATGATTTTTATTTTGATGTAATGTGTTCTGAGTGCAGTGGATAACTGCCTGCAAAAAGGTTGGTAAGGATGGTAGAGGTGGTTTTATGATGCCATGGGAAAACTCGAATTTCTAAATGTTTGCCGAAAATGACTGTTTGAACAGATGTTGAACCATGTTAGGTTATCAAGTATTGAAATTTTGGGAAAGTTGAAAAATGTAATTTTTGAATAATCCCAAAATTTAATTTTAAAGACATGCTGATGTTGAGTGTCATAAAGCTATCTGCCACTACGTTCTGAGATGGGTTCCTTGGTTTTCACCTGCTTGGCAAAGAGGTCTGTGGAACAAAAAAGGTTAAGAACCCCTGCCTTAACTGAATGTAATGCAGTCAAAGGGCCCCAACCCACAGGAATGGATTAGTTCAAGAACATAATCTTTTTTTGGGATTCACAGCATTCACTGTCACAGGGGCTGGCCTTCAGTGCAGAAGCCGCTCTGCCCCCCCACTTCACTAATACCCAGCTTTCATTTCCTTTCAGGAAAATGACTATATACATGTACATGGGAACTACATGTAGATTCTGAGTCCTAATCAAGAAACAAATCCTCGTGAACCTGCTGGGGACCAGACTATGGTCTTACGAAGCTTAGAGGGTTTCGTTATCTGCCCACGGGTCCATCTAGTTTTAAATCCACAATATCACATAGACTCAATAAAAGAGTTTCACACTTATTGTTCTTATTTCCTATTTTCCTTGTGGGGTTCATTTTGCTGTTATTTTTCTAACTCTTTGGGTGGGCACTTGTAGCTATTTGGAGCTCTTATTATTTTTATTTATGCAAATGGTATCATAGCAAGTGTATCCAATGTCAGCTAGCTTATTTTTAAAAGTCAGATGTATTGATGTATAATTTACACAGAGTAAAATTCATCCTTTTAAAAGTATACACAGAGTTCATCGAGCTTTGACAGTCACGTAACTACTGCCACAAACGAGATATAGAGTCTCTTTATCACCCCTAAAAGTTGTCCTGTGAATCTCTCCAGCCATTTATCTCTCCCTACCCAGGCCTTGGCATCCATTGATCGGATTTCTTTCCATGTATTTTTTACCTTTTCCAAAATGTCACATAAATGAAGGCTTACAGTATTATCACTTTGTGTTTGAGTCCTTTCATTTACAACATTTGTGAAATTCATCCATGTCACCGTGTGTATCAATAGTTAATTCTTTTCTTCTGCTGAGTAGTATTTCATTGTAAGGCTATGCCACCACAAATGTTTATTGATCCACCAGTTGATCGACATTTGGTTTGCTCCCAGGTTTTGGGTATTGTGAATAAAGCTGCACAAATCCTCATGTGGACGTATGTTTTCTTATCTTTTGAGTAAATATACAGAAGTAGGGGTGGAGGTGGCTCAAGCGACTGGGCACCTGCCTACCACATGGGAGGTCCCAGGTTCGGTTCCCAGTTCCTCCTGAAAAGAAGATGAGCATACGACGAATGGACACAGCAAGCACAAACGGCAGGGGTGGGGAAAAATAAATAAATAAAATAAATCTTAAAAAAAAAAAACAGAAGTAGGATTGTTGGGTTGTATGTTAAGTATACATTTAACTTTCTACGAAATTGCTAAGTATCTCCAAAGTGGCTGCAAATTTTACATCCCTACCAATGATATATGAGAGTTCCAGTTTCTCTACATCCTTGCCAGCATTTAGCATGTTAATCCTTTATAATTTTAGCCACTCTTGTGGCTGAGTAGTGGTATTTCATGTGGATTTAAGTTGTATTTTCCTTATAACTACTGAAATTGTGCATTTTTGTCTACTTGTTTGCCATCCATACATCATTTCTATGTTCAGATCTTTTGCCCATTAAAAAACTGAATTATCTTATTATTGAATTATAAATGCTCTTTATATATTCTGGAAGAGTCCTTTATCAGATGGATGTTTTACAAATGTTTTTTCCTAGTCTGTCGCTCAAGCTTTCTTTTTCTTTCCTTTTTTGTTTAGCAGTGTCTTTCAAAAAAAGAAGTTTTTGAATTTAAGAAGTCTAATTTATCACTTTATTTGTGGCTTATGCCAATTTAAGATATTTTTGCCTAATCTAAGGACACAGATTTTTCTCCTGTTTCTTTTTATGAGTTTTAGTTTTTGATTTTATTTTTAGGGTTATAATCCATTTTAGTTTTTTTTTTTTTTTTTTTTTTTTATAAAGTGCAAGACAGGGTCATAGCACATTTAAAAAATAAAGATGTCCAATTGTCCCAGCATCACTTGTTGAAAAGATTATCCTTTCCCCCATTGAATTGCTTGGCACATTGGTTAAACATTAACTGATCAGTTATGTGTGGGTCTATTTCTGAACTCTCAATTCTATTCTATTGATCTCTGTCCTTAAGCCAATACCACAGTGTAATAATAATAAATATTGAGGTCAGGTATGAGATTCCTCCACATTTTCTATCCCTACGTATTTGTTCCCTTTTTCAAAATTGTTCTGGCTATTCATTTGCTTTTTTATATACATTTTTAGAACTGTTAATTTCTTGTTAATTTCTATACAAAGGTCTGTGGAGGAGGTTCTTACTGGGGCCCAGGGAATTGCCAGCTTGAAAATGTTGTCTTTCATTATGTTTGGGAATTTTCAGCACACAAAGTTTGCACATGTTTTATTAGACTTATCCCTACATATTTGTTGGCCTTTAATGCTATGGTAAGTAGTATTATTTTAGAAATGAATATTAATGTCCAATAGTTTGTTTCTAGTTTGTAGAAGTGCAGTTGTGGTGTCTCCCTCTCTCTTTTTTTTTTTTTTTAATTTTTCTTTTTTTTTTTTCTTTTTTTTTTTAATTTATTATGGGTAAAAATCAAAATTATCACAATACATACCCCTCTCTCTTTTTAAAAAATATTTATTTATTTACTTTTATCCATTTCAAGCCCCCCTCCCTCCCCTCCCCCCCATTTTTGTTGTTTTGTGCCCATTCACTGGGCAATTAATTCTCTGTGTCTGTTTCCTGCCCTCTCTTCTTATCCTTCTCCTCCTATCTTCACTGGGATTCGATCCTGGGAACCTCTGATGTGGGAGAGAGGTGTTTTTGAACCTGTGCCACCTTAGTTCCTGGTTTTTTGGCACATCTCGTCTTGGCTCTCCCCTGTGTCACTCTCCCATTACATCATAATCTTGCTGCGTGGCTCGGCGGGGCCTGGTGGCACACCTGCTCATGGGGCCTGGGGGCTTGCCAGCTTGCAGAGCCTGATGTCACACCTGTTCGTGGGGCTTGGTGGCCTGCGCTCCTTCTGTATTTTTCTTTATTTTACTGGGAGGTCTCGGGGATTGAACCCAGGTCCCTCCATATGGGAGATGGATGCCCAACCATTTGAGCCACATCCGCCCCCTGTGGTATCTATTAACTGAGGCTGCCTTCCTTTTTCTTCTCCTCCTGTGGTGAATTACGCACCCCAGTTTAGACATGTTCTTGGTTAACTGCATTCCTGGGAGTGAGAACCTCTTGAAGATGTTGTTTTAGTTAAGATGTGGTCTAACTGAATGAGGGTGGACCTTAATCCAGTTTATCGGAGTTCTTTATAAGCAGAAGAAGTCACATGTAGAGAGAGAGCCATGGGAAGGAGCCAGAAGCCAGAAGTCAGTGGGAGCCTAAAAGAGAAAGGAGAGGACATCACCCCATGACAGGAAGCAGGGAGTCAAGCTAATACTCCAGTTTGCATCAAGCCAGCCCCTGAATGCTACTGACCCTGGCAAGAAGCCAGCCTTCTAGCCTCTGAAACTGTGAGCCAATAAATCCTGGTTGTTTAAGTCAATCCATTATATGGTATTTGTCATAGCAGCTCTGGCAAACTGAGACACCAACTAAGGCAGACTTACCCCGGTTCTCTGCAATGGTGAAGACAACATTCAATTCTCATTCCTTGGGGGAGCGATTAGAGCACTCTTCTGGTATCAGTGCATTTTAGCTATATATACTTCTATATACTTTTTATATACTTGTTAATTCAAAATTTCCATGTGAAAGGCGTTGATGTGGCCCTGCTCTGGCAATGACTAGAAGAGAAAGAAATGCACACAGCTTAGAAAAAGGCACACAGCCTCTTCCCTGCCCTTGCCCAGCTCTTCCCTGCCCTGGATACCCGCAGCATCATGTCTCAGTGTCAGAAGAGAAATAATATATTGACAATGATAGCATCAGTCCATCAAGCCTGGAGAGCTTTCTAAAGACTCCACGGAGGAGTACTTTAGATTGCTGACTAAGATCTGATTTGATTTATTTGGTTTGGGACAAAAGGAAATCCCATTTTGAGGCTGATTTTGAGTGGGTTTATAATGAAGACAAAGGTTTTGCAGTGTTCTGTATTTTCTCAAATTTGCATTAAAATCCAGCATCTGCAGGAATCAATAATAGCTAGAGAAAACACATATACAAACGGTGACCCTGAGAAGGAGGCTTCTCAGTGGGAAAGCCTCCTCACCAAGTGCAAAACCTCTTTCTCCAGCTTTGAAGCCTACCCTCTCCCGTGGAAAATTCTGGCTTATAATTTCAGAGTTTGGGTGTTGGAGACAAGCTGTGCACATCTCAGTACTTTTATTCAAGCTCTTTCTCCAGCCTGGCCTGCTGTCAGTCTTCCTGGTGTGGTTAACGACTTCTGATCCTTCAAGATGCCCCTCAAACTAACACCCCTGGGGAGCCTGGCCAGCCCCCAGCAGGGTGCTCCCTGACCCCTGTCATCAAGATTCTGCTGAGCAGGCTGGTCCCACCCCTGTGCCTTCTTTGGAGGAAGCATTGGCCTCTGTGCCCTCTGGGTTCCTGGTGCCCCTGTGTGTTAGGCACAAGGAAGGTGGCTGTTTTAGTTTGCTATAGGCCGCTGGGAGCAATGATCAGAAATGGGTTGGCTTTTATAATGGGAACTTATTAGGTTAAAAGTTTACAGTTCTGTGACTGTGAAAACGTCCAAATCAAGGCATCATCAGAGATGCTGTCTCTCCTGAAGGCTGGCTGCTGGCGACCCTGGACTCCTTCCATGTGGTTAGGCACATGGAGGCATCTGCTTCCCTTCTGGGTCTCATTGCTTCAGCTTCTGGCTGCTCTGTCTGTGGCTTCCTCTCTCCCAGGTTCCTCTCTGAACTCCTGGGTTCCTTCTCTCCATCTCTGCTGCTTTTTCTCTGCGTCTACTGCTTTCAGTCCTCTGTTTATAAAGGACTGCAGCAAGAGGACCAAGTGCCACCCTTGGTCAGCCTCACTGAAGCAACCCAGTCAAAGGCTCCCCAGCTGAACTCAATCCAACCAAAAGGTCCCACACCCACAGGAATGGACCAGCTCTAAGGATGTGATATTTTCCCGGATCCACAAAAAGCTTCAAACTGTCACTGTGGCTCTGTCAAGTTTGCTGAATTGAAACAGACCAATCAATCCAGGGCCATGCATGTGGGAAACCTGGCTGGACTTGGTTTCCGGACTCTGAACACTTCCCCGGGGCAATCCAGTACTCTCTGGAGCTCCCAAGTGCAAGATAGAGAAGCACTGGTTTAACAACCATGTGAAAAATGCTTGGGAGTTTCTAGGGACAGGTCGCTAGGCAGATACCAGAAGCAAGACAGCACTGCCAAAATCTTGTGCAAATGGGATACAAGACATCAATACAGCCAAAGCCACAGGGGACCCTGACCTCCAGAGGGGCTCTGTGGTTTTTCAAGCTCTTTCCTGCTGTCTATGACCTTCACTACAGCCCTGTGTAGTTATTGGCAGCTCATCCAAGTAAGGAAACTAGGAGTTTAAGTCATTTAGCTGCAAATTCCTTCCTTGGGAATAAAGCCCAGATCGCTACCTCTTAGCTCAGCATTCTTTCTATCACCAACAGGTTTGTGAGGCCAGGGCAGGATGTCAAAGTGGACAGTCCACAGGCCCCACAGTTAAATAAACCCAGAGGCAACTTCCAGCTTGGGCACTTAGTAACCAAGTGATCTTGGGTGAGTGACTTAACCTCTCTAAGTCTCAGTTTCCTCCTTTGCAAAAGGAGATGACACTGTCAATCTGATAAGCTCAAAAGGCTATTCCTTGAAGTTTTCTGGCTTGTGTGTGCACACAGAAACAGCTCAGTGTCCTCTGTGGTATTTTGCTGCATCTGTCTGACACCTTTAAGAAGCGACATTCCCCAATGGAGGTGGTGCTACAAGGGGTGCCTGGAATGGCAGGAGGTGGCAAGCCATGTGCAGCCATCGAGAGGAGCAGAGGTTGACATGCTGGCTCTTCAAATACAGGGAACACCGACACTGGCTGTGTCCTTCCAAAATGAGGGTTGGGGTCTGGCTTCAGGAGGCAGTCTTGGGATCCGGAGCAACCAGAGAGTGTGGATATGCCATCCCTGGATGCGTCCAAGAGTGTGTTTCATGAACACTTGCCAGGGATACTGGGGAAGGAGTATTAGATGTCCATACCCTGCTAGAAACTGTGACTGTGCTACCTTCCATGGCCAAGGGCAATCAAGGTTGAGGATGGAACTAAGGTCGTTAAACAACTGGCCTGAAGAGAGGGAGATTATCCTGGATTTTCCAGGTGGGCCCAATGTCATCACAACGATCCTTCAAATGTGGAAGAAGGAGACAGAAGGTCAGACTCAGAGGCACGTGATGTGGAAAGGAGACGGCCTCTAGAAGCTGGACAAGGCAAGGGAATGGATTGTCCTCTGGAGCTTCCAGAAGGAACTGGCCTGAACAACACTTTGTTTTTAGCCCATGAGATGCATGTGGGACCTCAGGCCTCTGTAACAGCAAGATAGTACATCTGTGTTGTTTTAAGCCATTCCGTTTATCGTAATTTGTTATTACCGCAGGAATAGGAAACTAATACAATTTCATTTCCACTTTAGTTAGAATTTTGACTTTAGTGGGAAAGTAACAACTCCTACAAAACCCACAACTGCCATGGGCTTTTTCAGATGCTTGGACAAGGGCCAATCAATTAGGCTGATTTGACAGGGGAGCTGAGGAAGGCAGCAGTCCAGGGTGGGTTCAAGCTGAGGCAAAGCATCCTGTTGCCAAGCTTTACAAGTGCTTTAGCAAACAGCAAACAAGTGAAACCACCTCTTGGTTCTTGAGTATAGGATGGGGGATAATTTATGACCAGGCCTAGTCTCCCATAACGGGGCCCTGGGAATGAGAATTAGGATGGCAGCTTTACAGAGCAGGGTGGACCTCTGCCCTTCAGACAGCTCAGCCCTGTAGGGCAGTCAGGGACCTCCTTGGATGCTGGCGCCAGCTCTACACGTGCTCACAGAACCTCATGTTCCACCTACCTAGAAGGAGAATAATACAGGCATCTTCATGTGGTCATGTGAGTGCCATGCTCGCAAAGTGACTAGAGCATGCAGTGTCACAAGCATGAGCTCAGATTCAGTCCCCCCAAAGATTCTGGGATAGCTATTATGATCATGGTTTTAACATCAGGTATCAGAGAGCCCAGCATCTGATAGCTGGAACGTGGCAGCGCTGGACTCTGTCCTCAACGGGATGGGCTCTGCCCTAACCCTCTTACACAGCTCCTTGCAGATCTGCGATTGGATCTAAGGCTGCTGGTGATGGCGGTGTGCCCGGGGCTTGAGCCTATCAGTTTCTTGGTGATACAGAGACTCCAGTGGGGATACCTGACGCTGTGGCCGTGTCTCCCTGCCCTGTGCAGGCACCGCTGTTCCCTGTGTCCAGCTGGGAGGGAAGGTCACCTGCACAACTGGCCAGCGGCCGACAGCCTCCTTCTGCAGACAAGATACAAGGCTGGGCATGGGGAGAAGCTTCCTGGTGACCACACAGCTGGTCCATGTCAGAGCCAGGCCTAGGACTGGACTCTGGACCCCCAGACCAGACTCTGGACCCCCTGGATGGCCTGGTCTTGGCCCCTGAGTCCTGGCTCAGCCCCAGTGCTCTCCAGCAGGCCAGAATGTCTAAGTTCTGGGAGTGGGGTGGCAGCAGTGCTAGATGCCAAGGAGGCTTTTGCTTTCTTGGCAAAGAAATGCAGTGAGGTTATCCACACAGAGCCCCCCGCTGCCCTGGGTGCAAACACACACAGCGGGATGAAGAGACCTGCAGGCAGGGTTCAGCTTCTTGGACAGCTTGGATGGGCATGTGACGTGGTGGCTTTTCAGACCAATCAATGGCTGTTCAGGTCTCCAGCTCTCCCGCGTGCTTGCTCTCTCCCACTCTCTCTGTTTGGTGGGCTTTAGAGTGAAACCTTTTATTTATAAAGGCTTAAATCAAACATCCTGGCCCTGGAAACCTCCCTGGGGGATGGAAGTGCACAGAGCAAAGCCAGGAGAGGAGGGGTTTCTCCACACTTGAGCTGCCATGCCAGGAGGCCATCCTGGGCCAGGCAACGAGTCTTTCTGTGCCTCTCCTCCTCCCTGCCATGAGGCCCATAGTGCCTGCTTCAGGGAAAATGCCAAGGGCTGGATAAAGATGGACTGAGAAAGGGGAAATGGGGAGAGATTGAGGAGAGGATTAGGGGATTTTTAGGGGTGGAGATACACCTGGTAAAAATCTGGAGCTTCATTCACAGAAAGCTCAGTGTGTTTCATGTAGGCTACCTACCACCTTTAATTCTCACAAGCTTCCCGTGAGCTAGAACACATTCTTTCCATTTCCTTGGTGAGGCTCAGAGAGATGCAGTGATTTGCTCAAGGATGCACACAAGTGAATGGCGAAGTTGGGAATTCAAGCCAAACTCAGTCTCATGGCCACTCCACTGCCATCCCAGGTAAGCATTTACATGATGTGAGAGTCCTCTCTGGGTGAGCTCAGAACAGCCTCTACCTGTTTAAGGTGTGAACTGCAGAGGCTGTGTGGTAGGAAGCTCAGTCCCTCCTATATTTTCTCTTGGTGACAGATGCTGCACTTGGTGCTGGAGATGGTGATACCAGCAGGCCGCAATCCCTTTCTGAGGAGGTTGCAGTGTGCTGGAAGGAGGAAGAGATGATCGGGAAATTGCTGCAAGGAGGGACATCCCAGGCTTTGAGAGTCCAGAGCAGGGCCTTCATTCAGCAGAGGGCCTGGAGGGTGGAGGGTGAGCCGAGCCTTGTGGGAAGAGTGGAGGATCTGGCTGTGGGAGGAACGTGGTGAGGAAGGGAAAACCCAGGTAAAGTCACCTGAGAATAAAGCGGTGTGCCTTGTGATGGGAAGCAAAGGCTGTTGGGGATGGCTGGGCCTTGACCTCCCAGGTGGAAGAGGTTGAGAGGTGAGGCTGTGTGGTAGATAGAGGCTGGCTCAGAGGGTGGTGATGGCACCAGGATTGAAGGCCTGGACTTTCTAGAGTGGGAAGAGAGCCAGAACCACCTAGGAATTTTCACAGTGACAAATTTATGGGTTCCTTCCAAGACTTGCTGAAGCAGGGTCTCTGGAGCAAGCCATGAAGAGCCTTGTGAAGTTCTAAGTGGGGAGTGACATGATGAGATTGGGTTTCAGAAGGAACATTCCAGATAGAGTGTGAGCCTAACCTAGAGTGTAATGTAGTCAGAGGCATCCTGGCCCCGCAGCCCACCTGAGAGATGATGGGCCTGGCCTGAGGGGGCTGTGGTGGGATTGATGGGAGAGGGTGTTCATAGGCAACATTTGTAGGCTTTGAGTCAGATTTGGGCTGGAACTTCACCTCTGCTACTTGAGTGAATTTATATATGTCCTGAATCTCAGTGTCCTAAATTATAAAATGGGGATACAAATATCTCTTCAATGGGACTATCATAAGGAATAAAAGAGAAAAATGTATGTAGCTGGTGACTTGGGGGTATAACACTGTTATTTTGTCCCATGTGACTCTTTCTCACTTTATCAGATGATTTCTTCTTCGAGGATTGTGCCCATTGCACTGGAAGTGTTTCACACCAGAATGGAGATGACAAATATAAGATGTATCTCCTCCCACCCTCACCTCCTGGATGCTGTTGATCACTGAGCAACCCCTTTCTTACTGAGCTGAGGTATGGACAGAAACTTCAGCATAGCCCCTTAGGAAGCCACTGCTGATTAATCAGAGGGGACCTTTTCTTCGGGTCAGGGAAACTTGCCAACACAGCACTAGATCTTTGGCTGGAGCAGTGCATGATTAGTTGTCTCTTGGCTCCCAGATCCATCCCCACCCTTCCATGCTCACCTTTGTGTCCTGGAGGGCTGGAAGGCTGCAAACTACATTTCCCAGATTGACTTCTCAGCTGTTTGGTCCAGCAACGGGTGGCTCTGCCAAGAGACTGGAAGGCAGAGGAAGACACAAGGCATTTTTTTTCCTTCCTGTTCCTGTTGCTGCCTCTGGCAGCTGTAACAGGCTCCTGGGTCTTCCTCAAGCTTACTAATTCCCCAGCAACCTCAGCAGTGTGTCACTCAGGCTCTAGCTTTATTGCTAACAGCAATAGCAGAAGCAGCATATGCTCAGGAGTTTCAGTGGCACAATGCTCATGGGCTCTGAACAACATTTTCTCTTTTGTTTCTCCAGCTCTGGGGCTATTAGCAGCTTCTCATGGTTGATAGTCTCTAGGGAATGCCAGCTTTTCCTTTCTAATTCTCCAGGCTTCCAACACTTTAGTAATTGGTCTCCATATAAAATGCCTGCTGTTTGAAATACCTCTTTCTGTCCATCTGATTGGATGCTGAGTAATGTAATCAGTATAAACTACCAGATTTGAAGTTAGACAGCATCGGGTATGAATCTGGCCTCTGCCACTTATTAGCCCTTACACCTGCTGCTATAATAGCTAGACTCCAGCGTGAAAATTCTCAAATACTGCAGAGTCCATTTGTCCCTCACATAACAACCCAGGTTCCAGGCCAGCTGGTGGCTCTGCTCCATATGCTGACTCAGGATCCAGGATCCTTCTATTTTATTTTTTCCCCACCTCCTTTACCCTCATCTGCATGATCAAGGCTGGGTTATAGCTCTTTCTATGCTCAGGCATGTAGGAAGAGGAATATAATCAGAAAGGAGTAGAGCCCACCCTGTAAAGGCTTTGGCTTATAAGTCACACATATCTCTTTGGCCCCCACTGGACTCAGTCTGACGATTGAGTAGGCTAGGGCATGTCATGTAGCAATCCTCCCCTGTGCCAAGCTACATTTCTATGATCACAGAGGAAGGAAAGAATGAATTGTTAGACTCACAGCTATCTCTGCAACATTAGTTGTGAACATGGATGCATCATTTATGATCCCTTTCTTGGAGGGTTGTGGCAATGGGTAAATGAGAATGTGCATGAGGTTCTGTTGAGTAAATGTGGGCCCTGGAGGAGGACATGTGTGCTGTGGTCTGCTGCCTCCACCTGACAGCCATGGGTTTAACGCTCAATGTGAGTAGAGAGGGGTGGCCCCTTCTGCCTATTTATGCCAAAGCCTTCGGTTTATAGTTACAGGCTCCTTTCAAATTAGAGTTCATGGCAGGGAAATTGCAACCCTGCAGTGAAGCAGATGGTGGGCGAGGACAGGGGCTTTCCCCATCTATCATAGCAGATGGGTCAGTCCTTCAAAGGTGTGATCCTCTATTCTTCTTAAAGGGCTCCTGTTCCTGTGTGGCCTGAAGATGGGGGAACCTGGCCTCTGCAGCAACTTCCAGGACATTGCCACGTCCCAGGATGGCTTAACAGTGGTTGCCATGGCAGTACATTTCTCCTTTTGTGCTTTCGAGGGAAACTGGAGCAGCTGAAGAAAATGAAGGCTCCTATTTCCTGGAAGATTGGGGGCCTTATTATGCTGCTTCTGTCTTTCAAGTTATAATTTGGATAACAAAAGCAAGACACAAGATGGATGTCTTGTCATTGTGGCCGAAGCATGAACTTGCCTCTCAGGCTGTGATTAGTTTGCTCAACAGGAAGATCACAAAGTCAAGTTTGATTCTATTCCCGTGGTCCAAATGGCTCTCTTTGATTGGACTCATTTTAGCAACTAACACTCTTTCCCTTTCTTCCTTCTTTGATTTATCCTTCTTTCCATCCTTCCTTTCTTCCTTCATTCTCTCCTTCCTTTCTACTCTTCCTTGCTTTTCTTCTTTCTTTAGATACCTACTGAGCCCTGCTCTGGCTGAGGTTATGGAGATAAATAAATAAGCTAAGCTTTGATTTCAAACTGTTCATGAACTGGAGTGTGATACAGACATGCAAAAATACATTTACAGTCAGAAGCTATAATTGCTATGATGAGGGAGGTATTTGACTCACTGCTGTGAGAGAAGTAGGAAGGGTCAAATGTTCCTGAGGGCAAGAAGCTGCCCATGAGCTGAGCCTGGGATGTGAATGACTCTCACTAGGTGGACTAGAAGAGAGGATCTTTGAGGAGGGAGAGCAGAGTGCCCCAGGTGTAAGGAGCTCCAGGCTGAGGAGGGTCGGGGGGAGACTGGCTGGTTTGGCAGGGTCCAGCTCCCACAGGGCCTGGAGTTCAGCCTAACACACCTGAGCCCTATACTAATGGTGCCAGGAAGTCCATGGAGGGTTTTGAGCAGAGAAGAGCTTTGGATTTGGGGGTCATGTACAAGAGGGACTAGAAAGGGACCAGACTGGGAGCCAGAGAGGCCACCCAAGAGTGGCTGAAAGATCCAGGGGTAAGAGGACAGGGAGGTCAGGGTGGTTAGGGGCCAGGAGGGAAGGAAGTGTGTTCTCTTTCTCCCTCACTCATTTATCCCATAAGAACCACTGAGCTTCTCTTATGAGCCAGGCCCTTCCCCAGGTCCTTTTACTCAGCAATCACTTATTTAACCTTTTCAACAATGGAGAGGAGGTGGGGACTGTTATCCCTATTTTAAAGATGGAAAAATGGAAGCTTGCAGAAATTAAGAGAAGCACACCTAAAATCACATAGCTAGTGAGTGGCAGACTAACAATGAAAATATAGGGAGGTTTCCTATTCCCACCCCAAGCCCATGAGCTGCATCCCTCTCTCAGTAAATGTTTGTTGGAGAGTTGGAATGAATGCATTAAGGAATGAGTTAATGAATGCATCCTCTCCCAACAAAGGTAGCATCACCAAATCCTGCAGATTTCTGGTTTCTCCATATCCAAGATCTTGATGCTGGACCCATCTAGGAATGATTTGGACAGTGCCCCCTTGGACAGCACCCACCTTAATGGAGCTCCCTTGGATGATGCCCCTTTGGATGGTGCACACCTTGGATGGTGCCTGCCCTGGATGGTGCTCCCTTGGATGGTGCCCCTTTGGATGGTGCACTCATTGGATCGTGTCTGCCCTGGATGATACCCACCTTGGATTGTGCTTCCTTGATGGTGACTGCTTTGGATGGTGCTCCCTTCAATAGTGTCTCCTTGGGTGGTCCTCCCTTGGATGGTGTCTACCATAGGTGGTGCCTTCCTTGGACAGTGCTCCCTTGGGTAGTGTCAACTTGGATGGTGCCTGCTCTGGATGGCAACCACCTTGATGGCACCTGCAAGTTGGGTCTGTTCTACACCACTTGGTCTTCATAAAGGACAGATGACTTCATCCTAGGAGCTTTCCGTTTTCAGCAGTTCCTATGGTAGTGATTGGGTAGCTCATTAAAGGTAGGAATGGCCAACTCATTTGTTTCCCTTCCCAAAGGATACCAACCTTGAGAATTAAAATGTCTAGCTCCAAAAGGCCCTTAAGGAAAGAAGCTGGCATGGGAATTTGGGGCCCTGTGAGAGGGTGGGGTTGGGTACAATTTGGCAAGTGGGTCTTCTGCCTTACTCTGTTCTGCTTTTCTACTCCTTATACAGTGCTGACATAATTATCATCATGTTGAATGCTACCACAATCCAGAGAGGTAGGCATAGATTCCTATTTTACAGATGAGGACACCAAGGCAAAGGAAGATGATGGTATAGTCCAGCACCACTGGCTACTATGTGATGGTGCTGGATTCAGTCTGTCTGACCACTGCGCCACCTGGCAGCACCTAGGTAGACTTGGATCTTCTCCATCTGCACAGCCATGCATGTGGGCTTCTGATGGGTTGGCTTCCAAGAGCATCCTCAGTCTGCTTCTAGCACTTATCTCTATGTGCAGGTAGGGAACTTTATGTGCTTGTCACTGTCACATTTGGAGTTCCTCTCCAGTATCAGATGCAAGCTCTGGGAGAGCAGGGTTCAGGCTGGCTTCTGCTTTTCTACCCTCTACAGTTCCTAACAAAGGCCAAACCTTACAGCAGGAGGTATATCCAGCACATACCCAGTGAGCAGAGAAGTGGAAGGACACCAGGGAACCGAGAGGTTCACAGATGCATTCTTGGGTGGAGTGACATTGGGTGAAAGAGGAGGCCTCTCTGAGTTACAGTTTCCCTGTCAGTCAGCGGAGGGAGATCAGGATTGACTCTGAGGTCCTTGCAGCTCTCCTAACCTGTGGTTCAAGGCCTCTGAGGACTGAGTGGCATCCAGAAGTCACCCCCTCCTTCCATGTAAAACTTTGCTTCTGATTTCTAAAGAAGCTCAACATAGTGCATGTTAATAGCTACATTTTATAGAATTGAAGCACTGCTTCTCTGTGATTCCTAATCTCCTTTTTTTTAAGATTTATTTTATTTATTTATTTATCTCCCCCTTCTCCCTCGTTATCTGTTTTCTGTGTCCATTCGCTGTGTGTTCTTCTGTGTCTGCTTGTCTTCTCTTTAGGTGGCACTGGGAACCGATCCTGGCACCTTCCAGAGTGGGAGAGTGGTGCTCAATCTCTTGTGCCACCTCAGCTCCCTGGTCTGCTGCATCTCTTATTGTCTCTCTTCTGTGTCTCTTTTTGTTACGTCATCTTGCTGTGCCAGCCCTCCATGTGGGCCAGCACTCCTGCCTGGGCCAGTACTCCTGCACAGGCCAGCACTCTGTGTGGGCCAGCACTCCTCATGGGCCAGCACTCTATGTGGGCCAACTCTCCTCTCAGGCCAGCTTGCCGTGAAGGCCAGCTTGCCTTCACTAGGAGGCCCCAGGAATCGAACCATATAGATGGGAGCCCAATTGCTTGAGCCACATCTGCTTCCCCCTAATCTCCTTTTGAGAAATTTTTCTGGCTTGATGGAACTGTTTATTCCTGTCAAAACAGAATTTGTATCTTCTTGAGATGTCTGGGGACTGCAGTACCACCTTCCAGTGTTTCTTGGAGGGGGCCTAAACTCTTTTACAGAATATAACTTTAGAAATTTCCTGGTGGACTGATTTAATGAATCTCAGGACACACTTGGCAATTTATAAGGAGCTTACCTCTTTTATCATTTTCAATGAGAGCCATATATGGAAATCTTATGTTTGAACATACCCTCTCTTTAGTCTTCTTCTATAGACACATCTTTGGAGATTTTCTTTGGTCTGATTCAAGTTCTGGTTCTGTTTAGAGCAGCCTTTGTCTGTCTTATGCCCGCCTTGATGCATAGATGGGTATATGGTGTATGGTAGTTTAAGAACAATTTCTTGTCCTTAAAGAAATTGCCAAACTTTTCCAGAGCTGTTGTACCATTTTACAATTCTACCAACAATATACATATGACCCAGTTTCTTTGCATCTTTGCAGATTTCTCATGTGATTTAATTTGCATTTTCCTAATGGATAATGATGTTGAACATCTTTCCCTGTGCTTATTTGCCATTCACACATGATTTTCAGTGAAATATCTGCTCAGGTCTTTACCAATTTTCTAAATGGATTTTTTTTTTACTGTTGAGTTTTGGGAGTCCTTCATATATCCTAGATACTAGTTCTTTGTTAGATTTGTGGATTGCAAGTATTTTCTACAGGGTCATTCTCAGAGAATTAAAAAAAAATGAAATGAAATCTAATTTATCTTTTTATTTAAAAAAGGTGTCATGGTTTGGTGTCACATTTAAGAACTTTTTGACTAATTCTAGATTCCAAATATTTTTTCCTTTTTTCTTTTTGATGTTCTATACTTTGATGTTTCATGTGCAAAAAGTCCCTGTTCCAATTTGAGTTAATTTTTGTATAAGGTGTGAAGTTTAGATCCAGTTTCATATTTTTGTTTATGCAAATGGAATTGTTTCAGCATCAGTTGTTGAAAAGGCTCCTTTGATTGAATTGCTTTTTTACTTTTATCAAAAGTCATTTGAGCATATCTGTGTGAGTCTGTATCTGGGTTCTCTATTCTATTTCATTTTTATGTATCTATATCTCTACCAATACTGACAGTTTGATTACTGTAGCTTTATAATAACTCTTGAAACCAGGTACACTGATTCCTCACACTTTATTCTTCTTTTTCAAAAATGTTTAGCTATTCTTGTTCTTTACCATTTTCATATAACTTTCTCTCTATATGTAAAACATCTTGCCAGGATTTTGATAATTGTGTTAAACCTGTACATCAATTTGGGGAGAATTGACATTTTTACTGTTGAGACTTAAACTCCATGAACATGGTATGCTTCTCTCCTTATTTAGATTTTCTTTTATTTCTTTCACCAGAATTTTGTGATTTTTAACACACAACAGTATGTTTTCTTAGATTTATATCTACAAATTCCACTTTTTAAGTAATTGTAATAATACTGTATTTCTAATTTTATTGTCCACATGTTCATTGCTAGAATATAGAAATATAATTGATTTTGTATGTTAAGTTTGTATCATATGACTTTGCTGAACTCACTTATTAATTCTAGAAGTTTTATTTTTGCATATTTCTTGGGATATGCAAAATATCCCACATCACTATATCACTATATCATATGCATATAGAACAGTTTTATTTCTTCCTTTTTGATTTGTATGCCTCTTATTTACTTTTCTTTGCCTTATTGCACTGGCTAGAACTTCCAGTACTTTGTTGAATAAGATCAGTGAGGATGACCATATGTGCCTTGGTCTCAATCTGGGGGAAATATTCAGTCTTCCACTATTAAGTACAGTGGTACCTACAGGTTTCTGTGGATGTTCTTCATCAAGTTGAGGAAGTCATCCTTTAATCCTAGTTGAGAGTTTTTGTCATGAATTGGTGTTGAATTCTGTCAGTTGCTCTTTCTGCATCCATTGCTATGATCATGTGATGTTTCTTCTTTAGACTGTTAATATGGTGTATTGCCATGATTGATTTTTGAATATTGAATCAGTTTTCCATCCCTGGAATATATCCCACTGTGTCATGGCATATAATTCTCTTTACATATTTGTACATAAGTTGTTAAAATTTTTGTGTCTATATTCAAGAAGTATATTGGTCTGTAGTTTTCTTTTATGAATTCTCTTTGTTGGGTTTTAGTGCCAAGCAGTACTACTTAATAAAATAAATTAGAGAGTGTTCCCTCCTCTTCTATTTTCTTGAAAATAATATGTAGAATTAGTGTTAATTCTTCTTTAAATGTTTGGTAGAATTCTCCAGTAAAACTCTCTGGGCCTGGATATTTTTTTTGGGGTAGTTTTAAATTATGAATTTAATTTCTGTAATAGCTATGGGGTTACTCAAATTATTGGGTGAATTGTGGTATTGGTCTATTTCATCTAAGTTGTCAAATTAATGTGAATAGAGTTGTTTGTAGTTTTCTCTTACTATCTTTT
The DNA here is from genome assembly GCA_026826555.1 of Tolypeutes matacus. NCBI lineage: Eukaryota > Metazoa > Chordata > Mammalia > Cingulata > Chlamyphoridae > Tolypeutes > Tolypeutes matacus. Next base: position 9,003,655 of record JAKSZT010053840.1, read on the forward strand.
TTTTTTTTTTGAGTGGAAAAGTAGCTGAAGTATTTATTTATTTATTTATTTATTTATTTATTTTTATTATGGGTAAAAATCAAAATTCTCACAATACATACAAACATTTGTAAAATGATATATAAATATATATGCATATATGTGTATTTGCTTACAAAAATGTTATTTATATATATATATATATACATATATTTTAAGAGGTGCTTAGATTACCTAAAATATTATACGGAACCCACTGGGATTCCCATGTTGCCCACCTCCCACACCTCCCACCACATCCCACACAAACATCTCCCACAGTGTGGCCCGCCAACCTCAATGAACTTACACATCCTGGAGCCTTGCCACCAACCATAGACCACAGTTTACACTGTAGACCACACTCTCTCCCACTCAGTTCTGAGTGGTGTGTGCTGATTTAAAATGGCCTACATCCATTGCCACAACATCTTACTATCTTTTGATGTCTGCCAGTTCTTTAGGATATCTCCTGTTATTTAAAAAGACGTTGCTTAGCACAATTTATTTTAGTTCATATTTATTAAACAATCTCTCCTTTCAGAGTTATGCATTAAAAGATCAGTGCTCTAGATAATTCCCAAAGGGCCAATTATTCTGCAATTAATAAGCCATAGGATGTGTTTTTTGAAACCTAGAAGCAGAGATAAGAAGAGCAATAGCATATATTAGCAAAATACTGTAAAATGTAAAATTAAGAACCAGCCAGTATTGCTAAGCAGTATTTCTATAAATGTTTGTTTAATTGCTCTTGTAAGCCATTTCTGCCTCACCAACTAACCTTTAGAAAATTAAAGGTGATTTATTGACTGTTAAAAATCTAAGTAAATGGATATTTAGACGTAGAATTGCACACCATAGTGCTTGCTGAAGGTTGGATTGTAAGTTAAATATAAAAGAAAAAGACTAAACATTGCTAGAAAATATGGAATTCTAAAACAGATAATGTGGAGTGATGAGACATATTTATAAAAAATCCAAGAATGAAAGTTGCATAAATTCAGATATTTAAGAGATGGTAAAAACATTACATTATAAGAGATAATGGATTGGTTATTTTTCATTAATAATAAATGAAAATCAATCAGTCAAATGTATATGCAAATATGAAGAAGAGAATTAATACAAGGCTAAAAGTCATTCTGAAAAAATACCAAAGAAAAAATTTACAAAGCATACAAACAATTTCAATGGTAAATATCTGAATAAGTAAATATTTATTACAATTCTAACAAGGTTCCTTTTTCACTCACAAAATTAATTTTAAAAATTAAAAGGATAAAACTCTATCTTAAATTTTGTTTTTACCTGGGTATCACTTAAATAGTCATATATAAACATGAAATTTATACATATAAAACTATCTTGATATGATTTAAATGACCACATCTCATAAAATTTAATTGAGAGATACACATTAAGAAAAATTACTGATATACTTGGACATGTTATTTTTATTTCTTAATATTTATCAGGAAAAAATTCCATAGGAAGTGTGATTAATAATCATATATGCATATATGTGTATATACAATTATACATATACATCTGAATCATTTATACATGTGTGTTTTATATATATTATATTTATACATGTATATAAATTGAAAAGACCCTAAAATGGATACTATTTTAGTAGATTACTGTATTTAATAGGTTAAACTACTGAAATTGACTAAGTAAACATTATTATATAACATAAAAATATATGTCCTTTTAACAATTAGTTAAAAGCATAATGTCTTTTCCAAAATAATGTGGTGTGAATGAAAATAAAATGTATGTAGGCCACATTACAATAATATTTTCAAAAATTAAATGTTACTTTAAAAATTTCAAAACTTATAAACAATTAATTACTAATGTTTATTTTTAACTTATGTTACTATATTATAATAATGTTATTTAGGGAAATAAATGGTAAAATTCAGTCAATAATTCTGAGGTTGTGCATTTTTCCTCTTGCCTAATATTAAAAGAAATTTGTGTTTCCTATAAAAAAAGAAAAAAGATGTTGCTTAGTTTCCAAGTGTTTGGAGATTTTCCTGTTACCTTTATAATCTTGATATCCATTTTTATTCCAGTGTTGCTAGAGAACACACTCTAAGATTGCAATCTTTGAAATTTGTTGAGGTTTGTTTTATGGCCTAGGATACGGTGTATCTTAGTAAAGTTTCCACGAGTACTTGAAGAGAACATGTATTCTGCTGTTGTTGAGTAGAGTTTTGTATAATTTTGATTAGATCCTTTTGGCTGATGGGTCTGGTTTTTTTTTTTTTTTTTTTAGTTCTTCTCTATCTTTGCTGATTTTCTGTGTAATTCCTCTATCAATTATGGAGTGAGGCGTGTTGAAGTCTCCACTCCAATTAAGGATTTTTTATTTCTCTTTTCTGTTCTATCAATTTTTTCTTCACATATTTTGCACTTTTTTTTTTTAATGAAGGCATGTTTGGGGTTATTGTCTTCTTGGTGGAGTAACTCTTTTATTATTATTGTGTAATATCCCTCTTTTTCTCTAGTAATTTTATTTGCTCTAAAATTTACTTTATCGGTTATATAGCCACTTATACTTTCTTTTGGATTAATGTTTGCATGATGTATTTTTACATCAGTTTAATTTCAACCTCCCTACAACATATTTGAAGTGAATTACTTGTAGATAAAATATAGTTGGATTATTTTTTATTCCTTCTCTCAATTTAGGTCTTTTAAAGAGTATATTTAGGGGAAATGGATGTGGCTAAAGTGATTGGGCTCCCACCTACTACATTGGAGGTCCATGATTTGGTTTCCAGTGCCTCCTAAAGAAGACAGCAAGCTGGCATGATGGGCAGGTGTGGCAAGCTGACCCAACAAGAGACACAAGAAGAAAAACGTAATGAGAGATACAATAAAGCAGGGAGCAGAGGTTCCCAGTGCCTTCTAAAGAGGATGAGCAGGATGGTGAGCTGGCGCAATGGGCAGGTGTGGCGAGCTGACATGTCAAGATGACACAACAAGAGACACAAGAGGATAAACATAATGAGAGACACAACAAAGCAGGGAACAGAGGTGGCTTAAGTGATTAGGTGCCTCCCTCCCATATTGGAGGTCTCAGGTTCAGTTCCCAGTGCCTCCTAAAGAAACAAAAAAGAAAATGAACAGACACAGCAAGTGTAAACAGTGAGGGGGTGGGAAGAGGGGAGAGATAAGATAAAATAAAAAAGTGTATATTTAGAATATTTATATTAAGTGTAATTGTTGATATGTTAGTGCTTCAGTCATTTTAATTCTGTTTTCTGTTTATTCTTTTTTCACTTCTCTGTTTTTTTCCCTTCTTTTTACCCCTGAAGGTTACCTGAACAATTTTTAGAATTCCAATTTGATTCATATATAATGCTTTTTAGTGTATCTCTTTAGATATATAATATATACATAACTTATCATAGTTGACTGTTGTCAGCATTTTACCAGTTTGATTGAAGTGTAGATCCCTTACCTACCTTTAAACCCATTTATTTTCTCTGAATTATAATGAAATTTTATTACATATTTTCTCTACACACATGTAGAATCATACCAGACAGGGTTATAATTTTTGCTTTAACTGTCAATTTAGAATATTCAAAAGAAGAAGGAAAAGATATTGTATTTTCCAATGTTTTCATTCTTTTCTTTGCTCTTTTCACTTCCTAATATTCCAAGAGTTCTTTATTCTATCATTTTTATTCTCTTAAGATAACTCTTTTAGCCATTCTTTTAAGGTAGGTCTGTTAGTGACAAATTCTCTTAATTTTCTTCATCTGAAAATGTTTTGATTTTCCCTTCATTCCTGAGGGTTATTTTCTCTGGATGTAGAATTCTGGATCCTTTTCTTTCAGCACTTGGAAAATGTTGTGCCACTTTCTCCCTAGTTTCTGATGAGAAATCTTCTGTCATTTGAATTATTTCCCCCTTATCAGTAAGGTGTTATTTCTCTCTTGCTGTTTTCAAGAGTTTTCCTTTGTCTTTATTTTTCAGAAATTTGACTATGATATATCTTGCAGTGTATCTCTTTGGGTTTATCTTGTTTGGAGTTTGCTCACCTTCTGAAATATGTAGGTTTTTGTATTTTGCTAAATTTTTGAAATTTTCAGTCTTATACTCTTCTTATTCTTTCTGGGTGCTGATCACATGAATATTGGAATATTTGTTATAGTCCCATATGTTCTGGAGTCACTGTTTTTTGTTTGTTTGTGATATTTTTCTTTCTTGTTCTGATTGGGTAATTTTTATCATTCTATCTTCAAGGTCACTGGTTCTCTCTTTTTTTTTTGTCCCGTCTATTCTTCTGTTGAGCCATCCACTGAGTTTTTTAAAATTTTATTTTGGATGTTGTAATTTTATTTCTAAAATTTCCTTTTGGTTCTTCTTTAGATATTTTAATTTTTGCTGAGACTTTCTACTTCTCTGCTGAGACTTTCTATTTTTTCATTTGTGTCAAGCATGTTCACAGTTCCTCATTGAAACATATTTAAGATGACTGCTTAAAATCTTTGTCAAATAACTCTAATTTCTCTTCCATCTCAGTGTTTGTGTCTATTGCTTGTCCCTTTTCATTCAAGTTGAGATATTTTTGGTACTTGTTATGATGAGTCATTTTCATTTGAAATCTGGAAATTTTTGGTATTATGTTGAGACTCTGGATCTTATTTAAACCTTTTTTTTTCTGTTGACTTCTACTCCATCAGAGAAAGAAGGAGTGACACTGTGATTATCAGTCTCTAGTGGGGGTAGAAATCCAGGCTCTCCACTGGCTTCATTTAATACAAGAGATGGGGAGTGTCTCCTCATTACAGTTAGAAGTTCTGTCTCCACACTAGGCATTCCATGGTACAACCCTGACTGAGAGGGACAGTAGTGCCTGCTACTGCTTCTTTCATGGCCTCTGCTGAAACCACAGGGTTGGTCTTATTACTACTGGGTGGTGGGAAATACCCTCTCTATCAGGCCTCTTCTGATACCATCTCTTGGGGAAAGAGCATCTCATTACTGTCAGTTGGGGTAGAAGTCCAGGCTGCCCATGTGGTCTCATTGGCACTGTAGTGGGAGCTCTTTACTGCCCATTGGTGATGAAAGCCTGGCTAAAGACTGGACCTTCTCTGACACCACTCTAATGGGGGGGGGGGCCCGGGGAAAGTGTTGAGGCATCTAATTACAGCCTGGTGATGGTAGAAATCTAGACTCCTTATTGCCCTTTGCTGGCACTGGTAGGATTGGGGTCAGAGTTGTTGCTGTGGTATTTGGTTGGAGTGGAATAGTTATTGTCTAAAAGCTTTCTGTCTAAAAGCCTACCCCTTTCCTGTAGTTACAGAGAGCAGGCTTTTGTTGATATTTTTTAAAAATCTGTGCTTGTTTGTGTTTCTGGATGCCAGCTTCTTTCACTATAGGTCTGGCATATAGCAAAAAAGAAAATCCAAGGGACTCATACCGTGCCTTTCATTATGGTGCATCCCTATGTGTTAGGCCCTTGCAAGGTCCTGGGGACTGAAGAAATGATTAAGACAAAGTCCCTGCTTCAGGAAGCTTGGAATGTGGTGGGGAGAGTGGACCAATAAACACCCAGCAGTTATACAATGTGGTATGTGCCTTGACTTGGGTGTGGATCCCCTTCAGGGGTGAGGGAGGGGCTGTGGGGACAGAAGAGGGGCAGCCAGAGGGCAGGTCAGGGAGGCTGCTATCCATGCCAAGTGGAAAGAGAAGCATTCCAACTCGACCCTGCTTTGACCCCACAGACGATTCTCCAGGGATAGATGTCTTCCCCATACCCCCTGCTCTGCCTCTTCCCACCATCTCCACCCTAACATATGCTTCTCTCTCCTGTATGGTCAATTTCTTCCTCAACAGAAGCTTTTCAACGATCTCGAATCTTGGCCACTGGCAGTCTGGCCATGCCAAGTGCTGAAGGGGTTGTGGCGAGGGGCTTTGGCTCCTCCCTGTGGGGGTGTAAATTGGCATGTTATCTTTGTTACCTGGCAATATCCCATAGGGATGATGATGCTCACAGCCTGGCAAGCCCACCTGTTGGTGCTCACCCTGAGAGACGCCAGGCTCAAGCTCTGTGTGACAGACATGGGATATCCACACAGTGCAAGCCCTTTACATCAGCAATGAATAGCAAATAAATGTAAATAAGCAATGAGTAGGCAAATACATAAGGTAGAATGCTGCATGGCAGTTAATATAGATTCACATTTATCAATCTCAATAATTCTTATAATCATAATGCAGAGGAAAGAAACATATTTCAGAGGGATATGGACAGTACAACATCACTTATATAAAGATTAAACACCAACCAAGTGGTACTTCAAAGTGTGTTTGGATGAATAAATATGGAGTAAAAAATATTTAAAAACATGCATGACATCAACAAACAGTAAGTTCATGGCAGTGATTACCTTTGGAGAAGGGAATGAAATTGAGAAGACGCGTACAGAAGATTTCAATGTTACCTGGATTTTCTGATTTTTAACATCAAAAGAAAATCTTACTTTCAAATCTTTACACACATCCAGCTACTGTCTTTCTCCCTCCTCTCCTATATAGTCAAATTTCTCTGAAGAATTGTCTAGACTTTCTGACTCCATGTTCTCAAATCTCATTATTCTTCAACCTGTTCTCCATTATTGTCTGGTACCATCAAGACATGGAAAGAGCTGTCACTTACACCCCCTGATGACTTCCGGATCACTAAATCGAATAGGTGGTAAACATGTGTTTGTGTGTGTATAAATAAATATACACATACACATATACACTTAGATATACACAGACATGTATACACATGCATATATATACACAGACATATATGCATGCATATATATATATATATACACATATAAACACAGGTATACACTGGCATGTATACGCATGCATACATATACATATAAATATGTACAGACATGCATATAAATGCTTTTATACACATAGATACACAAGAATATATACATATAGACACATGCTTATAAATATATATATGTATATACTTTTATATATATGTATATTTAATGTTTCAGGCATAGAAAACATGCATGAATGTGTCACCCAGTTTTATCAAATCCTTATTTGCTTTGGATTTTCTTTTAAAACCCTGAGTCTTGCCCTTCTTCAGGTGCATGTCTGATCCATATTCTCCTTGGTCTGGCCCTGTTTCCCCCACCCCCTTTTCCTTTAGAGGCTGCAGGAAGGAACATAGCTCGGTGCAGCCCAGCCCCACTTCCCTGGACAGGTTCTTAACTGCTGCACCTCAGTTTCCTCATCATAGATCTGCTGGTGCACTGAAAGGTATGACACATTTGAAACTCTTGGAGCAGAGTGGTCCATGTGACCCCTTGCAAGGCACCTCCAAGGGGCCCTTGGCTGCTGTGCAGTTTCCTCATGCATTCTCCACCTCTGGTTCCTTGCCACGTGACAGAGGAGCCAAGGACCAAAGATTGCAGGCAGCCAGCCACAGAATGACACAGTCTTCAATTTTGGACATCTCCTTGACTCAAAACCGTGAACCAGTGAATTCTTATTGTTTAAGCCAGTCCATTGCATGGTTTTTCTTTAGCAATGATGAAGCTAAAACACCCTCAGAAGAGTCGCCCCTTCTTTCTTCTCCCCCCACCCCACAAGGGAAATAAAAGGGAAAGGTACCTGAGGATATAAGCTAGGCTTAAACAGAAGGACAAGAATCAGGCAAGAAGGTCTGGCAATGGGCCGAGTTGGGCACGGGAGGGAGGAGAAGGAGGAGAGGCAAAGAATACATAGCCTGTGGGAGGGACTGGCAAGTAGGCAGCCAGGGGCCTGGGGGGTCGGGCTCTGATGGGGATCAGAGGCAGAAGAAGCTAGCTCAACCAGGGCTTAGGATGAGTCACCTTTCAAAACAAAGGCTGCGACATTTCTAGTTTCTGGACAATAGGTGTACTTCTCCACTAAGTACAGCTAAAAATCCTGGACATTATATAGGCAATGGACATAAGGAGACTCTGAAAGGTGGAGGGAGAAGGCAGACCAGAGGAAGGGCATAGCACTACCTGGTGAGACATACCATTTTCATGAATTGGGACACTCAGCACAGCAAAGATGTCACTTCCCTCCAACACAATTCATATCAAGATCCCAGCAAGATATCCTTAAAAATATAGACAAGATTATTCTAAAATTTATATGGAAAGGAATAAGAATAGTTAAAACAATTTTGAAAAGAAGAAGCATAAAGTGAGGAATCAGTATATCCAATTTCAAGAATTACATAGCTCTGATAATCGAGACTGTGTGGTATTGGCAGAAGGATAGATGCAAATCAGTGGAACCCAGAGATAGACCCACACAAATATGACAAAGTTGCAAAAGTAATTCAATGGAGGAAGTATAGTTTTTTTAACAAATGGTTCTGGAACAACAGGACATCCATAAGCAAAAACAAACAAACAAAAACCCCCAAAGAATCTTGACTTAAACCTTATACCTTATACAAAAATGTCCTCAAATGTCTTATAGAGTTCAATGTAAAATGTAAAACTATAAGACTTCTAGAGATAACATAGGCTAGCATCTTCAGAATTTTGGGCTTGGTGAAAGTTTTTAGACTTGACACAACAGTACAATCCATAAAAGAAAAAAATAATTAATTGGACTTCATTAAAATAAAAGATTTTGCTCTGAGGAGACCCCGTGAAGAGGAAGGAAAAACAAGCTACTGACTGGGAGAAAATATTTAAAACCACATGTCTGACAAAGGACTCCTATCTAGAATATATAAAGAACACTCAAAACTCAACATTTTAAAACAAACAATCTAATTAGAAAATGGGCAAAGGACATGAAGAGACATTTCACTGAAGAGTGTATATGGTTGGAAAATAAGCACTGGAAAAGATGTTCAACATCACTAGCCATGTAGGGAAATGTAAATTAATACCATGATGAGATATCACTATTATTAAAACAACTAAATTATGGGTGCAGGGTTTTTGTTTGAGGTGAAGAAAAAGTTGGAGAATGGACATTGGTGATGGGAGCACAGTATCGCGAATGTAATTAACACTACTGAATTGTAATTGTACACTTGAAAGTGGTTAAAAGGGGAAATTTTGAGTTGTATATATGTTATTACAATAAGAATTTTAAAAATTGACAATACCAAATGTAGATGAGAATGCGAAGGATCTAAAGCTCTCATAATTGCTGATGAAAATGTAGAATGGTACAGTCACTCTGGAAAATAGTTTGCACTTTCTTAAAAATATGAAACATACACTCAACCCTGCAATCATACTTCTGGGCATTTATCCCAGATAAATGAAAACTTTTGTCCTCATTAAAATTTGTACATGAATGATCATAGCAGCTTTACCTGTAGTAGCTCCAAACCAGAAACAACCAAAATGTCTCTCCATAGGTGGATGGTTAAATAAATTGTGATGCTTCCAAACCATGGAACATTACTCAGCAATCCTAAGGAATGATCTGGTGGTACATACCACGACTTGGATGGATCTTCAGAGCATTTGGCTGAGTGAAAAAAGCCCATCCCACAAGGTGATGTACTCTATGATCCTGTTTATAAAACATTCTTGAAATGATAAAATTATGGAGTTGGAAACCAGATTAGTTACTGCCAGGATGAGGGATGGTGGTGATGGTGGGGTTTGGGAAGGGTGGTTGGTGTGATTATAAATGTGTGCAGCACGAGGGAGAGCTTTGTGCTGAGGGAGTCATTCTTTATTTTGACTGCAGTGGTTATTACCTGAACCTTCACAGGTGCTAAAAAGGCATACACGTGGGGGTACCAGTTGGATATTGTACAGCCCATGTGGAAAATGGGAACTGCGATGCAAAGCCGGGGTGAAGGATATGGGGAATCTGTAATTATTTTAAACATAAAAAGTAAAAAAAAAAAAAAAAAAAAAAAGAAGAAGAAAAGGAAAACAAAGGCTGTGAGTCAAACAACTGGGATTTCTCCCCAGTGCGGTGCTAATTGAGGCTGGAGAAAACCAGAGGAAGTAGGAACTCACAATTATTACCAGGTGTTTTTCTTTTAATTTGAAGTGTTTTGAAAATTGCAAGAGGATGATGTAAGCGTAATAATGAGGATGTCCGTCTAAGGAGAAGACAAAGGTCTGGGAGCTTTGACTTTTATGGAGGAAACAATCAAGAAGAGCATTGGAAAGAATGCCATCAAAAGAGGACCCCACCTTAAAGATAAATAAAACGGAGGCGGCCTTGGGGGAGAGGAGTACACAGGGGCAGAGGGAGGGGCAGGGAGCCAGGGCAGCGGGGAGAAAGCTGAGCCCCAGGAGGTGAGCCTCTGGGGAGCTGTTGGCCCGGGCGTGATGTCCTGTGACCCACAAAGCCTGCGCTATTTCCCTGTGCCCTCACGTTTACGGGGGTGTAGGGGAACGGAGCTGACGCCCCACAGGACCTTACCCTTCTGAGCTAACCGAGGGCAAGGTCGGTCTCACATGGTGAAAACCCTGGACAATAAGCTGTTTATAACACTCCATTTTGCTCTTTGGAGAACACAAGTTAAATAAAAGAAGCCCACAGAGTCACCAAAGGAAGGAGAGGAAAGTAATGACTGCATAGTCGATTTAATTTAGTAAGATTCTAAGATGGTTTCTAGAAAATACATCAATTGCAATCATGTAAATATATACTTTTAAAGCTCTGAATGAGAGTTACAGTGATGGACAGACTAAATAGTCCCTTTCTATCCTGTCTATGTCTTTATAGGCAATTTAAAATATCGAATAGACAGAGGTTAGGGTTAAAACACAGGTGAAATGAGAGGGCATCGGGTTTTTAAGGAGCCCTGAAAATCAGATTCTGCAAAATTTCATACTATTTCACTCTTCCTGTGTACTGACCACCATAACAACTCAATTCAAAGAGAATTTGAGGTGCGCCTACCATTTATTCATATATATTATATCATCAGGAAGGGGAGGGCCTAAGGATCCCCAGCTGAGGGTGGGAAACTCTTACTGGACCCTATGGTTGGCAGTTTCCCACGTGGCTAACTCCTCCCCTTGAATGTGGACCCAGCAACTTGCTGCTAATGAACACAGACAAAATGGTACGCCACGGCTGTGACTGGGTTACAAAAGAGTATGCCTTCCTTACGCCCAGAATTCTCTCTCTTGTCTTCTAGAATTTCATGCTTTGACAAAGCAAGCTGCAGAGGAGGCCCATGAAGCAAGGAGCTGAAGGCTGTCAATAGTCTGCAAGAAGCTGAGTCCCTCGGTTCACAGCCAGTGAGGGTCTGAGGCCTGCCGACGGCTGTGGGAGTGAGCGTGGCATTGGACCCTCCCCCACTTGAGCTTTGGGGTATAGCAGCACATTCATTGCAGCCTGTGAGAGACCCCAGACCAGAGAACCCCAGCTGATTTCTGACCCTCAGGAACTATGGGATAATAAATGTTTGCTGTTTTAAGCCCCAAAGTCTTGGTGTAATTTGTAAGGTAGCAATAGATAACTAATACAGATGTGAAGACTTGTATGTGATACAAGTGAAAAATCATACATGGGGTCAGATGTCCTGCATTAGTCAGCCAAAGGGGTGCTGATGCAAAATACCAGAAATCGGTTGGTCTTTATAAAGGGTATTTATTTGGGGTAGAAGTCCACAGTTACCAGGCCATAAAGCATAAGTTTCTTCCCTCACCAAAGTCCATTGCCAGTGTTGGAGCATGACAGCTGCCGACGTTTGCCAGGGTTCAGGCTTCTTGGGTTCCTCTCTTCCCGGGGCTGCATTTCTTTCCAGGCTCAGCTCCTCTGTTTCTTCCATAAGGTTAGCTGTAGACTATGAGGCCTTCAAGGTTCTGCCTCTCTCCACAAGGCCAGCTGTGAACTATCAGGTGAATGACCTGTCTCTATCCCAGAGCCTTCTCTCCTTCCTCACGACCAAGCTTTCCGTCTGTTCGCCTCCCCGGGCTCCAGCATCAAAACTCCAACATCAGAACTGCTCCAACTCTGTCCTTTGCCATGCCTTCTATATTTGATTCCCCACCCACCAAGGGGTGGGGCTCAATGCCCTACTGAGGTGGCCCAGTTAATGCCCTAATCATAACTTAATCATGCCCAGATTAGCAGACCAGTTTACAAGCATAATCCAATATCTGTTTTTGGAATTCATAATTACATCAAACTGCCAAACTGCTACATGTCCCGATGCAAACTGAATGATGGGGCCAGTCTGCAGAGTTCCACAGTTCACCCCTGCTGTTTCACAGCTTTGTTCACGCTCTTCCCATCCAAGGGTGATGACCTGCGTGGCAGGTGGTATTTTCCAGATGGCTGCCTCACCTGCTCTTCTTATGTTCTGGCACCAAGGCTGCTCTTATGAGAGGTGAGGGTCTCTGCTTCCACCCTTGAGTCCAGGTGGGCTTGTGACAACAGTGAGAGCGATGCTTTTGGATGTTCTAAAAGAAGGCACAGCTTTGCCTTGACCTGTGGGAAATAGGCACCCCATGGTGAGAAGCCCAGCAGCCACATGGGTGCTCCAGCCCCAGCCTCTGAGCTGTCCTCGTTGATGCTGAGAGGTGCAGAGATAAGGTGTCACCACAAGCAAAGGAAATGCGATCATGGTTTTAATCTACTACGCTTGGGGGTAGTTTGCTATGCAGCAGTGGAGAATCTAAATAATACATGTGCCTGTGTGCACCTGTATGTGTGTCCCTGTGTATGACTGTGTATACCTGTGTGTATTTGTGTGTGTCTGCATGTGTCTCTTTGTGTGTATCTGTGCACCTGTATGTAGCTGCATGTGTATGCATGTGTTTGTGTGTCTCTGTGTGGGTCTCTGTGTGTGTCTGTGGGGGGGGGGCTGTATATGTGTGCCAGGGTGTATGTCTGTGTGTGTCTATTTGCATGTCCGAGTGTGTGTTTGTGTCTGTGTCTCTGTGTGAATGTGGAGGAGAGTTAGCCACTAGATTCCTCAAGGTTCTGAAGGGGCATGACCCAGGAGATGGCTCTAACACAGGGCAGCAGAAGTGCTGACAATGGATGGACTGTGTCGCACTCACCTGCCAGCAGTGCCCCAGGCTAAACTAGGACTGGGCAGGACAGGGGGGACATCCAGGGATGCCTGATACTGGGGTGTTTTTTCACAGCCTGTCTTAGGTATGTATTTGGAGGCCAGGCTGGACCCTCCGTGGTAAAAGGGCAGAGGGCAGCACAGCTGGGTGGCCCTGTCCTCAGCAGTCCTGGGCGGCTGCACTCTGGGGGTACACAAGCTCTGCTCAGCTGAACAGAAGCTGCACTTCCCCACAGCCAATGCAGCTCCATGGCTGGGCTGTTTGGGAACAGCAGGTCCTTGGACTGATCAAAGACACTCTGCAGACACTGTGTGCCTTGCCCCTGAAAGAAGCAGCCTCTGCATCTCATGCTTCCAGGGATGTTCCCAAGCCTTTACCCTGGCACCTGCGACAACTTGCCCCATCTTACAGCTCCTGGTTAGAGTCTTCTGAGGTGGGCAATCCTAAGTCTCCATTCAAATATGTACCTACAACCCTGGACTGTCTGATGTCCTTTGACTTCAAACTCGTGCAGCTCCCACCAGGAGCAGTGATAAAAGGAGAACATAATGCTTCTTTTTAATAGAACGTCAGAGGAATTATCTGCCACTTAAAAATGATAATTACAGGGAGTGGGAAGATGGGAGAACTGGATTGTGTTCAGAAAAGGGAGATTTCCCCTTTGGAGGAAATAAACTCTACCTTCCAGGCAAGAAATGGTGGGTGGTTACAAGGGAGACCCTGAATGAGGATGAAAGCCTGGACATGTGACCAAGGCAACATCTACTTCCAGACCAATATAAAGTGGCAAACTCTTCTCAAGGAAAGTAGCCTGCAGAACAATGCTGGTTTTCATTCATTCTGGGAGTGGTTATTGAACATAGACTGAGTTCTGTATCCTGGAAAAAGCATGTTCTTAATCTTAATCCCATTCCTGTGGGTGTGAGCCCAGGGTAAATAGGACATTTTGAAGGTGTTATTTTTAGTTAAGCTGTGGCCAGCTAAATCAGGATGTCTTAATCTGTATCACTGGAGGTATTATAAGGAGAGAAAGCCACAGGGAGGAGCCAGAAACCAGAAGAGAAAAGAGAAGATGCCGCCATGTGCTTTGCCATGTGACAGGAAAGCCAAGGAACCCAAGGATTGCCCGCCAGCCAGAAGATCCCAACCCTTGGAGAAAGCAAGCCTTCTAACCTTTGAAACCATGAGCCAATACAATCCTGTTGCTAAGCGAACCCACTGTGTGGTATTTGTCATAGAACTCAGGAAACTAAGAGAGCACCTCTCTGTGCCAAACACCACACTAGATTTGGAATGTCATGGTGTGGTGATTTGGAACTGTATGTACTCCAGAAAAAACATGCTCTTAAAGCTAATCCATTCCTGTGGGTGTGAACCCATTGTAAGTGGGACATTTTGATGAGGTTACTTCAGTTAAGGTGTGGCTAAACTGAATCAGGATGGGTCTTAATTCTATGACTGGAGTCCTTTCTAAGCTGAATGAAATTCGGACAGAGAGAGAAAAAGTCACAGATGGAGCAGGTAGAAGGTGAATATGAACAGAACTGGACATGAACAGAGACAGGAGAGGCCAGGAGATGTTGCAATGTGCCTTGTCATGTGACAAGCTAAGGACCAAAGATTGCCAGCAGCCAGCCCCAGAAAGGCACAGTCTTCTGGGAGAAAGCATTGCCTTGATGATGCCTTGATTCAGACCTTTTTCTCAGCCTCAATCTGTGAACAAATAAATTTCCATTGTTTAACATGATCTATTTCATGGTATTTGCTTGAGCAGCCTAGGAAACTAAAACACATGGTCAACAAATGCTACCTGATTTCTGCCTTCATGGACAGAAATCCATGAAGGAAATTCCATGGGGAAGCCAGACACAAAACAAAGACTAATCCATAAATAGTTAAATTCAGATTCTGTAAGTTGTGATGAAAGGAAATAATGGAGTGGACTTGGTTGGGATTGGGGAGACTTCTGTGGGAAGTGGTGCTGATAATGGGTCTGGGGATGCATAAGCTCCATCTCAGCTGATACTGGGTCTGGGGTGTGTGTAAGCACCATCTCAGCTGATTCTGGGTCTGGGGGCTGCGTAAGCACCATCTCAGCATTGACGTATGTCCAAGGCTTCTGTGAGCTGGACTTCCCTCTCAGCTGTCCTCTCAGACAGGCTGTGGTTGGCCCACTTCCAGATACAGAAACCAACATTCCTGGAGAGTATGTAACCATAGCAGGCAGGGTTCCTGAGTGCAGACAACATAACCTGGCTGGCTGTTTTAGGCAGGAGGGGAGTTTATTTCAGATTTGGAAGGTGGCTGGGAGGTGGGAGTCTGGGTCCATAGGGACCACAGCCAGGTCCATATCTCAGTATAGCCCAGAGGAGATCCCTCCACTGTGGCTGCCACCCCTGAACCCAGGATGCCCAGTATGCCCTGCCACTTGCTGTCACTGCGTGCTGCTTGTCTCATTGGTAGTGTATCGTCTCTGAGAGCTGAACATTGCCACCCTTGGTCCCTGATCTTGCTGCCATCCTCGGTCTCTGGCCCCCAGGTCAAAGTTAGTGGGTTTCTCATAGGCCAACGGGTCCCACATTTGCCCCAGAGCAAGTGGGTCCCTGGACCTCAGATTCTGCATCAGGAGGAGAGCTCTGCTATCCAACCAGTCTTAAAAGTAGGAATCCCTCCAGGGGATTTAGGAAGGGGTTTAGACACTGCTGAGCAGCCTGCACCCCAAAATAACCAGTGTCCACTTGCATTTAGGAAAGCAGCTGAGCAGAAGCCAGAGGTGGGCATGTGTGCCTATAAGGTGTGTGCCTGTTGATGTCCACAGAACACTTGGAGGACATGAACTCAGCACAGCTACACAGTGGTTTGTATATCTGAGCTTGTTTTGTCAGGTACACACATTGCACATAATAAAATGCAGAATTAGTTCACCTATCTAACTTAAAAAGCTTTTAAAGCATCATAGTTATGCTGTTGATGTGTGGCAAGAAAAACACTCTCATACTGAGAGAGGAAAACACATTGATCTAACATTTCTGGAGGGCATTTGACAACATGTATCAGAAAGCCTTGCAAATAAAGCTCTTGATTTAGTAGTTCCACACCTGGGAATATAGCCCAAGGAAATAATTAAACATGTGGACACATTTATGTTAAATATATCAGATCCAGCAACCTATGTGTTGACAGCATTGTATCATTTAGAATTCATGCATGTAACAGAAAATCCCAACCAAAGTTAGCTTACGCAAAAAGTCTCATGTCCCTGTGCCTTGCCTGGTATATGGGGCTTCAGGAATGGCTGTATACAGGAGCCATTTCTGTGTTGACATAATGTTTGGGAGTCCCCAAAACTGCCATTGCTTCTGACACAAACTGCAACTGTGGAGGTCCCTGAGACCACACTTAGGCTCAATAATTTGCTAGAATGACTCACAGAACTTACAGAACATTATACTCATGGTTATAGTTTAATACAGAAAAAGAATACAGACTGTGGAGGTTCTGGTGGTTTTCTCCCAATGGAATCCTTGTGAGTTCAGCACATATGTCTCCCACAATGGTGTGTGATGATATGCACGGAGTATTGCCAACCAGGGAAGCTTGCCTGAGCCTTGGTGTGAAGAGATTTTTTTTTTTGGCTCTGTTAGGTAGACATGGTTGGCTGCCCCCATGGATACCTTAGCTGTAGCACCTCCAAAAGCCGAGCTGATATCATGTGCTCCAAGGCCTCCACCATAAATCACACTATTGGCATAGACTCTCTGGGGTGGTCCAAGGCCCCAGATAAGCAAAGATATTCATATGAGGAGGGCAGTCCCAGGACCTGGGAGTTACCTCCCAGGAGCCCAGGGCAAGGGGCCCCACATTTCTTTGGACAAGGTTAATCCTTTACTGCACAAAGTCTGATTTCACTTCTTGCATGTTAATCCTGATCCAAGGTTTCTTGGATCTCAGGGTTACATCTTTCCAGCTTCATGCATAGCAGGAAAGAGCAAAAGTCTTTGCTAGAGAATTCTAAACAACAGGCTGAGGCCCTCACTCTGAGCGGATGGCCTGACCCTAACAATGCCCAAGAGGATGTTGTCCATGGGGTGTGCTCTGTCTCTGAGACAAGGGTCGAATCCTACCCACAGACAGATAGGGAGTGGGAGAGGGGTGGATCTCCTGATAGAAATTGGGGCTATTTTTGGAAAAAGGAGAATAATGGAGAAATACACTTAAGTATTCATGGTAGCCTCTTGATGTGTGATAGAGTGTTTTGTTTTTTGCTTTACATTTTTTAGTATAATAAGAAAAATAAGTGTAATTTTAAAATTCAGCATGGTTTCAAAGCAAAGCTCCATGGAGGTATTTCTGTATGGCAGACAAGCTTAATCTCTAAAGACAAAACCTTCCTTGGGATGTGGATCAATTTTGGTCCCATGAAACCAAGTTAAGTATTCATACATTGATGTTCATAGCAGTGTTATTCACAATAGCCAAAAGGTGGAAGCAAGCGGCCCTCAGTAGATGAATGGACATACAAAATATGATATTGACATATAATGGAATATTACTCAGCCCTAAAAAGGAACGGAGCTCTGATGCATGCAACAAGATGGATGAACCTTGAAGGTATCGTGCTGAGTGAAATGAGGCATACACAAAAGGACATATATTGCATGATCTCACTGTTATGAAAAACCTAGAAGAAGCAAATTCATAGAGACAGCAGGTAGGTTATAGGGCACCACCAGGGGTTAAGAAAGGGGAAAGGGTAGTTATTGCACAATGGGTGTGGAATTTCTGTTTGGGGTGATGGAAAAGTTTTTGTAATGGATGGTGGTGAAAGTAGCACAGTATTGTATATGCAATGAATGCCACTGTATTATACACAGGAAAGTGATTAGAATGGGAAATTAAAATTAAAAGTTTTTTTTTCTAAATTGGAGAACAAAGTCTTGTCCAGCAAAGTGCTAGTTAAGGAGGAGAGACAACAGAAGATATACTACCTACTGCTGAGAGTGACTGAGAAGCTGGGCAGCGCAGTGGGAGGTCCTGGGAGATGTCAGGAGGGAATCTGATTGGGAGCTGCAATTTCCCACCTGTGTATAGCATGCCATGCTCACTCCGTGCTCAGTGTTGGACCGTGCAGGGCATAATCGTTGCTGTCATCCCTGCCCTGCAGAAAGCCAGGGCAGAACACATCTGTGAATTGAAGGAATCAAGCTGAGTGCTCCAGATGCCACCTTCCCCACACACTCAGGCAGGCCAGGTAAGGCCTGACACTCATCACTGCAGGCTTGGGTGCTATCACCGCCCTCACATCGATTGGCTCCACTGAAAGCAATATCTTCTCTGAACCCAGAGAGACTTGCTAGGGCGGTTTGGGTTGATGTTTCAATTTGACCATAAAACCGCACATTAAGAAAGGTATCTAATCAATTAGTTCTAATTAATTATAAACAAAATGTGCCTCCAGCTGTGGCATGTGGTTTGTTTCCATTTTGCTATCATTAGAGACGTTCAGTGACTGTAGCAAAAGAAAATCTATCCTTGTTCAGGATGAAAATGCCTGCGTGAGAGGAGGAAAAAAAACAAAAACAAAGGAGAAAATGTTTATTATCCGTATAAGTGGAAACTAGAATGTTGTAACCACTTCCCATAGAGGTGAAACAGTGTCCTTGGCAATGAATGCTGCTCTTGGGAAATAGTCTGAGTAAACGGAAATGCTCCTTCCACAGCTGGCCCTCCCCATCCAGTCATTCATATTGGCCCCAAAGCCTCCCTCCCCTTGACTTTCTCCTGGGAGGATTGCCAGTGTTCCAGGTAAACCTCATTGGTGACAGTCAGCTCCTTGGAGGGGACTGGGTGGGCTGGGGCGGGCAAAGCAGAACTTCATGCCCGACAGTTCCAGTCGTGGAGCTACTGCTGCCACTGTGGGAAACAAGAGCTCAGCCACTGGCTTAGAGCCCTCCCGGGACCGGGTGGCTGGCCCCAGTTCCAAAGGATGGCCTCTGGGCATGTCAGGATTCAAGGGAATTTTTCACCTCTGTGGTTGTAGAAACTCAATAGCTTGTCTTCATGGCTTGCCTCTTTCGTGGGCGCATTAAACGTGCCCCCCTTTGTCTGTGCAGTGTCTATGATGTTTGGGACACTGTGCTGGGATGAACCCTCAGCATCCCTGGGAGGGGCTTAGGGGATGTAACATGGAATGGCATAAAGTGGGCAGGGTGGGAGAGAAATGAGTTCCGACCTCCTCTTCTCTCCTTACCAGCAATAGGACCTCGGACGAGTCACTCAACCGCTCAGAGCCTCACACAGTTCACCTGTGAAGTGGAGCTTTGAGCAACCGCAGCCTCAGGGGCTTGCTGTGAGGACCACCCGGGACAGTGAGTATTGCCCAGTGCAAGGTGGGGCGCTCGGCAGCTAACACGAGCTGCACAAATGGAAGGTGCTATTAGGATGAGGGCTACAGGCCATGCATCTCTGCTTCTACTCGTGGCAGAGAATTGTTTTTCGACTCCAAACATTTCTTGGTATTTCTTCTTTGCAGTACTGCTGCCTTGCTGGGTTCTGGCTGGGACATAAGGGTGAAGCCCTTTCTGCAAGGGAGTCTTGAGCCAGTGCACATCAATGCACAGGGCTGCTGCAAATGCATCAAGGGCAGGGCCCTTGCCACTGCGACCCACGAGAAGCAGAGTCCATTCCCTAGCAGAGCGGGGCGGGTCTTCCCATCCCACCTGGCTGTAAGGCTGCTGCACGCCTCAAGGAGGGAATGAATTGCAGCGTGAACTTAGTGTGGGGCTCAATCCAGCGTGTGCATCCTGTCCTCCTGAACTCCTCCTTCCTCTGTTTTAGAGAGACCTTCTGTGCTTTGCTTCCCCCCAAACTGTCTTCCTGGGGTGCTGGCTAATAAGTGATGCTGATGATGCACTCAGTCCACTGCGGGCACAAAAGTCTGGGAAGAATCCTAACAAACCACGGAAGGACCCCATTCAACTTAACCTGGTGCATCCCCCAGTTTTGTGCTGAGCCCCTCCATAAGCTGGGGGGCAGTCACCCCATGCCAGGCCAGTGCCTTCCTTCCTGGGTATGGATCTGGATGGCCACAGCGCTGCGGTTCTAACTGCCTACGATTCTTGGCTAAAGCTGAATTGACCGCATATGTCTCTCTCTCCCTCCGGGTCCTGGGTCTTGCGGCACAGGGGGCTTAGGGCTAGCTCACACCTGATTGTTTCAGGTGCTGCTTCTTCCATCGCTCTAGCAAGGTGGGATGCATTCACGTTAGCGAGGGTGTATCGGCTGTCATGAACCCATCTGTCTGCTTGAAACAGATAGGATGGAAACTGTTTCTGGTTGCTCCTATGGATAGGTGATTCTTTGGGTTTCTACACTTGGGGCCGTGCCCAGTTGTGGAGATCCTCCGGGCGTCAGCCGCATTCTTCCAACATTCACTCATCAACCACTTGCCGCGCTGATACTAAGAACTTGGGGCCAGTGAGTCAAGTCTGGGCACTGGCCACTAGGTGCTCACAATTTGGTGGAGGAAGGCAGAAATTGAGCATTTTGGTGTGCTGGACGTGATGCTGAGTGCCTTGCACACATTATCCCATTTAATTTTCTGACAGCTCTGTCATTTTCCCATTTTACAGATGCACAAACTGAGGCTCAGGGAGGTTGAGTAACTTGTCCATCAATTTGTGGGGTGCAGAGTCACCACACCTAGGATAGTGACTGGAGCCACAGTATCTGCAGCTGTGTTTATAATGAAGTGACATAGGTGCTTGGTGGGCAGCTGCAGAGGACAGAGCCTTGGTGGGCAGGACTGGTGGAGACAGGAAACGCTTCCAGGGAGAGAAGCTTGGGTCCCTCCCTCCCTCCCTCCCTCTCTCCCTCCCTCCCTCTCTTCCCTCCTTTCTTCCTTCCTCCCTCCCTTTCCTCTTTCTTCCCTCCCTCCTATCCCTTCACTCCTTCCCTTCCCTCCCTCTCTCCCTCCTTCCTTCTACCTTCCTTCATTCCTTCCTTCTTTTGCTTAACAAAGATTAATCGAGTGTCTACTGTGTTCCAGGCACTGTTTTAGGCTCCAAAGGTGCAGAAGTGAACAATATTTGTTAAATAACAACGAGAAAGCCTTATTTTTTTTTTTAAACATGAAACAGCTTAGGTTCAGTGATGGTGTTTGTAGCAGTCCCTCACACGTCTTGCGATTTGCTGTGCCCAGGTTATTTCCCTTGCAGTGCCTCAGAATCTCTGTCTCCTCCAGGCCTTTCCACTTCTTTCCCTCTGCCTGAAGCTTCTTCTACCCTCTTTGGAAGAACAAAAACCCCTCACCCTTTACATCGCAGATACAATATCACTGCACCAAGAATGTTGCACCTAATCTTCAAAACCTTGTGGTGAAGTATGATTCTTTGATTCAATTTACTAACATTTTTTTGAGGATTTTTGAGTTTCTGCTTAGGAGAGATATTGGTCTGTAGTTTTCTTATAATGGCATTATATGATTCTGTTACTGGTATAATGCTGGTTTTATAGAATGAGTTAAGAGGTATTCCCTCTTCTTCTCCTATCTGGAAGATGTTGTGGAGAATTGGTATTATTTCTTCCTTAAATGTTGGTAGAATTCAACCATAAAAACATCTGGGTCTGATTCTTTTCTGGGAAGTTATTAATAACTGATTCAAATTCCCTAATAGGCATAGGATTATTCAGGTTATCCGTTTTGCCTTGGGTGAGTTTTGGTAGTTTGTGTCTTTAAAAGAATTAGTCTATTTTATATATGTGGTCAAGTTTGTGGGTCTGATGTTGAGAATAATATTCCTTTATTATTCTTTTTATGTTTTTGGGAGCAGTAGTGATGATGTCTTTTTCATTTCTTGTGGGAGTAATTTGATTTTTCTATCTTTTACCCTTTGTTAGTATCTCAGTTCCTAGCTGCTAAAACAAATACCACACAATGGGTTAGTTTAAGAACAGGAATTTATTGGTTCATGGTTTCAGAGTTGGTAGTAGTCCAGCCTGCCGGTAGCCTTGGGTTCCTTGGCTTTCCTGTCACATGGCAATGCGCATGGAGAAGGCCTCTCCTTTCTCTTCTGGGTTCCTGCTGACTTCTGGGTTCTGGCTCTTCTCTGTTACTTTCTCTCACTATGACTGAATTTCTTCTGCTTATAAAGGACTCCAGTGCTTTGGTTTCCTGAGTGTTCAGACAAATGCCATGCAATGGATTGGCTTAAACAACAGGACTTCATTGGCTCATGGTTTTGAGGCTAAGAGGACTCCAAAATCAAGGCGTCTTTAAGGTGCTGCTTTCGCCCAGAAGACTGTGGCATTCTGGGGTTGGCTGCTGGCAGTCTTTGTGCCTTGGCTTTTCTGTCACATGGTAATGCACATGGCAGTCCTCCTGGCTTCTCCTTTCTCCTCTGGGTTCCATTGAGTTCCACTTCTGGCTGCTTCCTTTGACTTTCTCTCTGTGTATCTGAATTTCATTCTACTTGTATGGATTCTAGTAACAGGATTAAGACCCATCCTGATTCAGTTGGGCCACACCTTAACTGAAGTAACCTCATCAAAAGGTCCTGTTTACAATGAGTTCACACCCACAGGAATGGATTAAGTTTAAGAATATGTTTTTCTGGGGTACATAACTTTAAACCACTATATCCAGCAATCCAGATTAAGACCCAACCTCATTCAGTTGTGTCACATTTTTGAGAGATCTTATTTACAATGGGTTTACACCCACAGGAATGTGTATTAAGAACAAGAACATGTCTAAATTTGGGACACATAATCTAAGTCACAACAGTTAGCTTGGCTAGAGGTTTATCAATTTTATTAATTTTTCTCAAAGAACTGCCTTTGGGTTTCATTGATTTTTTCCCTTTTGTTTTCCTGTTTTCAATTTCATTTGTATTATTTCTTTTCTTCTGTTTGCTTTTAGGCTTAATTGCTGTTCTTTCCCCAGTTTCCGAAGGTGAAGCTTAGGTTATTGATTTTATTGCATTTAATGCTGTAAATTTCCTCTAAGAACTTCTTATACTTCCTTCCACAAATTTTGGTAAGTTGTATTTTCATTTTTATTTAGTTCAAAATATTTAAAATTTTCACTTGGAACTCCTTCTTTGACCCAGGAGTTATTCAGAAGTATGTTTTTAAACTTCTAAATATATGAGGACTTTCCAGTTATCTTTCTGTTATTGATGTCTAGTTTAATTCCACTGTGGTGTGCAAACATAGTTTGTAAGATTTCTCTTCTTTTTAACTTAAGATATGTTTTATAACTAGAACATGCTCTATGATGGTGAATGTTCCATGTGTATTCTGGTTTTGTTGCAAGAAGTATTCTATAAATTTGAATTAGAGCAAATTGATTGATGACATTTTCTGATCATCTATATTCTTACTGATTTTCTGCCTGCATGACCTGTCAATTGTGGAAAGAAGTGTATTGAAGTCTCTAATTATAGTAGTGGATTTGTCTATTTCTCCTTGCAGTGCTATCAGCGTATGCCTACTGTAGTATTTTGATACTCTGTTGTTAGGTACATACATGTTAGGATTATTATGCCCTCTTGGAGAATTGATCCCTTTTTCATTATATAATGCCTCTCTTTATCCCTGATAATTTCTCTTATGCTAAAATATGCTTTGTCTAGTATTAGTATAGTCACTCCAGCTTTCTTTTGATTAGTGTTGTCATGGTATATTTTTTCTATCTCTATACCTGAGTCTTTATATTTAAAATGGGTTTCTTTTTTTTTTTTTTTTTAACTTTTCTTCTAAATTCGTGTGAGATAACTTTTATTTTTTCTATTTTTTAGGAGGTACCAGGGATTGAACCCAGGACCTTGTACATGGGAAGCAGGTGCCTAACCACTGAGCTACACCTGCTCCCCTAAAATGGGTTTCTTGTAGACAAGTGATAGTTGGGTCTTATTTTTTTTTTTTTAGTATTTATTTATTTACTTTATTTTTCTTTACTTATCCCTCCCTTTTCCCCAGATGGTTCTCTCATCTGTCTGTTCATTGTTTGCTCGCTTTCTCCAGGAGGCACTGGGAACCGAACCCGGGACCTCTCACATGTGAAGTGAGTGCCCAAAGGTCTGAGCCACATCCTCTCCCCGCAGATTGTGGTGTCTGCTCGCTTGTGGCATCTGCTTGTTGCGGTCGGAGGTGGCATCTAGCTCGTTGTGAAGGGAGGCAGCAGCTGCTCATGTTCTTTTAGGAGGCCCTGGACCCGAACCCGGGACCTCCCATGTGGTAGCAGGCGCCCAACTCCTTGAGCCACATCCGCTTCCAGGGTCTTGGTTTTTTTATATCCACTTTGACAGTCTCTGTCTTTTAATTGGTAATTATTTAGAGCATTTACATTTTAAGTGTTTATTTTCATAGAATAATATTTGTAACTGATTTCTATTCAATGCATTTCTTCTTTGTCCCCTTATCCTGTTTTTAACCACTTTCTTTGGTTTTAATTGTCTGAAAAACATCTTTATTTCTCCTTCACTTTAGAAGGATAACTTCACTGTATGTAGAATTCTAGGTTTGTTTGTTTTTTTTCTTTTAACTCTTAAAATATTTCACTCCACTCTTTTCTTACTTGACTATGGTTCTGATGCTTTCTTTGTATCTTCCGACTGTTTTCTTGCCTTTTGACATGCTCTGTAATATTTTGTTGAAAGCTGGACATGTTGTATCAGGTAATAGGAATCGAGGTAGGTAGGCCTTTAATGTGAGGATTTATGTTAATATGACTAGAAGGTGGATTGTGTTTAATATTTCCTGTAACTATAGATGTCCTCTACTGTCTTTGTTTTTTGTTTCTTCTCTGTACTTTTGGTCTTCCTAAGTACTCCTCCTAAGGAACACCCTGTATCTTGCAGCTTTTTCAGTTATAGTGCCCTCTTATTAGCCTGGAACCCTCTTGGTGTGGTGGAAAGGTATGGGTGGGAGATGGAATATTCTATAATATTCTGCTTAAATTTTGGTCTCTTACCAGGTATGTATCTCAGGGCTTTGACCTTCACAAGTGTTTCTCCAGTGACTTCGCTTGTCCTCCCCTGCCCCCTGTTCCCTTCCCTGGCTGGAGCATTCCCAATCTATATCCATGAAATCCTGATCCTTGTGCACTTTGGTTTTCTCCCTTCAGGTGATATAGGAAGGCTGGAGAAGCTGGGGCAAGAGGAGTTGCCTTCCCCCAGCTGAGACAAGGCTCTGGTAAAGTCCTTTTCCCTGGAAAGTAGACCTTTGTTATGAAGAAGTTTCTTACTCTCATGCTAGTTTATGCGCAGCCTCCAGCAATTCATCAAAATTACCATCTAAGTGTTCCTACCAGTTTATGGCTCCAGAGGCTTCTTCTCCATGTAAGCAGAGCTCAGCTGTGTCTCTGGATGCACTCATCCCTTAAGATTTCAAGGTAACTGCTTGCCTTGCAACTTCAGCTCTGCAATGGGTCCAAGAAAGTCGATTTTCAGTTTGCCTAGCTTTTTATAGCTGTAAGGATGGGAGTGATGACATCCAAACTCTTTATATATCAGAACTGAAATTTATATTGTTTGTTTTGAAATGGAATTCTCAGGGTCTGACAGAAGATCTTCATGACTTTTCCTTGGTAAAGCTGAAGCCCAAGTTGGGAGCTGTGGCTGTGCAGCTGAGCTGGTGCCCAGAGACCAGAGACTAGTTCTGCTCACTTTCTAAGCCAGGGAATGAGCTGACTTTTTTTTTTTTTTTTTTTTTTTTTTATTATGGGTAAAAATAAAAATTCTCACAATACATACAAACATTTGTAAAATGATATATAAATATATATGCATATATGTGTATTTGCTTACAAAAATGTTATTTTTTATATATATATATACATATATTTTAAGAGGTGCTTAGAATACCTAAAATATTACACGGAACCCACTCGGATTCCCATGTTGCCCACCTCCCACACCTCCCACCACATCCAACACAAACATCTCCCATAGTGTGGCCCACCAACCTCAATGAACTTACACCTCCTGGAGCCTTGCCACCAACCATAGACCACAGTTCACACTGTAGACCACACTCTCTCCCACTCAGTTCTGAGTGGTGTGTGCTGATTTAAAATGGC
Organism: Tolypeutes matacus; assembly: GCA_026826555.1. Classification (NCBI taxonomy): domain Eukaryota; kingdom Metazoa; phylum Chordata; class Mammalia; order Cingulata; family Chlamyphoridae; genus Tolypeutes; species Tolypeutes matacus. The sequence continues at coordinate 9,029,797 of JAKSZT010053840.1, forward strand.
CTACATCCATTGCCACAACAGTACTCAGGACAACCTCCAACTCCCAAAGAAGCCCCTGTATTTCAACTGCTCATCCCCTCCCTACCCAAAAAACTGTCAAGTGGCCACTGGCTCCACCTCATTGTTATAATTTCTTGCATTGCAAGAATCACCATATGTGAGCAAGAGAATACCATCAAGTCCACTCTAGTCCATAGTTCTTCCCCCAATCCAGAGGCGACTGGGATGGTGATGTCCACTCCAACTCCAAGTGAGAGAGGGCTTATATCCCATGGATATGGTGGGTGGGATGATCCTGCCTGCAGATG
>JAKSZT010053840.1:9044628-9100356 GCA_026826555.1 Tolypeutes matacus
CTATCTATCTATCTATCATCTATCTATCTATCTATCTATCTATCTATATCTCCACTTGGCTCCTTTTCCCTGGAGAACTCTTATTAATATACCCGTCTGTTTCGGTCCTTGCATCCCCATGACTAATTAGCCAACATTTTATCAGTCAGTCTCGTCTGATGCCCACCTTGATTCTGTTGCCCTTTTTTGTCCTCCCACCTTTCCAGCCTCTCACCCATCTGTACCCCAACCTGTTCTAGCCACGCTGATGTCATGGTATCTCCATTTAAACTGAGACATTGTTTCCCTGCAGCTGCATTCTACCCACCTACAAAAGCAGCCACTGACTGGCTCTTCAAACATTCCAGTTCTCCCCTTTCCATTAGTCTGGGGACAGGATTCTTTCAGGTCCCTTCAAAAGCGGTAGTTAGGGTGTAATTGAAAAGGTCTATGTCAAGAACTGTGAAGATCTCAGATTCTGCTCTACTTCCCCCTAACGTGTTAGTTTCATGGGTGCTGATAGAGAAAACCAAATCCCTGAATCAGCAATGAACGAGCTTATCATCCACAGTAAGGCAGTAGCTAGAATGCCAGCATATTTTGCTGTTCTTTTGCCCAAAGTCCCACCCATGGAAGTGATGGAATGGTTCCAGATACAGGAGCTGCATGCTGTGGATTTGCATTGCAGATAAGGAGTCCAGCACCCTGGAGCCACTGCTTTTTGAGCAAGTAGCAAACATTGCAGCAAGCAGCAAGCCAGTCCCCTCATTTAGAGGGTAAGTGGTAGTTATGCTGAGGCTGCCTTGAAGCCACTCAGCACCTGAAGGTAGATCCACCCCAGCCTGGCACACATAGCAAAATCGTGCAGGCTGCCCAATCTGAGCCGACTGCCTTCCCCATCCGTCCCATGGGAACTATTCCCTTCATCCTTCTATCTCCTAAAATCTCCTAAGGACCTTTCTGGCTCCTGGCCCTCATATTGCATGGGCCTCATTGAGCTGAGTTTCAGGTGACCCTCTGAGCTAATACTTTCCCCTCTTTGATCCAGCACCCATATCTGTTCCATCCATATTCCCCAGATTTTTACAGACATAAATTAGCATACTGCAAGCCTTTTGGTGTGTTGGTTTCTTTGGACTCTGTCCCAGGCAGAGAACCTAGGGGGTGGCTGGAGTGAGGCACGAGAATTGGCCTCTCCATCAGAATAGCTCCTCAGCAAGATTGTTAGCAAAGAACCAAGCCAGGCAGGAGGGGACCAGGGAGGACAAACCAGTTAATGAGGGAGGCTGTAGATGCTCAATTCCACTTGTACCTCTCTTGACTCTTTTTCCAATGCAGGCCAATATGATCTTGTTAACACAAAATCCAGGGCATGCCATATCCCTGCAACCTGCCTCCACCCTCATGCTTCCCATCATATTCAGAATAACATTCTAGCTCTACCCGATGGCTGAGAAGGCCACCATGATGCAGCCTCACCCTTTCATCTCTGGCCCTGTCTGCTCTGGTCTTGTTGGACTCCCTTGAGTTTTCAGCACAGCAAGCTGACTCCTTCTGTGGGGTCTTTGCCCTTGTGGTTACCTCTCTCATATGTCCACCCAACTGCTTCTCAGTGCCTGTCTCTGGAAATGTCACCTTCTGAGAAAGTTCACACCTGCCAACCCCACCAGGTGTGCTTAGTCCTGTCTGTTAGTTTCATGACAATAAGTCCACGTGAAAAATACTTACTGGCTTCCTCATTGTTGTCAATTCCTCCCACCCCGCAGAATGCCAGGCTGTGCTGGCAGAGCCCTTGCCCACCTCTTGCTGTTGGATACAGCAGGCCTTCCTGTGAGCATTGACAGTATGTGCGGATTCCAGGTTTCCATTGTCCACCCTGTTTCCTTTTTCACAAGCAGCTGAGACTTTCCTGGCCCAGCATGTGCTGAGCTTCTGTGTCCTCAAGGCATGGTATTGGCCTGGCTTACTGCTTCTTCGTTGTCCTTGCTGGCCTTGGCCCTAAAACTGCACAGTCCTGCAGGATGCAGTGCTTCAGCAAGGCCAGCTGCCTCCTTTATCTGCACCTTCAGTGTAGATTCTGCAGGAGGCGCTTGTATGTGCTTGGACTGGAGTGAAGGAGACAGTGCTTGGCTCCTGGTACATGCGGCCCACGGAGGGAGGTAAGTCCTACATGGTTAACTAGACAAGGAATTATGTGAGCCGTCCTCTTCCTTCCAGGTGGACCCCACCTCTCCCTCCCCTGCCTTGCATCTAGAAGATTCTTGATGAACCCCTCCACAGGGATCCTTGCAGGCCTAACTGCTTCTGATGGAATGTGAGGCCCCAGAGTTTTGGGTTTTGCCCCCTGCTACTATCAAAGCTACTCAGACCTGCATGTCCTGCCCACAGGGGAAGGAAGGTTACTCCTGGAATCTCATGGAAATGAACCTTCAGGTCCCATCCACAGAGCAGGAACCCCTCCTGGGGGCTCACAGAGATGCACCTGGCTGGTCATGGGTTAACCTCTTCCTCTCCTCCATAACATTTACATCTTAAGCGCATGTAAAGCCCACTGAACTCGAATTTGGAAATCTAAATTCTACACCCAGATCCCCTCTGGACTCCCTGGAGCCAGTCACTTGTGCTCTATGAGGCCCACTTTTTCTGGAGACACAGATACCTTCTCTAAATACCTTTCAGACACTGAATAGAAAACAAGAGTGTGGCTATGAAATCACTTTATTTGTGCGATTGTTTAGCTTTCAGGTGAGAAGCCCTTTTCTTCTGCTTGTCTGGCCACTGGTTACAGTGTGGTTTGGTGTCAGTAAACTCCAGGTTAGAATCTTGGTTTGGTCACAGGTGAGCTTCGTAATCTTGTCAAGCCCCGTTTTCTCGTCTTTGGAACAGGGATAACACCATAGGCTGCACGGATTCGTCATGGGGATGAAGAATGATGGACTCCTAGCACCATCTATGGCACAGAACATTAGGTAAAGGCATTGCAGTGTCTTTATCAGCTTTGTCAAAGACTCCATGTCTTTCTCCCCTGGCCTTTGGCGATGAAAGTTCGTCTAGGTTTCTACCTTCTGGTGGCCGTGAGAGCTGTTGGGGGCGAGGGGCAGGGGGATCAGAGCACGGGGCACAGAGGACAGCTGTCTGGTAATGCCTGGAGCTGGGGAACACCCACTCGTTTGCCAATGCAACCCTGGTCTTGGGAATAACTCTGCACAACGGGTAGGGTTATGAACAGTCACGCTGCTAAATGGACGATTTGAGTAGTGAAAAATGTTTCCAGCCAAGCCTTCTGAATAGAGTATTTATGGACTGAAGTTGTTACTGGGATATTTATAGGCTGGATGAAAACGGAAAGCATATGGTGCACTCTTCCAGAATGCTCTCTCGTTTCAGCTGTGCACGCTGCTCTCCAGCACATTCTCTTCCTTGCAGAAAATGGGGAGAACAAGGATCTCCCAAAGTGCTTTCTTTGAGGCAAAGACTGTTTCTCTGTGATTGACGTTGCCTGCCCCAGGCTCCATGGCAACTCCAGGGGCCCCCGGGGGTGACAGGAGCTCTGGCTCTTTCCCTTGATATGTGGAGGCCTATTCCAGAATAGTCCACTGAAGGTTCCTGTATCTCCCAACTTCAGTTTGTATGTTCAGGTCTTGAGGCTGCCAACACCAGGATGGGCCAACAAAGCAATTGGAAAAAGTGTCCCTGTTTAGAACATCCCCTGTGGGAGCAAGTGTCCAGAACCAGTGACCCCAGAAGGCAGATGTTGTCTCCACAGATGCTGTGCAGGAAACGATGCAAGGTAGTGGGAGGGCAATACGTAAAGCAGAGACAAGAGGCAGAAATGCAAACTGTCCATACTGAGGGGAGGAGCATATCTCTTTTTACAGAAGGCTTCCATGGAGTAGCTGCTTGTCTTACGCATTAAGAATAGACACGGGTTTTCCTTTTTTAAAGGGTGATACTCAAAGCACTCAGGGTTTTGGAGACATGGGGACTCATACAATGTTTGGAAGAATGTAAATCAATACAACCCTTTTTGGAAATGAACTGTGTCCAGCATGGAGAGATGGCTCATATTTTAGTGTCAGCATTTCTGTTTTCTGTTAATCTTTCCTAAATATTGGCATGGTTTCACAATGTTAGTGGCATTGCTGCTCATCTGAATGTGTGTGTCTGTGCACATGAAAAGACAAAAAGAAATCATCTAAATATTCAACATCAGGGAAATCACTTAGTAAACTATTATATAGTTGCTGAAAGACTGTTATGTAGCTATAAAATAGTTTAATTGAAATTACACACAAAACTGATCTGATATAAGTTTTAAGAATCAAGATACAAATTAAATATATAATAGGAGCACAGCTACAAAGAAACTAAAGATTCTTAAAACTGTAAGTATTTCAGTGTGGAAAAAGACATTCAAATAATTTCATAAACATTTGGGAAAATGTTCTAGTTTGCTACTAATTAATTATTTTTAATGCAGTAATTGTTTCACCTATTAAGCTGACAAAGATTTAGAAATGGACAATTAAAAAATACTTGTGCATTTGAGGGACAATGAGACCAGTGCTTTGTAATTCTTTCTTTCTTTCTTTTTCACATTACCTAGAATATAAGGTTTTTGCTTTTAAAACTTAACTTGTTTATATACACATTATGTCTGAGTACTTTCAAACATTTCAAGAAAAATTAGTTCAGGGACATAATGAAAACGGAAGAGTTGTTGTTAAGAGAGTAAGAAAATTATCCTATATGTGGATGGGTCAAGGATTATACAGCTAGACTGTATATGCCCAATTCATCTTTTTACTTTTTAATATAATAGCTTTATTGAAATATCATTAGCATACCATGCAATTTATTCATTCAATGTGTGAGATCAATGAGTTTTAGTGGTTCACACAGTTGTGTAACCATCACCCAATCTTTTTTTTTTTTTTTTTTTTTAGGTACCAGGATTGGGGATTGAACCTGGGACCTCATATGCAGGAGGCTGGTGCTCAACCACTGAGCCACATTGGCTCCTCTGAGTTGGCTCCCTTGTGTGTTTGCTTGTTGTTTGTTCATTTGTTTTTGTTAGTTATCTGCTTGTTGTTTTTGCTTGTTGTCTGTTTTCTTTAGGAGGCACCGGGAACTGAACCTGGGACCTCCCATGTGGGAGGCGGCACTCAACTGCTTGAGCCTCATCCAGTCCCCACCTAATTATTTTTATCAACCCAAAGAGAAACCTGGTACCCACTAGCAGTCACTCCCCATCTTCCCCCAACCACCTCCAACCCTAGGCAACCATTAATCTACTTTGAATACCTCCTGGACATTTCATGTAAATGGAATTTTACAATATCAGTCCTTTGTGCCTGGCTTCTAGAACTTAGCATAACCTTTTCAAGGTTCATCCATGTTTTAGCCTTTATCAGTACTCTATCTTTCTATGGCTGAATAGCATTCAATTGTATAGCTAGACCACATTTTGTTTAACTGTTCATTAGTTAATGGGCATTTTGTTTGTTTTCACTTTTAGGTTATTATTAGTAATGCTGCTATGAATTTCCATGTACAAGTTTTTCATGGAGAATATATATCTATCTATATATATATATAGATATAGATATAGATATATCTCTCTATATACATATATATATGTATATATCTAGGATGACATATTTTGACATATACTTTGGATATATACCTAGGAGTGGAAATTCTGGGTCATATGGTAACTCTGTGTTTAAAAATTTGAGGAACTGCCAGACTTCCCCAAAGTGACTGTGTGGCTGTACCAGTTTACATTCCCACCAGCAATGAATAAGGGTTCCAGTTTCTCTACATTGTCATCATTGCTTATTGTTTTCTGTCTTTTGATTATAGCCATTCTAGTGGGAGTGAAATGATATTGTAGTTTTGATGTGATTTCCCTAATGACTAATGATGTCGAGCATCTTTTCATGCTCTCATAAGCCATTTGTATATCTTCTTTGGAGAAATGTCTATTCTTTGCCTATTTTTAAATTGTATTATGTCTTATGTTATTGAATATGATTTCTTTATATATTCTACTTACAAATCCTGATCAGATATATGATTTGCAAACATTTTCTCCTATTCTTCAGTTGTCTTTTCACTTTCTTAATAGTATCCTTTAAAGCACAGAAGTTTCTAATTTTAATGAAGTCCTTCTTATCTATGTTTCCTTTTGTGCTTATGCTTTTGGTGCTATATATAAGGCAGCTTTGCTGAACCCAGGGTCATGAAGACTTACTCCTATAATTTCTTCTAAGAGTTTTATAGCTTTAGCTTTCACCTTTAGGTCTATTATCCATTGGAGTTAATTTTTTGCATTTTCAGTTAATGCACTATTTATTGAAAAGATTATTTTTCCCCATTGAATTGTCACAGCACCCTTGTCAAAAATCAACTGACTGTAAGTGTGAAGGTTTATTTTTGGACTTTCAATTCCATTCCGTAGATCTATATGTCTATATTTATGCCAATACTACATTGTCTTAAATAGCTTTGTATTTAAATTTGAAATCAGGGAGTTTAGTCCTCCAGCATTGCTCTTTTTTTAAAAGATTGTTTTGGTTATTCTGGTTCACTTGAACTTCCATATGAGTTTTTGATCAGCTTGCTAATTTCTGCAAAGAAGTCAGTTGGGGATATAATAGGGATTTCATTGAATCTGTAGATCAATTTGGGAAGTATTGCCATCTTATAAATATTTTATTTTATGATTCATGAACATGAGATATCGCTCCATTAATTTTTAAATTTCTTTCAAAATTATTTTGTAGTTTTCAGTTTTATGTTTGAAAATCTCTTTCTCTTGATTGTATTATTTAATCTTTTCTCATTTAATATTATTATATACATAGTTAGACTTATATCTGCTATTTTACTCTTTGTTTTCTATATGTCTCATGTCTTTTGTTTGGGTGTGTATCTATGCATTTATCTTATATGGAGTGTGCTTGACCTCTTAGATGTGTAGATGTTTTCCATCAACTTTGGGAAGATGCCAGCCATTATTTTTTGGATATTGTTTCTGGTCTTTTCTCTCTCTCTCTTCTGCCTCTGTTACTCCATTCCACTTATGTTTCTTCAAGACTTAGTTCATTTTTTTTCATTCTTTTTCCCCGACTTTCTTTAGATTGCATAATCTGTACTGATTTTTCTTCAATTTTCCTGATTCTTTCTTGTCAGTTCAAATATACTGTTGAATCCCTCTAGTGAGTTTTTCATTTTGATTATTGTACATTAAATTTCAGCATTTCCTTTTGCTTTTTTATAATTTTATATTTTATTGATATTCTCTATTTGATGTAACATTGCCATTATACCTTCCTTTACTCCTTTAATTGTGGTTTCCTTTAGTTATTTGAAAATATATTTAATGGCTGATTTGAAGTCTTTGTTAAGTACAACATCTGGTACCTCTCAAAGGGAATTTCTGTTGCCTGATTTTTTCTTGGTATATGGGTCAACTTTAGTTTTTGCTGAAAATTGGACGTTTTGGGTAACATATTGTAGTAACTCTAGAGACTGATTCCGCCCTCCTCTCCCTCTGGAACTTGTTGTTGCTTAGTAACTTGTCTGAATTATTTTGTAATGTCTGTTTCCCCTGAAGTGTGAAGTCTCCAATGTCTCTGAAAGTGCAGTCCTGCACATACATAGTCACCCTGGGATGATAGGGATTTTAGCAGGGCTCTCTTTGACTATCTCTTTCCTTAATCTCTCTGTTTAGAATCTACCTCTGCTAGGCTGTACTAATTGTCAGCTCTTTACCATTTTGTTTTTGACAATACCCTGGGGCATAAATTGCTCCATAGTCTTATCAAACTGAATTCAGGCTCTTTTTCAAGCCAGTCTTTGAGGTTTGTTCTGAATCCAGGAAGGCACTTTTTGGCTGTCTATTTTCCTGGTGCTCTCTGATAAACTAACTAGCCTACAGTTTAGTTTGTTGCTCTTATTGAGCCACAATCCACCTTTTAATTGCTTAATACCAAGATCTTCATTTTTAAGGAAAGTATCCTCAGGCTTGAACTTCCACAAATTCTATCTCTAAATAGAGTCAGTTCCTTTAGGGAAAGCTTCAGAGCTCTCTGTTCTTATGGCCTACTTTTCCTCCTGGGCAAAACTTCTGAACCCCAGCACTAGAGTTGGGAGCAAGAACTGTGGCCAGCTTATCTCAGAGGGACACCCTTGCTTACTGTGCAGGGTGCTGGGTGGGGGATGGTAGTTTCTGGTCTTCTTGGCTTGCCTCTCCTATGGGGCATGGAACCTCTGACTTCCAAATAATCTGGGGTGAAGGCAATGGGGCCTCAGTAATCTTGGTCTGCCCAACCTGGACACCTATAAGTGAGACTGGGTGGGGGAAGAAAATCGTTGACCTCTCAGCTGCATTTCCTGGAGTTTAGGTTCTGCAATGGGTAGGGATGAAATTGCTGGTGGTTTGTCCCTCTTATGGAGAAACCAAAGCCCTGGAGTAGTAGCTTCGGGGAGAGGAGCCCTATCTTCTTGCCATACCTTTTCAGAGTGGAGCTTCTGTCATGCTGAGCTGGTAGCAGGGGATCAAAAGGGATGGAGCAGGTCATGGCTCAAATGCCAGTGTCTTACTGTCCATACTGAGATTTAGTAGATTTTCTTGAACAAATTTTTATTTATTTAATGTATGCCCTTAGAACAATTACCAGAGACTTTAAATCTTATTAGTTTTCAAAATAATTTTTACCAGTTGTGTTTGTTTTAGCAGGAAGTAGACCTGTGGAGTCTCTCATGCCTCCGTTTTGGAAGTAGATCTCTAAGGCCCATATTCTACAGCCCTGCAGTTAAGATTGTTTGGAAATCTGACTTGACAATATATGTCAGGAATATGGATGGTGTTTGTGCCCTTTGGCCCATTAATTATACTTCTAGGAACTTATACTAGAGAAATTATCAGAAATGCAAAAGTTTGGGAAAAATGAAAACAACCTAAAGATATTGTTTTAGTTTCCTTGGCTATTCAAGCAAATGCCATGCAATGAGCTGGCTTAAAGAATGGGAATTTAATGGCTCACAGTTTTAAGGTTAGGAAAACAGTCCAAATCAAGGTGATGCTTTCTTCTGAAGACTGTGGCATTCTGGGGCTGGCTGCTGGTGATCCTTGGTCCTTAGCTTGTCACATGGCAATGAACATGGCATGTCTCTTGGTTTCTCCTTTCTCTTCTGGGTTCTATTGATGCTCAGCTTCTGACTACTCCATCTGTAGCTTTTCTTTCTCTTTGTGTTTGAATTTTATAGCACTTATAAAAGACTCCAGTAATAGGATTAAGACCATCCTGACTGAGGTGGGCCACACCTTAACTGAAGTAACCTTATCAAAAGGTCTTACTTACAATGGGTTCACACCCACAGGAATGGATTAATTTTAAGAACACATTTTTTGGGGGGAGTATATACAGCTCCACCCCCCCTCAAATATTATTAGTAAATGGTTAGATAAATTATGATATATCTCTAGCAGCTAAGAATCTTACTTCCCAATCTCTGTGGTACAAATAGAGATGTCACAGTTCTTTACTTACTTTAATTGAAATTCAAATGGGCTCAGTCCTTTGCTTGCCAGAAAAGCAGGAAATCCAACCTCACTTTTGTTTAGCACTCCATCTCTCTAGATTATGTAGGGCAATCAGTAACCAACCCCATCTTTCAACCAAGTGGTGATCAGTGACATGCCCTTTGTCCATGCTTAAGGGACCCCGTAAATTGTGGGGTTTTTCTGATTTACTCCCAAACAAAGAACAATGGAATTTTTGTTGAGGGCTGGTGACTCTAATTAGAGTCCAGTCTCCTTAGAGGCTCTGTCCTATCCATAGGTTTTTGATATTTTCAGGACCTGCTAGTCTATGCCTTGGTTCACTTAAACCTGGGGGATGAATTCTCAGGTATTTGGCTCTGCCTGTTGAGCAGGGAGTCCACAGACACTTTAGCACTAACATCTTTATCACTCAGGGGGGTGGGGAGCAGGGACTGGACCTCTGACCACGTGCAGGGTGTGCCCTACCATTCCTTGGGCTCAAAGATCGTTTTAAGAGTGCTCATTCGTTTATTTGTGCAAGTGGAATTCTCATAACATGTATGCTGGCTCATCACACTGTGCCCTGGCCTCTAGGACTCACTGTTGAGGGGGGTGCCAGAAGTTAACAGTGTGATATGGTGGAGCAGGAGCAGGCAAGTCTTCCTAGAGCCGAGAAACTACTCAATCTCGAGTGCTCCCCAGGCCAGAGGGAGTGGAAATGGTGTCTGTACAGTGGGCAGGAGTGCCTGGGGGCCCACAGAGTTGGGAAAACAGGCTCCATTTGGGGAATTTGTCTCATGCAGCTGGGATGAGGCTGGCATGGGGACAGGATGGGGGCAGACCGCGGATGAGCCTGTGGGGAATGCAGCCCAATCCCAGATAAATCCTTTCCTTCTCTAGGAAATCTGCTTGACTGGAAAGAATGAGACTGGAGTGTGCAGTCTGTCCTGCTGGAAGCTTTCTTTGATCAGGCTGGGCTTCCAGACCCTTCTTCTCTTGCTCTGTTGCCCCTCTGTGCTAGCTGTGAGCTTGTACCTATTTAATATCAATAGACATAAATGATTTTTTATTGAATGTCATTTGCAAATCACTAGTTTGTGGCTCCAAACAGTACTTAATGTCAATTACTTTTTTCCTACCAATTGAAAATCACTGTTTGCAGTTCCAAGCCTCTCTTAGTGCCAATTACTGCTCGGAGTGCAGCGACACCATCATCTGAAGCCACATTTCTAAGCAGTAACTCGCTCTTATGTTCTCCATCTGGCTCCTTTCCCCGGGGACAACTGCCATCATCTTCTTGTTAACTCTTTCTTCCCCTCATACACTCAAGGAGGCAGAGCTCTCTCATGCTTTGGGCAGGGGAGGACTTTTTCCTGATCCTGAGCACGAGGTAATGCTGATTGTCATTTTGACGCCCGAGGTGGACCCCAAGAACTTGGGAAGGGGGGAGATAAACCACCCATGTTAGAACAATGATAGCCCCTGGGCACCCCCATCACAGTCACAGAGGCAGGTCTGAGGTCGGGAGGGAGGCCATGGGCTCTGCTTGCTGCAGCCCCTCCCTTAGCTCCAAGCCCCTGGTTGGATGGGGGGAGGATGGAGTGGGCGTGTTGTAATGTGACACAGTTGAGTGAGACATTGGGCATCACCTCTTATCAAGGTGCGAATCTGGGCCAAGTGCTCAACCTCTCTCGTCCCTGGGGTCTCATCCCTCGGATACTTTTGAGGATTAAGTAGAAACTGTAAGGAAAGAGTCTAGTGGATCATCTGGTTTGGAAGAAGTGGCCCATGAGTGCCTTACCCATGAGTGGTAGGGCAGTAGTCACAGCAGAGGCTGCATTCCAGCTATTATTATTGCCCTTGTTGTTGTTCTTTACCAGCTTGGGAGGGGCCCTGAGCTGCAGTAACAGTGAGGACCACAGAGGATGCTTGGGGTGCCTGTGAGAGATGGGGAAGCCCCAGCAGAACCATGCACACAGCCCAGAGGTCTCTGCCAACAGTGGGGGCCTCATCTGCACCCCACCCTGTGAGTTTCCCAGGGATGAAGAGCAGGGAGATGGAGCAGGAGGAGGAGGATGACACAAGCAAGAGCAAGAGGAGAGGGGTAGGAGAGACCAGACAACAGGCAGAGGGAGGAGGTGGAGTGTTTCCTTTATCTGATAAGCTGCCAGGCTCTGTCCCAGGTATGTCTGTCTCAGTGTTGGCATGCAGATGAATAGCAAAGTGTTCTGGGGACAAAGATCGACTTTTCAAGCCTCAGAAAGAGGTGACACATTGGGGACAATGACCCACTTGGAAATGCCACCACATTTTGATTCATATGGAAATAAATGAGTTTGCTATTATTAGCACATGGTGGGCTGAGGAGTGGGCAAACAGCAGAGGGCAGCCCTTCCAGCGGGGTCCATGAAGTCTGTACCCTGGTGGTTTAGCGTGGCTGCTCTGACTCACCGCAGAGACTCTTCCCCAGCCGGACACAGAGGCGGGCCTGGGGCCGACCGTGTACTTGGGGCATTGTGACCAGGAGGGAGGAGGCGCGCAACTGAGGCCTTCTCTGGGTCAGCCACCGTGCTGGCTGCTTTGCGGTCCTGCCTCATGGAGTCCTCGTGGAAACCCCGTGGACACACACAAAGCAGGCATGATTGTTACCATTTTCAGACGAGTAATGTGAAGTTCAGTGCCGTGGAGGCCCAGCTGCACCCATCTGGGATATTGACTTTAGCCATTGGCAGGTTGGGTCCTGGGAGACTGTTAAGCGCAGAGCTGACAGGGAAGCAAAACCAGCACCCAAACTGTGAGTCCTGTTGCATGGGCAAGGTTCACCAGAATTCTCCAGCTCGTGGACTTCCTGGTCAATGCTACTGTTTTAGACAAGGGTGGGGGTGGGAATGGGAATGAGAGGTGATTTCATTCTCAAATTTTCCTTTACAAATCACTTTAACTGTAATGAGGTGTATTTGTGTATTTCTGGGGCACAGTGAATTTTGGCAAATGTACAAACTGTTGTGTGGCCACAGCACAATCAAGATAAAGAACATTTCTGACATTTTAAGAAGTTCCCTTCTGTCCCTTCCTATCAATCAAACCAATGGCCTGCTTGTTTGATTCAGTGTCCTTATGAGGAGATACAAATGATAAAATGCTGTAGCCATGCGTGCCTCGAGGGGAGGAGAATTTCAGCCTAAGGAAGATCCAGAGTAAAGGCCCTGAGGCAGAGGCCATGGACAGAGGAGGGTCCCTGTGTCTGGAGCAGGGCAAGCAGAGAGGAGGGGGCATGGCTGGATGTGGACATTGTCTGAAGACTCCTCATTATTTGATTTGCTTACTCATTTGCTTGTTCACTTGCTTGCTTTCTGCCTCACTCACTGGAGTGCAAGCCTGAGGGAGCAGGGGTATTGACATATTGGTTGAGTGACCAAATACTTGAATGAGTGAATGAATTCCATAACCACTTGTTCAGTGTCTTGTCCTGGCAGCTGTGGTGGGAATTGCTGCTATGAAATGGAATAAGCCACAGTTTTTCCTCTCAAAGAGCTTCCTAGGCCTCAGGGAAGACAGATAAGCCATCACTGCATGTGACAGGAGAGAAGAAAACAAAGGGGTGGTGGTAGAGGAATAGAGGAAGGCACCAAGGCCCTGGAGGAAGGTGGTTGCAGGAACCATCTTTGATGGGATCAGAGGAGTTACCTAAGTAGAGAAGCCAGGGAAAAACAAAGAATTGACCTTAGTGTAATTGTATAGATGCCTAAAAGGGATCTATACATGTGTTTGATAAATTACAAGGCGTTCTTTATGCTTAAAGCCATAAAGATGGAAAAGGTGTGGGGAACTATGCAGACACAGATCAAGATGGGCTTGAGGACTAAGGTAAGAAATTTGGAATTTATTCTGGGAACTATTGAAGGATTTTTAATAAAATCAAAAGACATGATCAAATTGGTGTTTTACAAACACAAAAGCATTGGTTGGCTTCCATTAAATATGTCAGCATAAACACACACTGAGCTCAAATTCCTTTCTTATCCCCACTAAAACAACAACAAAATGATTTTTAAATGCACAAAGTCACAACCACCATAAAAGTTAAAATGAAAATGATGGGAAGTAGCAAGTGATGGAATGAAATAGAGCAAGCAGAACTCTCATACATACCTTGAAGGAGTGTACATTGATTCAAATAAATTGGAAAACAATATGGTGGTATCTGCGAAAGCTGGATATATACATACTCTATGACAGAACAATTCTACTTCTAAACATATACCCAACAGAAATGCACAATATGTTCACTGAAAAGCATGTACAAGAATATCTATATCAGCACTATTTACAGTAGTCCCCAAACTGGAAATTATCAAGTGTCTATCAAAAGTGGATAAATAAATTGTATTGTATTCACACAATTGAGAAGCTATTGGAGCAATGAGAATGGACCATTTCCAACAACATGCAGCATTATGGATTAATCACATACAAAATGGTGAGTGAAAGAAGCCAGACACGAGTTCATACTCTATAATTCCATTTATATAAAGCTCAAAGACAGGCTATTAGAAGTCAGGACATGGATACTGTTGTGGGGTGAGGGTAGTACCTGGAAGGGAGCACAAAAGGGATGTTTGGGATTCTGCTTCTGTTCTGCTTTGTGATGTGGATACTAGTTATATGGGTGTGTTCAATTTGTGAACATTCACTGAGTTATGCACTTATGATACATGCAATTTTCTATCTATATGTTATACCTCAGTAAGAGACATTCTATAAAAGCATAAACCCACAGGGACAGAAATAACAAAATTTGGGGAACTGGAAAGCAGATGGTGAGTGGCAATTGATAGAGTACAGCTGAGAAAATGGAATTTTTCACTGGCAGAAGTAAAAACCAAAAAGCAACCTGGTTTATGTAGTGTATCCCACAAGAGGACAAAGAATTGGCAGCACAAGGCACCTCTGGAATTCTGTAAAAGCAGGAGAAATGGATGCAGGTCTATTTAAGAAATAGACCCCTAGATCCCCTACCCAAGATTCTGCTGTGCGGAAACTCTGCCCCCACCTTGGCAGGAGACTGAGCTTTAGTCTTTGGAGAGGATAAAACAGAGGAGAGCAGGTTTAGCAAAGAGTAGAGGTGTGGTCTACACCAGACCTGAATTTAAACAGCAATTCAGTAGTCTAATTGTTAGTAGTATACTACTACGTTATTAATTTATTTTTAGCATTTATTATTTACAGAAAGCAAATAGGTAAATATGCTAATATAAAGAACCAAGATTTTAGTAGAAGAGATAAAAGTATAAAATCAAAGTTGACTCAAAACCCTGTAGTCCTAAATTAAAATTGGAAATACCAGTTTGAATCCATGATTTCTCTTTCTAAAAAATGTTTCCCAGCTCTGTCTACTGAGAAGATCTAGAGGCAATAATAACTCAGTAGCAATGAGCATACCTAGTGTTCCAATTGTGGCCTCAGAATACCATATCTGAGGTATTCTTTCCTAAAAGAAACCAGAGCTTATAGAGAAATGGCCGATTTCATGTCTGAGGAAGGAAATTTACCAAATGAGCCCAGGACTTCTTATTATATTAGAAAACAAAGTGATTCAAGACCAGTGGGATCATAGCAAAAGGACACAGGAGCCAAGTGATTACAGTGGTCATCACAAGGTGAGAAACCACCGTCCCATAGATCAGGGGTTCTCAAAGTGTGATTCAGGGCCAGCAGCATCAGCAGCATCTGGGAACTTGAAAATGTAAATTTGGGCCACACAACAGACCTATTGAATCTGAAACCCTGGGGTAGGGGCCCTGAAATCACAGTTTTAACAAGCCCAACAGGTGATTCTGGTGCACACTAAAGTTTGAGAACCATTACTGTACAGGTTTGAGTTGATGCCGATTCAATTTGTTAGACATAAAGACTTCATAGGTGGTGCCATATACTTCCTATTGAGGTAGTTCTCAACCATGGCTACACTTTAGAATCACCTAGGGGAACTCTTGGTAAGGAGTATGCAGGCCCCTTCCCAAACCAATTGAATTGTAATATCTGAGTCCATGCCTGTGTTTTTAAAAGTTCACCAGGTGATTCTGACATGAGCACAGGGAAAGTTAGAAACCACTGTCCTCATGCAGCATTTCATAAGGAATATAGTGTGAAGATGTTCTACCTTTCATGAGGCTAAGATTCATTAGTGGATTCAGGTGGTGGCAGCCTGACCCCTCCATTATGAAGATATACATTATCTTTTCATCAATTGATCAGGTGGTTAGTATGTAATCACCTGGCACACCTGGCACATCTGGCATACTTTAAAAGTGTGCTTTGGTCCCACCTTGAGATTCTGATTTAATTGGCCTGGAGTGTGGCCTGGGCATCAGGATTGTAAAATGCTCTCTGAGTGACTCTACTGTGCTGTCAGGGTTGAGAATCACTGCTCTAAATTTAATTACCAGTGTACAAGAAATATGAAGAAGACACAATCAAGTTAAGTGACACCAAGAGGAAGCAATCAGCCAAATTTAGAATATGAGACACTCTTCAAGACAAGTGACTTGGTTTTTCAAGCTAGTCAAGGTCACTGAAGAAAGAGAAAACAGTTTAAACAAAAATACAATAAAAAAGAAACTACCAAACAAAAAGAAACCTACAGAAGAGATTCTTCATGATGATATGCTTAGATATGTTGAGAGGGGATTTACACAATGGGACAAGAATGCAAATAAAACTAACTAAAAGAAAAGAAAAAAAAAAGATCATTGAATTCATGTAAAACAAAGTATTATATGTGAAATAAAAAATAATCATAGTATACTACATGGCTCAGTTGTGAAGAACATTTAGGTAGCCATAACAACATTAAGATCAAATATTGATCTAACTAAAATTACAAGAGAACCCAATTGTACCAAGTCAAAGATGTAAAGACTTTATGTATAGGGCAGGATGGAGAACAATAAAAATAGTCTTCCATTGTGAATAGTCAGTTCATAATGCCCAGAATGAAAAATCAAGAAATAGCAATGTGAGCATGGTAAGTACTCACTTGAAGCTAAGTACTAAGAAAAACATGAAAGAAAGTAAAACTGAATGGAAATGCAATAAGTGGTATCTGAAAAATAAGTCCTGTAAAATTGGAGAGGGTTCACATTATTGAGAGGATTATGAAATTGGAAATACAGGTGCAATCCTGTGTGGCTAGTCAGCTGGGAATTTGGAGGTCTGAAAGTCAATTGCTGATGATGATATTGCAAAATTCACATGATTTCAGGGACTGTATCTCATGGTTTTACTCTAATTCTCCACTGGAGGAAGGAAATGGGACATTGGAGAGGTCTGTTGGGCTTGTAGCTTGGATGTGGAATATAACAGAAAGTGGTCATAATATTGATTATAGGATTTTGTCTTGAGCTATTAGCTGTATATTGGCATCGTTTACTAAAATGGGGAGACCTACTCGGGTGGGGATGTGATCGATATGTTGGAGGTTTAACATCCAAGTAGAGAGGTCAAGGGTGCATTTGGATGAATGAATTTGTTGTTAAAGAAAATATGAGTAGATAAATAAATGCGGGATTGTCAGAGTACACCTGGTATCAAGGGTTCTAGAACTGGACGAGATCATCTAGAGAGACAGTGTAGCTAGAGAAGAAAAGAGATCCAAGGCTTGAGCCCTGGGATACTCTGAGGTCAAAGGTAGGGATGATGAAGAGAAGCCAAGAAAAGAGACTGAGAAGGAGCAGGGGAGGAGAAGGATATTCTAAGATTGATTTATGCAGTCTAAGAAGGAATTAGCATAATCAAAGGTAAATGCCGAAGCATGACACATATATGAATAAAGATGATATGGGAAGCAAAAACTCTGAAAAAGTTCATAAATGAAAAAAATGTTAAGGATATTTTTAAAAAGGATTTTAAACATTTTGTTGACAGAGTCCAACTCTTTATGGCAGATGGTATAATGTTAGAAGGTGGCAAGGAGAAAGTGCAATGTCTCAAATTCCTGTTTTATTGCTATGGTTTCTTTAAAAAAGCAAGTCCTACAAAACGGAAAAAGTGGATGCAGTACAGTTAAGGGGGTGGGGTAGGGAGCTGGACTCTGCCTAAGTGTGAAGGCTATAAGCATATGAAATGCTACAAGCATATGAAATGTCAGGCCAAGACAAATAGGGATCCAGAATATAAACTTGTCAATAGAATCATAAAACCACTGTTGGTAATTTATGAGAAAACTAGAAAATGTAGAGAAACGGAGAGTTTCCAGAAGACCTCAAATGGCTTTACAGTATACCAATCTTTAAAAGGAGGACAAAAATAGATTTTAGAAATTATAAATGGGATAGAGTGATGATTTCCAGTGAAATTAGATAAATGGCTGTGATAACCAGTAAAAGTAATGGTGATTACTAGGAACCAAAAAAAGTTTCTGGACGTTAGGGAATGCCAGATTAATCCCATTTCTTTTTCTGAAAGCTCATCTTGAGCTGGCAGACCAGGGGTTTCCAGCTCACAGAAATTGTGGCCTGTCTGCTTGACAGTAGGACAACATAAGGCATCACTCATGAGAATGGAGAAACATGAATTGTGTACAGTACAGTCCATGACAACCACAAGTTATTGAGCTTAGACTTGTGGTCAATGGGTGGACAGAGGTAAAGCCAAAACACTCCTTGTTCCAAGCAACTGGCTCACTGTTGGTGTCGTTTGTTGAAATAAAGAAGATTGGCAGAGGCCAGATTGTGGTCAAAGGAGAGATTGAGATGTCTGTTAGATGACTAAGTAGAGGTGTCAGCCTCCTGTTTTAGCTAAAAGTCTGAGTTCAATTTATCCAAGATGGATAAAGTTAGGCAATGAAAAATATGTTTTAGCATGTCTCATTACTTCATTTTTTTTTTCTTATGGCTGAATATCATTCCATTGTGTGTATGAACCACATTTTGTTTATCCATTCATTTGTTGGGCACTTGGATTATTTCCAGCTTTAGGCTATTGTGAATAATGCTGCTATGAACACTGGTGTGCAAGTGTCTGTTTACGATCCTGTTTTCCCTCTATTTGGTAATTCTATATTTAACTTTTTGAAGAACCATCATTTTGCCTTCCATAGTGGTTGCACCGTTTTACATTCCCACCAACAATGTACTAGTGTTTCAGTGTCTCCACATCCTCTCCAACACTTGTTATTTCCCCCTTTTAAAAATAATCATGGTGGGTGTAAAGTGCTATCACATTGTGGTTTTAATTTGCATTTCCCTAATGACTAATGACATTGAACATTTTTTTTCTTGTGTTTATTGGTCATTTATGTATCTTCTTTGGAGAAATGTCTATTCAAATACTTTGCTCAGTTTTTAATTGGGTTGCCTTTTTGTTGTTACATTGTAAAAGTTCTTTACATATTCTGGATATTAAACCTTTATCCTATATATGGTTTGAAATTATTTTATCTTGTTCTGTAAGTTGTCTTTTCACTTTCTTGGTAATTTTCTTAGATGCACAATGTTTTTAATTTTGATGAAGTCGAGTTCATCTATTGTTTCTTTTGTTGCTCATGCTTTTGTTATCATATATAAGAATCCACTGAAAAATCTAAGGTCATGAAGATTTTCCCTTATGTTATCTTCTAAGAGTTTGGTAGTTTTGGCTATTATATTTAGGTCCTTGAAACATTTTGAGTTGATTTTTGTATATTACGTGAAGTAGGGTTTAACTTCATTATTCTGCATGTGTATATCCAGTTCTTCCCAATGCCATTAATTGAAGACACTATTCTTTCTCCATTGAGTGAATTTGGCACCTTTGTCAAAAATCATTTGGCTTGGGTTTATTTCTGATTTTACAATTCTGTTCCACTTATCTCTTTGTCTATTTTTTGTGCCAGTACCACATTGTTTTGAATACTGCTGCTTTATAATACAGTTTGAAATCAGGAAGTATGACTCCTCCCATCCCATTCTTTAAAAAAAAATGTTTTGGCCATTCAGGGCTCTTTGCAGTTCCCTATAAGTTTGAGAATCAGTTTCTCCATTTCTGCAAGAAGTTTGCTGGAATTTTTATAGGGATTGCATTGAATTTGTATGCTGTTTTGGATAATATCAAGGTATTAAGAATGTTAACTCTTCTGATCATAAACATGGGATGTCTTGCCATTTATTTAGGTCTTCTTTAATTTCTTTCAGCAGTGTTTTGTAGTTTTCAGTATACAAGTTTTTTGTGTCCTTAGTTAAAATTATTCCTAGATATTTTATTCTTTTGGATGCTATTGTAAGTAGAATTGTTTTCTAATTTCCTCTTCAGATTGTTCATAGCTAGTGGTACAGCAGGACTTCTCAGAGCCTTTAATAAGCACTTTGAATTCCCAAGAGGGAGCACATTCCCGGTATACCAAGTTCATTATACAAGAGGGACCTTTACCCTCCAGAATATACTTCAGTGCTCTACCTGTGGACTTCTTCTTTTGAGGCCCCCTTCTATGCACCTTCTTGGACTATTGGGACTGGCTGAATAAGCTTCCACCCCTGCCACCTTATTAGAAAACAACTCATTTAAGAGCATCAGTGTTTGAAATTATGCCATGAGAGGTTGTTTTAGTTTGCCATGCTTCTGAAAGCAAATACCATAAAATGAATTGGCTTTTGACAATGGGAATTTATTTGTTTAGGGTTAGAGTCTGGAAAAATGTCCAAATCAAAGCATCATCAAGGTGATGTTTTCTTCCCAAACACTGCCTGTCAGTGATGCTTGACTCTTCTGCCACATGGCAAGAAACATGGCAGTGTCTGCTGGTCCCTCGTTCTCTTCCAGGTTTCATTGCTTTTGGCTTCTTACTTCTGTGACTTTCTCCCTCTCTCTTTCTACATATGCAACCTGTTTATAAAGGACTCCTGTAAGAGGATTAAGACCCACCCTGGGCCACGCCTTAATGGAAATAATCTTATAAAAAGGCCCTACTTCCAATCGGCTCACACACACAAGAATGGATTAGTTGTAAGAACATGCATTTCTTAGGTCCACACAGTTCCCAACCACCACAGATGTCTATTTCTCTGATCACAATGCATCATATTCTAAAATTCAAAATCACTGAGAAGTAACACATTCAATAATTACCAATCATTTTCAATTTTGTCCTGAGGAAAGACTGTGGTCTTAGTGTTAGGCTAGGCCTGGGTTGGAATCCTGATTCTGCCATTCCTTTACTGTATTACCTTGTTTTGGGGATGGGGTACATCTCATATTGAGATTCATAACCCCTACCTCCTAGGGTTGATGTGAGATTAAAATGATGAACAAAACAAATGCAAAAGCAGAGTCAGCAGAGGAGCTGTCTCCCAAAGTGGTGCCTTCCCACCAAGTTTAGAGAACCTCGTAGTATTGTCTTGATGTTGGCACCTGCTGAGCTCACTCCTCCACAAAAGGGTTGGAAGTCCTGTCCCCACTCCTGCCCTGATGTTAGAGTCTGATCCTGCTTCTGTGTGGTACACAGTAGGGGCTCAATGGATACAGCTTTCTGTTCTGTCTTCCTCCTCCTTATGCCAGCTGGCTAAGAGTTGGAAATGGGGAGGTTTTGATGAGAAACACAAGGGCCTTAGTCTGCACAAAGGGCTTCCCAGAGGATGTAGAGAGGGAACCTAGGAGAGGGGGAGGATGACTTTAGCTGGAAGCAGGATTTACAAAGGCCACCTCCTAACTGGAGTTAAAGGACTAATCCCGACGAGCCTCCTGCATTGCTGCGGGAAATAAATCTTGCAGTCAGCAGTGCTGAGCTGTCTATAAATAGGAGTGGCATTCTAGCTAGCCCTTGCAGGCGACTGAACTGCAGAGGACTTTGTCTGCCTTTTGGGAGACACACCTTGGAAGCCCATCCCTAGGGCATGGACACGGCCGGCTTGTGTCTGCCTCTCTGCTCACTGGGCAGGCAACTCCACAGCCAGATTGTCCAGGACCACCTCTGCCTCCAGAATCTCTGTGGCAGAGCTCGTGGCCAAGGTTCCACTAATTCTGATTCATAGTCATCCTTCCTGGGTATGTGGAGAACCAGTTCGGCAGGGCTGTGTGATTAATTCACCAATGAAAAAGGGACGAAAAAAAAAAAAAAAAAAAAAGGGATGGAAACGGCCAATGTTGCTTTGTGGCTGAGGCAGCAAAAAAACCTATGGAATTCTCCAGTCTCTCCCTTCTCCCCACAGCAGCAAATGAAAGGCCTTGTGTTGAGATGATGCAGACACACAATTTAAATCCCTGATTTGCTTAGGATGATGAAGAATTGCTTGGACCCCTGAGGACTTTGTGTCAGTAAGAAATAAACTTTTGTTCCATTAAGCCACTGAAATTTTGGAGTTTTTGTTATGCCAGCACAGCTTAGCTTAGCCTGATAACTGCACTCACCAAGATGCAGTCCCAAATCAGGAGGAGGGTTGTTTTAGAAGCATAGAGTGTAAGCTAACTCATCCAGGCTGCTTTTTTCTATCCAGGGTCATAGGGTCATTCTGTCCCAAACATCTAGACCCTCAAACACATGACAATAACTGAAGGCCAGTATTAGGAGGGAGATTAGAGGTCATTGTGCATTTTGATGGGTGACAAACCTGAGGCTCAGAGAGTTGAATGGCTTGTCCAAGGCCTCAACTGGTAAATGAGAATCAAGGGCTGAGCCAGAAAACCCCAAGTCTTCTAGAGTGTGGTACAAAAAACAGTGATCTGCAAGCCTCTTAACTCTTCAATACTGTTTCAGCCAAAGTCAGCTGGAAAGAGATGACATACTCAAATGGCCAAATCAAAGAGAGCTTAATAAAGGAACTATTAAGGCAGTTGTAGAAGGAAACTAACAAAGAATGTTTACCCCCGGGCAGAGGGGAAGTTTTGCTCTGCCTGTCCCCTTTCCTAAACAGAAGGAAAGAGGGGAAAGTATCTGCTGCTGCTAGAGAAAACCCATTTGGTAAAGCAAATTATCCAAGCCACAACAGCCCTGCAGGTTGGGAGCTGGGAGACTAAATCCCTAACCTCAATTTCCTCCTGCCTTCTGATTTCCTGCTGGTGTATCCCATCAATGAATTCCGTACTGGAAGCCAAATGATACTGTCCATTACAGGTCAACCTTGAAGAGAACAGAGCAGATTGGAGGGAGGTGGAGAGTTGTTTTGGAGGGGCAAATGGAAGAAAGCCAGCATGGAAATCCTATTTCTCCAAATAGATGCAAAGCTCCATCATCAGTTTGCCCATTGATTCAGAAGCCTTAAGAAAGACCAAAGACCTGTGGCCTGAATGAGAGAAAGAGGCTCCTATCAAAGTGGGAGTTGGTAGGCGAATCAGAGGACAGGGCCTCTCTACTCCCTGAGGTCACCCGGGCACCCATGTCCCTTCTGTTTTGTTACTCCACCATCCCCCATTCTCATTCTCATGGTCTAAATCAGTCCCCTGCCCCTACATCTATCCTTATTCCTGCCCACAAGCAGCTTCCTTTAAGGGAATTTCTGGGATTTTCTCACTTAGGTCACAGGGTCACACTCAGCTGAAAACACAGGCTGGGGACTGCAGCTTCTAGGAGGTTCTCGTACTGAAAGGCTATTGGGGGGGGGGGGCGGGCAATTAACCATCTTCACCCATAGCTTCCCTCTTCTTGTTGTCCCACATGGCCCCTGGCTTACAGGACAGGTGTTGGGCTGGGTGCAAGAGCCCTCTGGGGTCAGATCTAAGCTCTATTAATGACTTGCAGAGCCAGTGCCCTTAAGATGGTTACTTAGGACAGGGCAGAACGTGGTTCAGTCAAACTCATCAATGCAGACTGTGTGATGACTCAGCGCTGGCCATCCCAGGTCTGTGGCTTCTTAGGTGTGTGCTTGGGCAAGGCACGACAATGTTCATGGGCTAACCATGTACCTTCCCTTCCTCCCTGGGTCTGGCAGATCGCAGGCACTTGGCGAATGTCTGATGCCGGAAGCTGATGTGAACCCAGAAGCATGCTTGAACAATACGGTGGTCTGGTGTGTGACAAAAAGCATTTGCCAGGCACAATTAAGCAGGATGAAGGGGCAACTAACCCAATTAACAAAGGAACATTTGTCGAAGGGCTTGATGGAAATTAATTGTTGTTATACAAATGCTGAGCTAATTGAAAAGAGGTCTTATCAATTTATTCAAGCAGGCCCTTCAGGACGCATATTTAGACACACTCTCTTGCAGTCAGTTGTGGTTGTTAAGCTACTAACACTAGAATTCCCTTCTCATTTTTAATCTAGTGGTTACCCTTTTGGGCTTGCCTTATTTCTACCCTCTTCTCATACTTCACCCATGAGCCTGAATGCAAGAGTCTTGACTGTGACTGAAGGAGGTTCTGTAAAGGAGAACCGTGAGTTTAATCTGGGTATAACTCATTTTAGTGTCAAAAAGCACTGTCCCATGTTATTTTTGCCTAGCTGCTGTGGACTGCCTTAGCGTTAGTGATCCCTCACGTCAGCACTAGTCTTGAATGGAATTAACTCTCATTTAAGTGGAAAAATCTCTGTTTAATGTATACTTAATTTAATGCAGCCACAATCTCTCAGATGACTCGATGCACTGCTGTTCAGAGTAATGCACTCTGAATGACTGATTGAATCCTCTGAATTCTGGTACAACCTCCCGTTAAGAACCAAGCAACTCACCTGGTCCTATTATTGTGAAATATTCAGGTGCATGTTCTCGTTTCATTTGTGGCACCTCATGGCTGTACCTGCTTGTCTTGTCCCTCCCTGTATGGGAATTCCTGGAGGTTGGTATTTCTGGCGCGGGGCCTGGAGCCTGGCCTTCTGCCGGGGCTCAGTTCCTGTGTGATGAGAATGGAACAATGGGACAAAGCATGGAGCTCTGGCTGCATTCAAGATTCCTGTTTTCAGACAAAACAGGAATCTTGGCAGTGCCAGTTCTTGCACTTCCCTGGGGAAGTCATTTGTTCTTAGTGCCCCAGTTCTGAAAACCATCTTAAAAGCAAATCTTGATTATGTCTCGGAATAATAGAATCAGGCCAGCACTGGACCTGGACACCGGTTGTTGGGGTCATTCTTTTCTGGAATGGGGAGCTGCAGACAATGAAGTGTGGGTCCTGCCCTCTTCACCTGTTGGCTGCGAGGCTGGGACTTAGATCCATCCATCACTCATAATCACCAATTTGGTATTTCTTCCACCACCATGTACCATTCCCTTTCCTCCTGGAGGAAAAATGTTTCAAAATATAAATCAAAATATAAAAGTGAAAGCAATGCCTCCATATTGGTACTTCCTATGGAGACCTGCACAGATGTACAGATGAGATGCCTTCTTTCTTCTGCTCCATGAATTCCATGTGTTCTTGAGAAGGGATGCTCTTACCCCTGCTCCCATGCCCCCTTTCTCCCACAGAGGGCAGAGGAGTTCCAGCCTCCCCGCCGGTTTGGCTGTGTGGTTTCTTTTTGCAAATAAGGAAGATGAGACTCCTACCGATCAGGAACTTACCTAAGGTCCACAGCTAACTGACCCTTTCCTGGTTGCAAGAGGAGAACACCTGGGGAGTGGACAGCACAGATTTCTGGAACCATGAAAGCTGAGTTCCAAAGACTACCTGCTCTACTATGTCAAAAGTGCTCTAGGAAGAAAGAACGCCTAGGTCCAGGGTGAGAAAGGGCCCAGCAGTCAGAGGAAGGGAATGGCTTCAGTAAGAGCCAGATCACGGAGAAAGTAGGTTGCTGCTGAGTAGTGTAGAGAGTAGAGACATGATCAGATTTGTGTTTTTGGACAATGGTTCTGACTACCATGTGGGGATTTCATGGGAAGTTGGTTGTATCATATATGGCTTTGCATTTTTTCCACAACCCTTCCAATTCTTTCTCCTTTTACTCAGCATTTCATTTCTTAATAGTTACACAGCAAGCCTTGGGACATAACTGTTTCTGAGCTCATGAATGATAAGGTGTGCTTAGACTTCTCTCCCGGGAAATGCTAAGAATCATCTGACCTGTGACCTGCTTGGCCACTTTTGTATCAATAGATGCCTTACATAATTACTGTGAAAGCGTAACTTCTGCCCTGCTGGGAGACACTATGAATGCCCAGTCCTTGATTATATGTCCAGAGCACTGCTCTTTTTAATCATGCTTCCCGCTCACATGCCCTCCCCATCTGCACGTAGACATGTAGTATAAAAGACCCCTCTTACTTTGCCCCTCCCCTGCTGTGGAGAGGATTTAGGCCATGACCATCTTGGACTCTCCAAGAGAGAGGACTCCCCTCCAAACATCAGGGGCAAGGCCCCATATGAGGCCCCTATTAAATGCTCTTTGCTCTCTAAGCTGGACTTTTCCAAGTCTTTCTTTGGTCTGATGTATCCCTCTCAGTTTGGTGGGAAGCTGTCATTTTACACAGTTTCCTGCTACATTCAAAACATGGGGTAAGGACAAAGATTGGAGTCCAGTTAGAAGATGCCATTGAAACATGATCATGACAATTGAAATGGATAAGAGAAATTGTTGCTGCTCAGAGGTGGGATGGACAGAACCCGAGCTGAATGAGGAGAATGAAGACAAAAGGTGATGGGTTGGCTGGGAGTGTACTTGGGTCTCTGGGTAGGACATCCAAATCCCAGTGGCCTAGATGGACAGGACATATGTGATTTATGCAGGGACACTTTCGGGGTGGAGACCTTGGGACTTGGCCCTTTGCATGTTTCCTCTTCCTGACCCTTCCAGGCTGTGCATTAGGGAAGGCATGGAGGGGAAAGGAGAAGGAACAAGGGCAAGGGGTTCCTTCCAGCCATGCCTCCTTTGGTTCAAGAAGACGTACATTCCTGGGTTCTGCAGTATAACTGGGGGGACTCCTGGAGTGAAGGAAAAACAAGAAGGGATTCATGAGGACAACTGGCCACATCTGCTCCTATGGCTCAAATTACCTGTCGGAGGTGGAGCTACTCCCTGAGCTGGGGGGCAGCGAGGATCTGGGCTGCTTCTGCCTTCAGTTAGACTGAGTGACCTTAGCAACACATCAATAGCAATGCCAAAGAGGCAGTTGCATCTGGGGATTAGAGTTCATGAACAGTCTCCAGGGCAGATAGCCAGGTCTAGGCTGTGTCTGTCCACTCGCTGACCCGCTGCCTCTTCCCTGTCCTTCTTTTCTGTCTGACTGGGATGGTTTGCCACCTCAGACTGCATGTCTGTTTGGGCAAGCTTATTCCATAGCCACTGCAGACCTTGAAGAACAAAATTTACCCTTAGGGTGCCAGTTTGGAGCTGTGGGCGGCTTGGATTCCCACCTGCTGGGTAGACAGAGCCTGGAAGGTGCATCCCCCTGCCTGGCCCCTTGGTGCCCCAGGAATCACTCATGGCCTACTCACAAAGTCTCCCCCAGGACCAGCAGGCAAGGGTTGTCTTAGAAACTCATGCCTTGACCCTCACACAGCTCATACTGGCCTTCAGCCTGGGTGTCCTTGGAAGCCCAGCACCAAGTTCAACTTGTTTTAAAATCCAGAGTGAAAATTCTGTCAATTGTAGTTGCAGAGAGACCCCACCCTCATCCCACCTCCCGGGAGCACCAATAAGGCACCAGATATTTCCTGAAATGGCCGCCTACAACACAAGGTGGTGTTGGAGGGAACTTCAGGGAAAGGAGCTGGAGATGAGAAAGGCCTCAAGGAGAAAACCCATGAGGATCAAAGAGCCTTTATGCCCAGGAAATCACACTGGCCAAGCTCTGACAGGTGAGTGTCAGAGACAGCCCCATTGGGGCCCCATTGTCAGCATCGTGGGTGCTTTGACCAGACAGAATGAAAGTAGCCATTTTTGCATGTCCACCAAAGATGAAATGCTTAGGCTGTGTCATTGCACATGCCTGCAAAGTAGTTGGTGCTCTTTTTTTCTCCCATTTTACAGATAGGGAGACTATGGGTGAGAACCAGGGCTCCAACCCATCATGTTTGAACAGCCAAGCTCCTTCCATCACCTAGGGTGCCTTCCAGCAAACATCTCTTGGTGTGACCCAAGCGTTTAGGCCCGAAGGAGCCCTGGCTGCTGGTGCTGCGAGGGCCACTGGTGGCTGTGTTAGGTGAGCTCTGGGAGATGATTCCTTTAGAAAGTGCTGGTCCCTATGCCATGTACCAGTCGGCCACATCCTGGGAGGGTAACAATCTAACTCTGGTGTGAGTTTGCCCCAGATGCCTGGGCCAGAGAGGGGAGTTAAGCAGACACAGCTCATCCCCTTGGGACATGAGGCAGCTGTTACAGGTATCTGATAAGGCTGCAAAGTTATGGGGTGAGGTTAACAAACCAGTGCCAAGCAGGGACAATATGGATGCAGTCAGATGTTGATATCTTTAGCCGAGATGAGAAGGATAGCCAAGAATTAGCCAGGCTTGAGCAGGGAGTAAAGAGGAGAGGTAACCAGGGGAAACAGATGGAGGAAGGATTTGGGGAAGCAGATTTATTGCAAATTGAAATCAGTTTGGTGTTGCTGGAACATGATGTCTAATGTCTAATGGATGGACAATGTACACAGTTCAAGGAGAGCCTTGAGTGCCTTGCAGTGTTTTTCACGCTCAAGTCTTCGGGCAATGTGGAGTGACTGGAGTGATTTCAACTGGGCACAGGGTCATGCTTGGATTTCTACTCCACAAAAATCAGTCTGTTAATCTCAAGTCCCGTCTCCTCTATGGACCTACTCCAGAAACCCCAGCCCATGCTAGCACTGCCTTCCTGATAACTCATTTATCTTGCAGCTCTCTGTGCTTTCTCTGCAGAAATGTGGTCAACTTCTAGAAGTGGGGAGTCAAAGGAGTCTTGTGCTTCTCTTGGGCCCCTTGGAACTTTGTCCTCCACATCAAGTAAGTGTTTAACAGTGACCTGGACAGGTACTTGGTGTTGTTTAACTCCATCATGATGATTCACATTAGGGCTGCACAGCCCAGAAAAATAGCAGAGAAGAAACAGGTAGCTTAATTGGCATGGCTCCTATTCTGAGCCCAGTCTTTGTAATTAACTATAAATTATGATTCATTCTTAGGACAATCAATTGTGCTACTTTCATAAACTTTCACTTCATTATTGAAAGTCAAGATTCCTCTAATAAGTTTTCCATTAAAACAGAACTTGATTTGTGGCTGGAGGCTTCCAAAGCCCACACTGTTGCTTCTGTGACCATTTTGCTCTAATGGAATGTGAGCAGTGGAAAGTGTGCCTCTCTTTGCTCACCCTGTCCTTGAAGCAAGTGGCAAACCCACACAGACAGATGACAGAGCATCTATGCCCTCTGTTGCCCACTCCATCCCCTGACCTCCAACATTTTTGGAAGGTTTATAGACAAGATAATCTTCACTGAGCCTCAATTTCTTCATCTGCTATGAGGATAATATTTAACTGAGATAATGGACATGTGGTAGTTTGAATTATGCATCCCAACTTAGATATGTTCTTAATATTAATCCAAGTACCATTGTAAATAGGACCTCTTAAAGATGTTCTTTTCAGTTAAGGTGTGACCCAACTGAATGAGGGTGGCTCTTAATCTAGATTAGCAGAGTTCTTTCTAAGTAGAAGAAATTCAGATATAGTGAGAAAAAGCCCCAGGGAAGAGCCGGAAGCTGGAAGTTAATGGAACCTGTAAGAGAAAGGAGACAACATCGCCATGTGACAGGAAAGCCAAGGAACTCAAGACTTGCTGACTAACTAGAATGTTACTGATGCTGGAAGGAAGCCAGTCTTCAAACTGATGACTTGGATTTCTGGTCTCTGAAACCATGAGTCAAAGCATTCCTGTTGTTTAAGCCAACCCATCGTGTGGTATTTGTCATAGCAGCCTAGAAAACTAGGACATGATATAAAGAAGAAAATGCCTGATTCTAGTCATCAGATAAGATATCAGTAGATGTTTGTTTTCTTTCATGTCCATGGCTTCTTGCTGGACCCTTCTACTCAAACTGGGTCATTCTATGTATGTATTTTATGGCATGGGAACCCAGATCTGAAAGACCCTGAGTCTTTTGGATCAGTGAGCATAGGAATCATACACTACCTTCCAAACACCAGGTTACATATGCCTTGCATTCTTCACTGGCCTCACATACTGGTTCCTGGAATTTGTTCCCCAGTTAAATGAGTTAATTACTTTGTAAATTAATTTCCTTGGTGTGTGTGTGTGCATGCATACACTTTGTCTATGTTAATGGCCTGCCTCAGGACAAAGGCTGGGATTCACTCTAATACACACCAGAGCCAGAATTGTTCTTTGCCAGTGGTCAGCTCACTGCTCCTCATTTGTCCAAACTGTAGTGATATCTCCAGCATCTGGAGATATATCATTTGTGCCAGTCCACATCTGCTGGACCATCCAATATTAGCACTTTCTGGTCTGCCAAGCCATGAAATCTATAAGCCCCCTACTCTGATGGAAGGTGGGAAATTTGGACACCTTTGAGGAATGACAGGGATAGGCAGGGAAGGTCACTTTGGAAGAGATGCCTGAACTGGACTGTAGCAGAACCCACCACCCTATGCCACACCATATTGAAGAAGGTCTCTCCTCTTTGCTTCTACTTCAGGCTCTCTGCTTCAATGACTTCAAGCTCAGATGTTTCTAAACCTTGGAGAGACCCTTCAGGACCCTCTTACTCATGCTGCTCTAAGCTCCGGCTTGCAGAATGCTGGTCCAGGTACTCTTTAGTGGGTAGAGACCTGACTGACCACAGCTCTGACTATTCATTGAAGTCTGGGGATGGAGACAGCCTCTGGAGGCTTTATGACAGCATTTTTGAGTCATTCCTAGTGGCCACATAATGCTAAACTTGGCAACTCCTTGCTCAGAGCTCCCCATACCCAATATTTTATCTGAGCCCCAGGGATGGCTGGAAGGAAGGGATGCAGGTAAAAGGTGTTCTCATCTCATGCAGTCACTTTTCTGACTCTTGTTCTCCAGACTAGGACCAGAGAGAAGACCCTGGTCTTTCCTTCCACTCAAGTCCAAATATTCTTTCTTGGTTATAAGAGCATGAACAGGTCTTCTCCTCTATGCTGATGCCCCAATGCCTTTAATACTTCAAAGCACTTAATCAATACTTACAAATTATCATATTTCATTTTCCTGGACCCTCTAAGGTAGGGACCAGATATTTGAGTGCCTATGATAACATATGTATGTAAATTGGGCTGGCCCGATAAAATGATAGAAAGTAGTGAGACCCATGCACAATGAAAATGTTTATATTCTACCTAAAGGGCATTCACGTTTTTTAAACCACTGCTGTCCCAGACGCCATTCGTCCATCCAACAAACATTTGTTTAGTGCCAAAAAAAACATGACAGATACTGTCCCAGGCACTGGGCGTGATACTGTTCTAAGCCCTGGAGATGCAAAGATGAGAAAGACAGTCAGTTAGTTTCTTCTAGTTGTTCACAAACCTGAGTGGAATAAGCAATGTGTAGGCATTCAATGGTCATCAGTGCAGGGCACTGTAGGGTGTTGTTTCCCTAAAGATGTAGAATTGATGAAGACAAAACCTGATCAGCTTTGGAGATGGAGCTGCAGGAAACAAGGGGATATGACACTATATGCACCTGTTAAGCCAATTTCAAGTGTACATGGTAACTCTGGGGACTGCAAGTGTTTGCTGTTATAATGGTATGTGGTGAACCAAAGTGGAATGGGAGCTTCACTTGATGGTGGCAGCAGACAAGACTAGCAGTGGGATTCAGGGCGTGTTTTTGTGGGATCTCTAAGCATGTTAGATGGCTTACAGGGAGGTACTGTGAGGGAACACTGGGGATTTTCCCCAACTAATATCTGCTTTGTCTGCCAGATCCACTTTTATCTAGGCTTGCATATGTTCTGGATCCAAATTTAGCATTGGACTCTTGGCTTTAAGATTCTGACCTTGGGGCTAACCCCACCTTTTCCACAACTGCCTGACTTTTGACTTGGTATACTTCCTTGGTTTCAGGGGATTCATATCCCCAGGTATAGAATACTGCAGCTCATTCTTCACCAGGAGCTGTGCTTGGTGCTGAATATAGAGCAAAAAATAATTGGCAGGTTGTTTGTGTTCAATGAGATCACCATTTAATGTTAGAGATTTACCGCAGACAGGTCAGCAATAGTAGACATTTTAACTGTGAATATTATAGGAATTCAGAGAAGTGAGTATGTGCTGGGTTGGCCCCAGAAGGCTTCGTGGATGAACATGGCATTGACCTGGCTTGTAAAGCTTAGGGAGAATCTGGGTGAGTAGGCAGGAGGGACCAAAGCATTCTGAAAAAATAAATGTCTGAGTATGGCTCACAGAAACAACCAACTGAGCTTCATCACCTCTACCCCAGGTCATTCCAGCGTAAAAGTTGTAATACTACAAGAAGAAATAAGAGCCAGAAATTTATTCATTAAAATATAGCTTCAAGACACATACAACAAAACCAGTTAAGAATATAAACTATAAATCCATACTTATAATGCATAGCATTGATATATTTCTCTCAGAAATAGACAAAAATAATGAAGGATGTTGAGGATATGAAAAATAAAGTAAGTTTTATCATGTGTGTGTGAGAATATGTTACATATGCATACGTATATGTGTATCCAATAGAAAATACACATTTTACTACATCCATAGGCTATTAAGAAAATTAATGTCATAAAAGTGTACACTAAGAAAATCACAACAGTTTCTGAAAATCAGAAATCTTACAGATCATCTTGTTTTGCCACAATTTAATAAAACCAGAAATTAATGGCAAAAAGTCTAAAAATGCATCTACTCTTGTATTAATGAGGACATTAAAACTAAGATTACAAACTAAAGTTGCAGTACGTAACATGAAAATGTTTGTGATCTAACAAAAGAAGGTTTCAGAGGAAAAGCTATATCTAGAAAATGAATAAGAAATGAAATCAATTATGGCAAGAGAAATTAATTTAAAAACAGAAATTAATGAAATGGAAAAAAATAAAAATGCTCATGTTAATTGAAAGAAAAAAAATAACCCTAAATCCCGTGCTATAAAAAGATCAACAAAACACTTCAGCTTCTTGAGTTTGATTAAAACAGAAAAACAAAGTCTAAGCACAAATAATTCCTTTTATAAATAATATAGGTGACATAAGTACAGATATGGAGGAGATTTTAAAAATTTGAGACATAAATCTTTATACTAACTTGAAAATAAAGATAAAGTAAATGGTTTTCCAGGGACATGTAATGACCCAAATTGAATTAAGAAACAGTATAAAACACATTAATGAAATTTTAAAAGTAGTAAAAAATAGACCCCTGAAAAGTTAACATGTTCAGAGATTTTTATGAGTGATTTTTAACCAAAATTTCAAGAAAAAGAGAATCTGTGTATTAATAAAAGTTCTAGATAATAGAAAATGATTGATAAACTTCTCAGTATATTTGATGAGTCTGGAAGACTCCCTGTGCTCAATCCAAATGATGATAACAAAAAAATACAAAAAAAAAAAAAAATAATAAAAAAAATAAAAGAATAGTCACTTTAGAACACAGAGGCAAAAATCCCCAATAATGTATTTAACAAATTAAATCCAGCACTGCATTAAAAGCATAATATATCATAACTGTGAAATAAATGAGATGACCCATGTAGAGTACTTTAACTGGCACAGTCATGATAGGTGATAAATTAAATTCAGGTATTAGCATCTTAATTATGAATGGATGGCTTTCTATCAGGGATACAGTTTGGATAATTCATCACATTAACCATTAAAGGAGAAATGAATCATTTGACCATTTCTATATTTGGTTAAATATTTGATGAAATTTTGCTCTCATTTCTGATTATAAAAGAAGTATTCACTAGGCTTGTAATCAGAGCAAAATAATTCCAACCAATAAAGGGCATTTATCAGAAACATCCAAGAAGCATTACATTTAATGGAAAAAAATTATTATTAAGGACAGAAATGGGACAAGAATCCCCACTATCATTATTGCACTGGAGGTGACTAAATAGGAAGTCAAAAAAATCTTTTAAAGAATTATAATATTGGAAAGAGTAAACAGCATTTGCAGATATCTGTATACTAAAAATTATGTGTAAGTGAATTTGGTAAACCAGTCAAATATAAGTGAACATACATGAATTGATCACTTTCCTATATATCACCAGTAACCAATCAGAAAATGGAAAGGAAAAATATCCCATGCATTCAGCAGCTGAAAACATAAAATAATTAGGTAAAAACCTTACAAGAAATGTGCAAGACATATAACAAGAAAGTTATAAAATTATGAAAAATAAGTGAATGTCACTGTAAGTATCCTAAATAAACAGATATACCATGTATCTGGATGGAAATTCAAATATTTAAAGATATTAATTCTCTTCTCATTAATCTGCAGAACATTTCAACAAAATCTCTATTTAAATTTTTTTATGGAACACAAATTATCTTACTCTGACATTCAAGTGAAAGAGTATGTGTGCAAGAAAACACTTGATATAGAAGATTAAGAAATAATATACGTGTTGGAGATTGACTTGTGTTGCCCACAAAGACATATTCAAGCCTTCACTGTTAGCCCCGTGGGAGTGAACCCATTTGTAAATAGGACCTTTGAAGGTGCTACTATTAGTTAAGGTGTGGACTCATTTGTGAATAGGGTCTTGGAATCTCCTGTTTAGATGAGGCCAAATTGAATCAGGATGGGCCCTAATCCAAGGATTGCAGTAAGCCATGGCCAGAAGGCTACAGACTCTGGGAAAAATCATGGCCAGGTGATACCTTGATTTTGGACTTCTATCCTCCCAAACTGTAAGACAATAAATTCCTGTTGTTTAAGCCAGCCAGTGTGCGGTGTTTGTCAAAGCAGCCCGTCTTATAAACGAAGACAACAAGGTAAACTATTAAGATAAGAAATCATTGAACTCTTATGGTACAGGCACAAGGCTAGACCAAGAGGTTAACTGAACAGAATAGTAAGTTTTGAAATACAGTCAAGCATTTATGATAATTTATACCTGTATCTGTGACTAAAGTAGCATCTCAAATCAGTGTGGATAATACAACATTTTACTAAACAGTGTTGGAACAATTGACTTATCCATTTGGAAAAATAACTCATGCCGTGAAAAAACAAATCAGCTGTATTAAAAATACAAACTTTAGGAGACTATATAAGAAAATATATTACAAATATTTGCTGTTGTATACACGTCATAGACATTATTTTGTTTACAATAATGTACATATTTGATCAGAAACTTAAAACAACTTTTTAAAGAGAAAACAACTGTATTAGTCAGGGTTCTCTAGGGAACAAAATCAACAGGCTGTATCTGTAAATAGTATGAGATTTTCAAAGATTCTCTCATGTGACCGTGGGGATGCACAAGTCCAGGATCCTCAGGCAGGCTGCAAACCAGGGCCTGTGATGAAAGTCCAATGAAGGTTCTTGATGAGTTTCTGGGAGACGTTGGCTGTCCAGAGATGAACTGGGAAATTATCTCTGAATGCTGAAATCACTTCCCCTTTTTTGTCAAAGGCATTCAACTGATTGGATAAAGCGTCACTCAGTGCTGACAGCAATCTCCCTGGTTGATCATAGATGTAATCAGCCACCTATGCAGTAAACTCACTGATGACTAAAAACCATAAACGTCCTTATATTATAAGGACCAAACAACTGGGCACAATTACCTGGCTGAGTTGACACATTAGCCTAACCATCACAACAACCATTAATAATTTAAATGAATAATGACAGATTTTTGGAAAAGAATATTTAGCAGTTTAAGGATTACTATCCAAAAATACTAAAGAAACTTCTAAAAATCAATAAAAAAAGGGGAGCTAATAAAAAATAATAGGCAAAGGGTTGAAACAGGAAATTTGCAGACTGAGGAAAGTATAAGAAAAGATGTCTACCCTTTCTAGGAATCAAGGGAATTCAAATTTAAGTATTATGTTCAGTTTTGTTTTGTCTGATTTGCAAAATTTAAAAAGACTAGTGAGATCCACTCTTGGCAAAAATGTGGAGATAGGGGTGCTCATGCACACTGGGGTAAAAGAATAGGCTGGCAAAGCTTCCGATGAGCGCAAGCTGCCAATCTATTCCAGCACGAAATGCACGTGCCCTTGGGTGAAGAAATTTCTCTTCTGGGACATTAACCTTAAAAATAAAAAAAAAAGAAAAGCTTGCACATGCTCATAAAGATATATGCATAAGGATGCTCATTTCAGAAGATTTTATAAAGGCATGATTTGAAAACAGTATAAATGTACATCTACTCTGGAATATTATGTGGTTGTTAAATAGAATGATAAAGACCTCTGTGGGTTGACTAGAAAAGAGTCCCGAAATATTGTTAAATAAGAAAAACTATGTATAATATTGTTCTAATGTTGAAAAAATTTAATGGCATATAAAGTGATAAATGTTTATGCAAATAGGTGCATGTGTGCACAGAGTAGGGTCTGGGAGTTGCACCTGCATAGCTGTAATGAGCTTTGGGCTAGGGAAAGGGGGCTATTGATGCCTGGTATTTGAAGCCTTTCTGTGAGTGCACATCTGCCCCCAGGCTGTTGTGAGGCTCTATTGAGCTGACCCACAGAAAACATTTATCACAGACCACTATTATGGCAGAAGACAAGCTCTCTTTGAGGCTGAGGGTGACACTCCAAGCACTGTACATGATTGAGCCTCACTCTTCAATTCTTTGACCTTGGGGGCTAACACATCATCTTGGAAGCCTACCGTAAATCACTTTGACCCAGCGACGGGAATGGGGGGTGAGGGACACAGAAGACTGAGCCCCCATCAGAGTCACTCTGAGCTCTGGTGTCGAAGTTGATTCATGCTGAGGTTGGAGTCTCACTTTCCCTGGAAAGATCCATGGGGAGCAGAGAATTAAGATGCGGCAGGTATCCCAGCCCTGTCACCTTTAGTGGGGCAAGTTATTAATGAGCAAGCTGTCTGACCACGCTATATTAATTGTGTCTCCAGCCAGTGCTCGATATGACAAGATTAGGAGAGAGCACCGTTATTCATCAGGGAGTTGTCATGGCCTAATTACCCTTTAAATGCATCAGGATACAGCAGAGGGCGAAGAAGAACAAACAGACGGATCCCCTCATTATCCCTGGAAAGTAGCACACGTACACACTGAGAAAACTAGAACAATTTCCCAAGCAAATAATGAATCCCAAGTGGGAGACAATTAGAAACAGAATCCCATATGAATTTGGCAAAAATCCTGTGAGATGCTGTTGGGGTTGAATCCCGTCCCCTACAAATGACATGCTCAAGTCTTAGTCCACATCCCTGTGGGTATTGACCCAATTGTAAATAGGATCTTTGAAGATGCTATTATCAGTTAAAGTGGGGACTCATTTGTGAATAGGGTCTTCAAAGATCTTATTTAGATGAGACCAATTTGAATCAGGGTGGGCCTTAATCCATATGGCTGAATTCTTTATAAGGAGAGGGAATCCAGATAGAATCAGACAACTGAGCAGGAGAAGTAGAAGTCAGAGGAGAAGCCATGTGGTGGGAGCAGAGATGAAAGCCAAGGAACCCCAAGGATGGTGGCAAACCAACACCAGAATGCTACAGACACTGGGAGAAGCTCAGCCTTGCAATATGTGCTGTTGGGTTTCTAGCCTTCAGAACCATGAGACAATAAAGTCCTGTTAGTCAAGCCAATCCATTGTGTGCTATTTGTCATAGCAGCTCTGGGAAACTGAGACAATTGTAATCATGTGATTCTGTTATGCTCATTTTACAGAAATTAGGTGACTAGTCCAAGATGTGGCAGATAAAGAGCAAAGCATGGAATAAAACTCAGCCCAAAACTTGTGCATGTATGTTGGTGTGTTTTGGGGAATATGCTGAAACACTCCTCTGTGCCTGAAATTCTTTTGGCTTCCAGCACCTAATTTCGGTGTGGATATCAGAACACTTCAGACAAGTTATTTCTGATCACTGCAGCCCCAAGGTGTTACCTCTATTATCTAAAGTCCCGTGGCTTATTAAAATATACTTTCACACCTACTTTCCCAGCAGTTTGCTGATACAAGGGTTCAAAGTGGCCTTCAAGTTAGACAGGGACATAAAAATGAGTATAACACAACAACACGATTACCATTGTCCCAGTTTCCCAGAGCTGCTTCAAGTTATAATCCCCAGCCCCCCTGCCATGGCTGGTGTTACACATGTGGGCAGATCCTCCTGGAGGCCCATTCCCCTTGACTCTGGACTCTGTGATACGTGCCACCATCACCACCAGCTACTGAGAGAGCCTTGTCCCCTTCTATCCATAAGGGTGTGTTCAGGCTTTCTTCAGCCAAAATGTTCCTGGAATCTTTTGATTGCTCTTTTTTGACCAAGCCTGGGGCCACTGCTTTTGGAAACGTACAGTTTTAAAAGATTTTATTTATTTATTTATTTATTTATGCCCCACCCCACCCCCATTGTTTGCTCTTGCTGTCTGTTTTCTGTGTCTGCTCATCTTCTTTTTTAAGAAGGCACCAGGAACCAAACCTGGGACCTCCCATGTGTGGGGGAGGTGCTCAATTGCTTGAGCTACCTCTGTTTCCTGCTTGTTGTATCTCTCATTGTGTTTCCTCATTGCATCATCTTGTTGTGTCAGCTCACCATGCCAGCCTGTTGTTTCAGATTGTTATCTTGTTTGTCTTCCTCAGGAGGCATCAGGAACCAAACCTGGGACCTCCCATGTGGTAGGCAGGCACCCAACTGCTTGAGCCACATCTGCTTCCATGGAAATGTACTTCTAATCTATTTTCCTAGATTAAGAAATCTGGCAGCACCTAGCTAAACTTTCTCAAATGAAAGTCTCTACACATTCCATTCTTGGATAAATGGGCTACAAGGCATTGGGAACCCCTCTCACATTAAGGGTCCTACTAGGAGAAAAGTGTCTGAACTAAAACTGATTTGTTGATTTTAATGACGAAAGTAAACAGAAATCATACTATGTTGAAATCAACTCTTCACCATTCCTTGGGTAAACGATCTTTGTCATAAGATTGTTCAAGTTCCTCTCCTCCTCTTGACTTGATCTGACCATGTGACTTTCTTTGGTCACTGGGATGTTATTTGAATGATGCAAGCAGAGGCATGAGAAACACCTGTGTGGTTAGGTTTTCTCATTCCTGTGCATCTGCTGTTGCCATGAGGACATGGCTGGCAGGGGAACCCATGAGAGATGCATGGAGCAGGGTCTCCCCAGCCACCCCAGCCCAGGTCACTCTAGGTCAGATGATAGCCAGCCCTGCACCTGGACATGTGAACAGAGCTGCTGTGGAAGTTTGAATTATGTGCCCCTCGAAAGGCATCTTCTTAAACTTAACTCATATTCCTGGGGGGGAGGGGGGAGCAGACCCATTTTTAAATAGGGCGCTTTTTAAATTTTTATTTATTTTATTTTTATTTTATTATTTATTTATTTATTTTTTACTTTAATTAATTTATGTTTTATTGTGGGTAAAAATAAAAATTTTCACAATACATACCAATATTTGTAAAATGATATATAAATATATATGCATATATGTGCATTTGCTTACAAAAATATTATTTATATATATATAAATATATTTTAAGAGGTGCTTAGATTACCTAAAATATTACACGGAACCCACTGGGATTCCCATGTTGCCCACCTCCCACACCTCCCACCACATCCCTAGGGCCCTTTTTTAAAAAATAACTTTATTTCATATTCAGGAAAATAAAAACTAAAATGCAGCTCAACAAGTTATGGAAACATTGCTCCTCTAAAGCTTTTCCCAGGCACTTTTTTTTTAAAGATTTATTTTATTGTTATTTATTCCCCACTGCCCCATTGTTTTTACACTCACTGTCTGCTTTCTGTGTCTATTTGCTGTATGTTCTTCTGTGTCTGCTTGTCTTCTCTTTAGGTGGCACTAGGAACTGATCTTGGGACTTTCTGGAGTGGGAGAGAGGTACTCAATCTCTTGCGCCACCTCAGCTCCCTGGTCTGCTGTGTCTCTTATTGTCTCTGTGTCTCTTTTTGTTGCATCATCTTGCTGCACCAGCTCTGCACTTGGGCCAGCTTGCCTTCACTAAGAGGCCCTGAGAATCGAACCCTGGACCTCCCATAGGTAGACGGGAGCCCAATCACTTGAGCCACATCTGCTTCTCCACAGGCACTTTTTAACTCATCTAATTCCAACCACTCACTCATTTGTTCCTCTAGTGTTCAGAAAGATACACAGATGAATATAGATTAGTTAAATGGCACATTCAAGATCTCCTTATTAATGAAAAAAATGGAAGAGAAGGAAGTGCTTAATCATATTCATATCTTGCAGAACCAAACTCCACATTCTTTTTTTTTTTTTTTCCACCTTTAGCATTATTATAATACCAACATGGTTTTTGCTGCAGAAATATGACAATGACAATGTTTTTGTTAACTAGGGTCCATTAATGACATGAATTATATTTTTCCCATGGATCATCACACTCTTAACATCCTGTAGTAGAAGAACACAGGGCAATAGTAGAAGAATAGAACCTTTTGAAGAAGCTATTTTTAATTAAGGCATGGCTCAACTGAATCCGTTTTATGGAAGCCCTTCATAGGCAGAAGAAACTTGGAATTAGGGAAGACCATGGGAAGAAACCAGAAGTCAGTGGAAACCAGAA
Source organism: Tolypeutes matacus (assembly GCA_026826555.1). Classification (NCBI taxonomy): domain Eukaryota; kingdom Metazoa; phylum Chordata; class Mammalia; order Cingulata; family Chlamyphoridae; genus Tolypeutes; species Tolypeutes matacus. Next base: position 9,084,796 of record JAKSZT010053840.1, read on the forward strand.
CAAGAGAAGTCAGTGGAAGAAACCAGAAGTCAGTAGAAGCACAAGGAGAGACATCATCATGTGATGGAAGGCCATGATACAAGCCAAGGAGCCCAGGGACTGTGGCAAGGCAGTAGAAGAATGCACAGACTTTAGGGAGAAAGCATGGCCTCACTCACACCTTGATTCTGGACTTCTAACTTTTGAAACCATGAGTCAATAAATTCCTGTTCTCAAGTCAGCCCGTTGTGTTGTATTTGTTATAGCAGCCTGGAAAATGAAGACAGCTGCCTAACCACTCCCAACTTGCTGTGGACACGTGAGAAATCAATGGTGGTTATTGTATACCTCTGAGGGTTTGGTAGTTTCTATGTGGCATGATTATGGAAATAATTGATGTATCCATTTTTAAGAATATCGGTTTTGGAGGCCAAGGCCTGGGCTCAAATTTTTGGTCCAGATCTTTTTAGCTATTTAAAAATGGTTGTATCACTAGGTTGGCCCCTAGATTCCCTGCTGTAAACTTTCACAGCCTTAGAGCTTGCATGAAACAATTTATAAGCACCTGCCTTGAGACGTCTTAGAATCACAGCAGAGTTGGTGAATTAAGGATGAGGAGGCTCCCTTACCCACCAGGACAATAGAAAACCTTTTCCTGGCAGACTCCAAAAAAGAAGAAAACATTGTAGAAAATAGTGTGATTTTTAAGCATTTCATTTCTTTTTACATATTCATTGTTCTTGCATTGATTTGGTAAAAATAAAGCCTGTTCATTATAAAGAATGGAAATAACGCAGAAAAAAGAAAGTTTACTACAATGCTCTGCAACAAACATGCCAGCCTCTGGTGGCCCTCACCTCTGACAACTGTCTATGTATATAAACTATAACAGAGTGCAGTTGTAGATGAACAAAGAGTACCTTTCAAAAAAAATGGGATTATGTAACACTATTTTCAATAAGAAAGTATTATATTAGATTTTACTTTAATTTTAGAGACAAAAATGGGTTGCTATTTAAACTAAGGAAATTGTTGATCTTCAAAAAAATGTTTCCTTGGCCAAAAGTTATTACTTTGTAAAAGATCTTTCTCAGGTTAAGAATGAGAATATGGGGGACATTAAGATGTTGGAGCCTTTATATTTTTAACTCCATATTTCAATTTCAGAAAAATTTTAATTATACTCCATTACAAAAGATGAGGAAATTAGCATTCTCATACTATTTCCATCACTGCTCGTGAATTTTTTAGTGATATATATATGATGTTTGCTTTGCTGTGGTTAATAGCATTTGCATTCTATTATGTAATAACTACTCCCATTCTTCTTTAGCCTTTTTTATATTTAAGTGGATTTGATACTCAGGAACTCCTTTTACAATAGCTTTCACTTTCTGGCTGTTTTTATTTTTTATTTTGCTTTATTTGCTTGCTAGGCTGAATTTTATCAAATACTTCACCCTCTCTCCAACTCCCAAAAGGTCTCATAGATGCTGAATTCCTCTGTTCTTGCAAGCCCAGCCTTGTCTGCTGTCTTTATAACCAAAGTGTAGCTAGGTAAACATTTTTTCTTTCCCTCAGAACTTTGTAATCCCTACTCCACTCTGTTCTGGTTTTAAGTATTGTCCCAGGCCTACCCCTTCTCTGTTCATGCTAATGGACTGCCAGTTTTTTTTTTTTCAATAGTCTCATAGGGGTACTTTTATTTGTGACCTTTACTCCTGGAAGATAGGTTGGCTGGGTTTAATACTCTTGGCTAGCATTTTATTTCTCTCAGAACTTTCTCTCAATGCTGTTGTCTAATGGCCTTGAATTTTACAGTGGGGAAGACAGAGACCAACCAGACTGATTCTTTTCCTACCCCAAGCAATCTCTCTCCCTGGCTTCTTATACCTGGATGCCTGAAGCATTTTTTAAAATCTTTAATATTTATTATTAATATTTTTATTGTCTCATCCATGATTTCTTAAAAATCCCTAGGTCTTTTCTTCTGCATTCACAGTTAGTATTGCAAACCTGTCCTGTTTGTCAGCAACTAATGGTCTATTTTGTTCCTTGCTGTTTCTGTTAATTTACTAGTTCTTTCAATAACATTGTTTTGGTGCTTGATTCCTTTTTGTTTTTTAAAAGTCTCTTTTAAACCTATTCTTTCTCTTTCTTCTCATCTTCTAACTCATATTCTTATTTTTATATAGTCTTGATTTAATGTGAAGGACTCATAAGGTGTTATTTTCATCCAGACTGATTTTTTCATCAGTTCTTTGCATGCTTTATGCACCCACCCCCATTTTTAATATTTTATCCTGAAAAATGTTTGCTCAGTTGCTATGCCATTTCTGTGTCACCCTTACCTCTACCTCTACCTTCCATCTGCTCTAAAGTCATTGGGAATTTTGCTTGACAGCCTCTCTGCCTTTTTTGATTCTAATTCCCTTCCCAGGCTGGATGTTGTTTTTTATATACCCTGGTTCTTTTAACCTATTTCCATGGTGGAATATTCAATCTCACATTCAGCATCATGTCCATGATATCAGACTCCAGAGTTCTTCTTGCCTGTCTGAGAGCCAGGGAGCCTAAAGGTCAGGTAGGCTTCCTTTCCTCTCTAGGTTTACCTTTATTGTTCAATGTGGCCCATTTACCCCAGATCACCTTCTGTCCAAATTCTGGGGCATTGGGAGAACTCTGATATTTTTTCCTAAACCTTCTTTGCCCAGTTGCTTTTCTGATTGGTAGGGGGAACTAAGTGCCTTGTTGAGCTAGACTATTCTAACTTATTTTTTTTAACTTGGCCTCCCTTTTTCCAAGCTATGAGATGATGTACCTTAATCATTGTTTAAAAGCAGTTGGTAAGGTTTTTGCTGACTTTTGCACCCTTTTCTATTTATTCCTTATCTGGAGAGAAGGAAATCTGTGATCAGGATTTACTCTCTCACTGTTATCCCATTTTATTTAACATCAATGCCTGCAGCAGCAAGAACTGGGCCACTTACAATATATATTTGAAGCACATGTCATACGCCCAAGACGGTGTGCTCCCACATCCTCATGTCAGTTGGAGTTGTGCTCCCTGCTCAAGTGAGGAACTTGTGCTTTTTTCCTGCAAGATCAGAGATACAGCATCTTTATTTCATGCTAGATAAAATTGCAGTTAGGAAATTAAATTCCACTCAAGGAAGGAAGATGTGAGGGTTGTGTATAATCACATGAAACTTGTAGCAGAGCCTCAGTGTAAGAGACAATCCAAAGGAGGAGGCCTGTGCTTCCATACCCAATCAAACAAGGCCTGCAGGGGCTGCAGGTACAGGCCTTTGTTCTTTTTTATTTTCTTAATTTTAATTTAATTTTTAAAAGATACTTAGATTACATAAATGATACATTAAAAATGTAGAGAATTCCCATATGCCCCACTCCCTATCCCTCCTACACTTTCCCATGTTAACAACATCCTTCATTAGTGTGGTACGTTGGTTATAATTGATGAACACATATTAGAGCATTGCCACTAACTCTGGATTATAGTTTACACCCTCTCCAGCACAATTTTATAAGTTATGACAACATATATAATGACCTGTATCTGTCATTGCAACATCATTCAGGAAAATTCCAATGTCCCAAACATGGAGGCCTTTGTTCTTATCCCAGATGCACTCTAGGATGTGGGCAAGAGGACATCAGGCCCCTGTTGTGCGAAAGGCCCTGTGTGTGAGTGGTGGCGGAGGAGACAGTTGCCTATAAAAGTGTGCTTCTTGCCATCAGTACGATCTACTACATTTAAGAAAAATGACTGTGGCAGTGAGACAGAAATTCACTACAAGTGTGATAGTCACGGTTTGTCACCACTAGTTTGCTTTTCTCTCTACCAACACTCTGCCCCATCCTGGCTCCCAAAAGCAGAATCATGGAACTAGGAACATGCACAAAAATGTCCCTGGGGTGGCCAGCAGGATGCTGTAGAAATCCCAAGGGCAGAAGTCTGCTCTGAATGCACAGGACGAATTCTGAAGGGATGAGAAACCCGCCTGACTCGGGGAGCCAACAACAGTGGTGACATCAGCGGCCGTGCCAACTGTTGATTGTCCACTGGAAGTCAGGAACCATGCTATGAGTTTTACAGACATTATTTCATCGTACAGATAAGGAAATAGGGGAAAAGATGGTCTGTGACTAATACAAAATTATGCAAATAGAAAGTACCAGAAATAGAATTTTGCCTTGTCTATCTCTAAAATCCAATAGTTATTACTTTTTCCCTTCTCTTCATCTGAGCTCATGAGGTATGAAACATTTTGAGAGAACCTAAATCAACTCCCAGTGTTGAATAAACATAGAATTCCCAAACACCTCTGATTATAAAGAAATGGAGAAAATCACTTGTTCTTACAATAGCTGTCACTTTCTGGCTGGGTTAAGGTTTTCCTAAGCTGCTCAAGCTGATACCATAGAATGGGTTGGCATTTAGTAATTGGAGTTTATTAGTTTACCAGTTTTCGGTTTTGAGGCTGAGAAAAATGTACAAATCAAGGCTTCATCAGGCAATACTTTCTCCCCAAAGCCTGGATGCTGGTGAACTGGGACTCTTCAGTTACATTGCAAGGCACGTGGTAGCATCTGCTGGGCTCTCCCTTCTCTTCTGGGTTTTGTTGCTTTCAGCTTCTTGCTTCTATGGCTTTCTCTTTCTTTCTTTGTATTCATTCTCTTATAAAGGACTCCAGGAAAAGGATTAAGACCCACCCGGAATGAGTTGGGTCACATCTTAACTTAAGATCCTACTAATTAAAAGATCCTACTAAAAATAGTGCCCCCAGGAATGGGTTAGCTTTAAGTATATACTTTTCTGGGATATATAACAGCTTCAAACCATTACAGTGTTATTTGAGAGACCTCTGCACTATGAAAATCCAACCATTTTCACATGAAAACACAATTAACAAATTTGAAAATGCATTAGAGACAGTGAACCGTGGATTCCATAGATTAGATATGAGAAACCAAGCCAGTGAATTGAAAACTCATTCAGAACTAAGAGGAAAAGGTCAGAAGATGATTATGATGATTAAAAATGTAAGAGTCATGTGAGATTGTATTAAGAATTCTAGAGGGAAAAAGAGAAGGGAATTAAGCAAAACTCCAATATCTGAGGAATAGTGAAACATTTGTCCTGAGCTGAACAGATGCCTCAGTGTTGAAATCCAATGGGCTCAAGAGGAGCCAAATAAAATCAATAAAAAGAGATGCACAGTGAGACATATTTTAATACTGTGTCTGGATCAAGTGTGAGGTTGGGGTGGGGGAAGGAAACCAGTAAAGGAAAGATATGACCTTGACATTGACCTCCAATCCCCTGGCTCCTAATGCCTGTGTGGGAAGTGTTTGCACCCATTGGAATCATCCAGCACACCTTGTAAAGCTTCAGGGCCTTGCCCCAACTCCTTGAAGCAGACTCTCCAGGGTAGGGGGCAGGAATCTATCCTTAACAACCTCTCCAGGAGATTCAAGGTGTGGCTAGGCTTGGGAACCACTGCTGAGTCAATGCCAGAAGACAATGGTGACTACCCATCACCAAAAGCTTTCTTATACACTCACAAAAGCCAATTAGGATTTATAATGGGAAGAAGGGCTCATTCAGGGAAAATAGTCCCAGGAGTGATCTTAACCAGAAATGTGCAGAACCAGTGGAGTCAAAGCAGAGGCCCCCGAGTTAGCAGGGACACAGAGTTTGTTTCTCGTTGGGCACACTTAAACTTGCTTTTGAAAGGGGATGGATGGAAAAATTAACAGTGATAAAATGCAAATATCTGGTAGAGACAACATTTTCAGGTATTCATGGCATGGTGTTGTCAGTCTCTTGCCCATCACCTGTAAGGCTTAGGGTTATCAAGAGGGACCAGGGACAGGCACATTCCAGGCCTGGAGCAGAGTGAAGCTCTGAGCCACACACTGGACTGACGGTTGTGGACCTGAGTTCCAGTCCTGAGTTGTGTTTTTTTCATAGTGGTGTTTAAAGATGGGATCATTTTTCTCATGATGCAATCAATGTATACTTGAACTAATAAAACAAAACGAATATGCTTGTAACATATAAGCCTCCATGTGCCCCTGCCTCCTGTTAAGTCTTGTGCATATTCTAACATCATGCATGGAGAAGAATGGACTGACAGTCTTGGCTACCAGGACGCTGAGATGCTGCTGCTGACTGCTGTCCTGCCACATGGTGATGGATAACTCTCTTTTTCCACACCAACAGCCTTCCACTACAACAAGGATTGGATCGGCCTCACTTGAGGGTTGCCTTATTATTCACCCGACCACTTTCCTATTTTTGGATATTTAGGTTGCTTCCATGAAAGATAACTCTTCCGGAAGTGCTCTTCAACTTAGAAAGTTGCTGCTTTCCCCATTGATTTTTTTTATTTTTTAGGGGCATGCCTAGAAACTGAATTGCTAAGTCGTAGGGTTAGCTTATAGTCTTTTGATATATAACACCTGAGAAAAGTAGATAATAAATGTCTGTCCCGTGGGTCAAAGCCTGGTCAGGCAGATGTCCTCACTCTTCTTCTCCCCTGCTTCTTTGTCTGCAGGATCCTGCCTTCTGGCTATTCCTCACTGCATTTTACAAGCAGGCGCCCTAGCTGACCCAGGTCCTGGCTACTGGGAGTTGATGCTGAAGGCTGCTGGCCTGAGCAAGTGCACGCTCCCTGGTGGGGAGAAGGATGAAGGTGGGTCCTGGCTTTGCAGGCTGCAGTCCTTCTTGACCAGAATGTTCTGAGGGTGGCACTGTTCCATCTGGAGCCGGCTGCAGGCGGCTGGGTCAGGCAAGATACCCAAGGCCAGGCTGTCCATATCCTGGGGGCATTGAGCAGGGAGGGAGAAACACAGCCCTCGGACTTTCCCATGGGTATGTGTAGGGGGGGTGGCTAGCACTATCTCTCCACCTGCCCCCCAGGGGTTTTTACCTTCTCATGGTAAGGCTTATCCTCCCCTCATTTTAGTATTTCAAAATTGAAGGTCAACAGAAACCAAACACCTCAAGATCAAATCCCTCTTGGAGGGGGAAAGAGGCCTGCTGCCTCCCCTAGATCATACATCAACTTGTTATATCTTGGCCAACCTAGGATGAGGTGAGGGAATGTGAGCTCCTGCTCCTCCCGCACCTGGGGCAGGGCTGCAGACATTTCCTCTACCTGTGTCCGGTGAGGTCACCCCTACTAGAGTAGGGTCAAAGGCTGCCCCTATGTCAGCAGAGAGAAGAGACTGTTGCTCAAGAGGCTTTTGAGGCAAGCCTGGTCTCCAGGGAGTGCCCAATCCCTACTGTCTCAAGATGGAGATTCTCTGGAGGATTTTGTCATCAGGATCTCTTCATTAGGGAAACTTGGGGTGTTCAACACAACCTGGAGAATGGAGAAGTGTGCAGGGCACTGACGGGGGAAGGGGTGAAGAAAGAAACACAGACACGGCAGGTGTACCTGTGTGATCCAACACACCAACCGTGAGGAGATGGCCAGAGAAGACTTTTTTTGCTGTGGGAAGGAGGAGTGAGGGCCTGGGAAGAGCCACAAGATGTCAGTCCTGGGATCTCATGAGGGGTGGTGTGGAGACCCCTGTGACTGAGATGGAAGAAGCTGCAGGGTTGGTGGGGGACAGGAGGAGGTGTGGAGAAGAAGGCATTCTCCCAAGGGCAGACGTGAGGGCCAGCCAGTGGATCTGGCTGGGGAAGGGTCTGTAGGACACCAGATCTGGCTAGATTCTGGAATTTCCCTTTCAGAAAGTTGGCAAAGCAGAATGGGAAGATGCCACCCCTTCCTCCAGAAGGTGGGGCATCCTCACAGCCCATTCTCCAGCCAAAGCCTCCCAGGTGGGTGAACTTGGGGCTTTCTATTCTCATCCCATGAGCTCCCCTGATGGTCTGATCAAACAGGGGGACATCTCCCACAGAGGATGCTCACATACAGTCAACTGTCCCTCTCCAGGTTTGGGGGATCATTAGACCCTTGGAACCCCTGGCCTTTGTGACTTGTCTGTATTCCATGGTTGGTTCCAGGGGAGACCCCCGACTCCCAATTCTGGGAACCCCATGTCTAAGGCAGTGAGATTACAAACATGCTCAGCCCTGGAGGAAGAGACATCTTTTCTCAGTAAGAAGCTTAGGGACTCCAGAATAGATTCTACCTGCCTCCCACAGTTTCCTACCAGGCTGCTGTCCCACCCCCAAGCATGCAGCTCCTCAAGAACAGGAGAAACTGTCTAGAGAAGTACTTTCCAAAGGTCTTTCCACAAGTCTTCAGAACTTTAGTATTCCAGAACCAAAGAGGAAAAGCTTGCAACTTATAATGTCCTGTTGACTTCCTAGCATTTCCTTTCTTACTGTTGAAAGAGGCCCAGTAAGGCTCCCAGCACTAAGGAACTGAATGGAGACACAACACCCCGAAATGCCCAGACACACCCTGCTTTAGGCACACACCCTGGCAACTTCTGGGAGCCTCTTCCTCTATGTCTTCTCTTCCCCCAGCAGAGAGACAGGGAGAAGTTCCACAGGTATGGCTTTTAAGAACAAGGAGCAGTGGCTTCCCCTTCTCAGTCTCTGCGATGGGCTATTGAGCTCTCCCTGCAGCAAGGTTCAGCCATATACTGCCAACGGATGAGTCACTGAGGTGGGAGCACCGAATTATTCGCACAGGTCCTGCACCTCAATGTACTCTCGGCATTGAAATCCTTCACTCCCACCAGTCCCCACTTCTCTCCTGAAATGCACATTGGTGCCTTTGTTGCTGCTTCTCCAGTTGCCTCATTCGTTCATTCATTCATTCATTCATTCAACAAATCTGAACTGAGAGTAAAAAAATTCCAGTCATGTTCTGTAGGTTTGGGATACAGCAGAGAGAAAGGCCCCCACGGAGCTTATCTTCCAGTATTATATGTTTTATCATGATAGGTCCCAAGGAAACAAAGAGCAGGGAAATGGAGTAAGAAGCTTTTCATTGTCTCCCTACCCTTCTCCAATTTCCATCTGCCTTCGAGACTGAGGTCATACCCACCTTTATCCCACAACCTTCTGGAGGGTTGAGGACCCCACTGAAGAGACGCTTTCTGAGCTTGTTGTTTGGGGTTTCATGTGCGCCCAGTTAGTGCCAGAAGATTTTAAACTCTCCAAGGACTGTGTCTGCACAAACCATGGAACAGCCCAGAGCAGTAGAGGGAGTGCAGCGCTTACTGGCTGATTGTTCATCTGCACACAAGTCCCAGGGTCCTTGCCTAGGTGGATAGGTGGATGCTCCCTCTGTGGATTTCAGGAGCCTGGGGTAAAAAAGGAGAAGAAACACATCCTGAGGGTCTACTTCATCAGGCACTCACTTGGACATACTTTCTGATTTAATCTTCATTCGCTTGTTTAAATGGGGAGTATCCATATTCTCTAAATAAGTAGTCAGAAACTCAGAGAGGGACAAGCCAAAGGTTTAAAATCTACTGAGCAGAGAAGATCTAGGATTTGAAGGTCAGCCTATCCCATCTCTTTCTTTGAGGCTCTGAAAACAAATTGCCTATGTGCTGATATTGTCTAAATCCAGCCCTGTTCTAGCAGAATTTTGGTAAATCTTGTATATTAAAACCAGAAACAATCCCTGCATGACTTATAATTCAACTAAGAAACAAACGAACTAAAAACAGAAGTGGAAAAGGAGCTTGAAGAGCCATGCTGAAGATGGTTGGGTTTATTGACCTCTAATTATGTTGAAATAGAGAGCAGGAGGTGTACAAGCAATTAGGTGCATTCTTTCTTGTGGTCTGGGGTAGAACTGGAAACCTTTAATGACAGGGGGTGTTTCTCCTTTCAAAGAACTCTGTCAGGAGGGCTGGGCAGCTCCTTATGTGGGACAGAGAGAGCAATTAGGAAATCCTCTCCAATTTGTGCTATGAGGGTGTGGGGTGAAGAGGCAAGTATGAAAAGCCATAATCCTGCTGAAAATAATTTTAGCGATACATACAAAGACCTTTAAAAAGGTTCTTATCTTTGGCTCAGTAATTACTTTTCTAGATATTTACCCATAAACTCTAATTAGGAATATGGACAAAGATAGCACATAAAGGTATTTCTTGAAGGTGTATGTATAGCATGGGAAACAAACCAATTGCTCAATGTCTGGGAGACAGTGGGACAGGATCACAAGCAACATATCATGCAGATGTGAAGATTATATATACATTTTAAACAAATCAATTTTATTGATACATATTAATAAATCATACGATTCATTCAAAGTGTACAATCAATGGTATTTGGTATAACCACGAAGTTGTGCGTTCATTGTTTCAATCATTATTAGAGCATTTTCATTATTTGAAGATTATATTTATAAAGTTTTTACTGGTGGGGAGATGCTCACAATATGATGTGAGTGACAAGAGTGGAAACACAGGCAACTGCTCAGTAAAACCTTCCCTGGGCTCCTAGACCAAGTCATAGTCCCTATACTTCTCCCTGTTAGCAAGAACCACCATTGTAATTAGTTATATGTAATTAATTATGTGCACAGTCATGTTTCTCAAGGCTGTCTTCCATTTAAATGTAAGCCCATGGGGCTAGCTATTGAGTCTGTTGTGTCCAGTGATTAATTCCCAAGGCCAAGAACAATACCTGGAACATGGCAGGCACTCATCCAACAGATGCTGAATTTTCCTTCTGAATAAATGAGGCAGACTACTATGTTACTGGTTCTTGTCTCTCTGTATGGGGCTTCTGTGTGATTACTCTTTATATTTTTCCCTGTTTTCCAAATTTTCCTGAAAGAATCTCTATCACTCGTTAAAAAGAACTTTACTGAGATATAATTCACATACCATAAAATTCACCCTTTGAAAGTGTATAATTAACTGTTTTTAGAATATTCACAGAGTTATGCAACCATCACCACTAGCTAATTTTAGAACATTTCCAGCACCTCCAAAAGAAACCCTGTACCCATTAGGATCTACATTCTCTCTCTAAGGAATTCCCTATTTTGGACATTTCATGTAAATTAAACAATACAATATATGGGCTTTTGCAACTAGCTTCTTTTACTTAGCATAGTGTTTTCAAAATTTATCCATGCTGTAGCATGTATCAGTCCATCATTCCATTGTATAGATGCATGATGTTTTGCTTACTCATTTTTCAATTGATGGACATTTAAGTTGTTTCCAATTTGGGGTCTTATGAAGTATGTTGTATTTGTGTACAAGTCTTTACATAGATGTATCCTTTAATTTTTCTTGGACTGATATCTAGGAGTGGAGTTGCTGGGTCATATGATAATTCCATGATTAACAATTTGAGGAACTGCCAAACTGTTTCCCAAAATGAAGTCATCATTTTACATTCTCACCAGCAATGAATGAGGGTTCCATTTTCTCCACATCCTCTGCAACCCTTGTTACTGTCTTTTTTATTTTAGCCATTCTAGTAGGTAGGAAGTAGTATCTTTTTGTGGCTTATTTTGCATTTCCTTGAGGGTTAAAGATGCTGAGCATCTGCTCGTGTACCTCCTGGACAACACCTAAATTTCTTCTTTAAAGAAATATCTATTCAAATTCTTTTCCATTTTTAATTGGGTTATTTGTTTTTTTTTTCATTTGTAAGAGTTCTTTATATATTCTCAATGCAAGTACCTCACCAGATTTATGATTAACAAATATTTTCTCCCATTCTCTGCTTTGTTTTTACACTTTCTTGATTATGTCCTTTGGTGCAAAAAAGGCTTAAATTTTGATGAAGCCCAATTTATCTTTGCTTCCTGTTGTGCATTGAGAATATACTTTGGTGTTATATCTAAGAAATCATTGCAATAATTACTCCTATGTTTTCTTTTAACAGTTATATAAATTTTAGCTCCTACCATTAAGTCTTTCATCCATTTTGAGTTAATTTTTGCATATAGTGTGAGGTAGGGGTTCAAATCCATTCTTATATGGATATTCAGATGGCCCAGGAGCATTTGTTGAAATTATCTTGGAACCTTTGTAAAAATCAATTTTCTATAAATATGAGGGCTTATTTCTGGACTCTCAGTTGGATTCTGTGGATCTACAGGTCTACCCTATGCTGCTACCACACTGTGTTGATTACTGGAGAAACGTAGTAAATTTTGAAACCAAGAAGTGAATACTCCGCCTTTGTTTTTCTCTTTCAAGACTATTTTGGCTATTCTGGGTCCCTTGTATTTCCATACAAATTTTAGGATCAGCTTGTCAATCTCTACAAAAAAAAATTTGAGATTTTGATAGCATCATGACCTATGACCCCTCCCCCTCCACATGGTGGCCCTCCCCTCACTCTCAGGACCTCTGCCCCTCAGCCTCATGTCCCCTCCACTATCATGGCCCCTCCCCTCACCCTCATGGCCCCTCCCTCTCACCACCATAGCCCTTCCCCTCAGTATGATGAACCCTCACCTCACTTTGATGCTCCTTCTTTACACTTTCATGGGTTCCTTTCAGGGTACTGGGAAGGTTCTTCAAAGTGTGCTCACATGGTCATAGTTTTTACTAAGATTTTCTAAAGCACGGTATTCTAACTGCACTTTGTCTCTTTCTATTGCAGTCCCTCATCACTCTCACTTCCTCTCTTATAAGGTCATGGTGAAGGGGTTGTAGGTATTTGGGGGATCCAAAAACAGGAAAGCTGAGCTGGGAATATGTTGAGTTTGGGCTAAGTGGAATATGTATGGTAAATTCCCAGTGGCTGTTCTTGCTAGCTCTCCGCCTGTGGAAGTGGCTTCTAAGAGTCTTTCCGCTAGGCAGGGACACAGCAGCTTGGCCTCAGGACAGCAGGCAACCAGCCTGGAGATATACCGGCAAAGGAGAAGGAGAGATTAGGGAGGGCAGAGCCAGGAGCTCATCTGTGGAAGATCCTCCTAATCATCAAATGTGCTGCCTTGTAAGGATCATTTCTCACTGGTAGTTATTAAAAAATTGTCTCCTATTAGAAATAGACTTAGTAATGCAATGTAAAATAATTTTATATTACTTTTCTTCAAGAGGACCCCAAATTGTGTACTCTTCAGATCCATCAAAACCTGGACCTTTCCGAAGTTAACTATCTAAATATACAAAATAAATATACGTATATGTATATGAGCTTAGAATATATGTTTTCTACTTTAATTCTTATATTCTATAAAGCAGGGTTCTTAACAAGGGGTCCGTGAGCTTGAATTGAATTCAAAAAAACATTATTCTTGTGGGGACGTGTTGGTATTTATTAAATAATACACAGTATAGTGTGGACTTAGTAAGAGGTCCATGGTTTTCACCTGACTGGCAAAGGCGTCCGTGGGAAAAAAGAGGTTAAGAACCCCTGCTATAAAGCACCACCCCAGCTCTTCCCTGTTCTGAATTGTAGTTTAGAATTATATCCTATTGTCTCTCAACATTGTGATGTTTGCTGTTTTATTCACTCAGCACATATTTAATGACTACCAGTTCACCTTCTAGGCAGATGGGTTTACAATAGCAGAAAAGACAAAACCTCTTATCTCATGGAGTTCACATTCTACTAGGGGAAGGGAATGATAAAGAAGTAAAGAAATGAATGAAAAAGATAATTCAAGATAGTGAGAAGTGCTACAATAAAAATAAAAAGCATCCAAAGGAAAACTGAAATAGACTAAGGAAGTCAGGGAAGGCATCTGAGGAGGTGAGTTGGTCTAGTGCCCTTGTGGCTAGATTGGCTCAGTGGCATGAGCCCCTGAGCACTGTGTTTGGGCAAGTCCACAGCTTGTGGAAGACCCAGGCAGGACTTGCTTGGCAGGCCAAGAGGAAAGTCAGGGAGGTAGGTGGGCAGGTGACGAGGGGCTAGTGCGCAGATGGCAGAGTGTGGTGCGTCCTTGGTGGGCAGGAAGCCCTGGGTGGCCTCAGTGAGGGAGTGGACATAGGGGTGGGTTGTGGGGTGCAAGCATGGCAGACAGTGCCCTGGGGAGTTTCCATGAGGCCCAGTTCGGTCTGTTTTGGAGGCTGAGTTGATAAGACATGCCCTTGGGTTTGGTATAGCTGGTGAGGGAAGAGGAGAAATAAGCTGAAGTAATACATTTAGGATTCTTGAACCAGTGGCTGGATGATGTGGCCAAGGATGCTGTGGGGGAGGATATCTGTGGTGAGGAGGAGGGAAAATAAATGAAGAGACGTGTTTAGAAGTTGCTGAGCACTAGGCATCTATTAGCCCCTTAAGAAGAGATGTCCAGAGAAGTGGGTGTACTGGCTGTAGCTCCTGGGAGGCCTGGGCTGAGAAGGAGAAGGGGGAGGGTCCTGGGGCATGGAAGCACCGACAACCCTGAGGCGGAGTCCCTGCTGGGAGTGAAGAGGGGTCCCCCTCTTCAGGACACCCCTCCCCGCCACCAGACAGTGGCTGGGGGAGCTGGGCAGTGGCACACATTCCATGTGAGCCAGGTTTCCTATTGGAAAGAAACACAGGTCAATCATCAGCTTGGGAATGAGTGGTATAGTATGTATGTTCTTGGGTGTTCAGAGACAACCACAGAGCCCTTGCCTTTGACAGCTGGTCAAATCGATAAAGAAAAATGCACCCAGGAGTTTGTTGGACGTGCAGATGCAACGCTTGCCTGAGTGACAGGGATGTATGAATGTGTGTATCTGAAGACATGCCTTCTAATCTCTGCGTGCAGCCTTCATGGCTGACAGTGGTGACACCAAGCAAACAAATGAGCATCCCTGGGTGTTTGCTGCGGGGTGGAGACCAGGAGGGGGTGGACTCGTATGTCTCCATTTCTACTCAAGTGCTCCAGACCTACAGGGCTGTGAGCCGGCTCTTAAAGAAAAGGATTAAATACCCAGTTTCTCCAGCTGCCTGCAGTGATTAAAATGCATCTTGTGATTAGAGTAGGCTGGATGTAAATTTCACAGCTCTCACCACTTTCTTTTCCTGTCTTCCTTGCTAAGCTTTGGCACTTTCCAATTCCATTGCATATGTTGTCCCACCTAGCATGTTAATCTATCTTCTCTGGTAACGTCCTGCTGATTCCCCTGTGTTAGTGGGGTGTCCCCTGATGGGGGGATTCTGCTCAAGCAGTTGAGGGGAAAGGACAGAAGCTATCCCAGGCACAACTGGGAAAGACCTGTTTATTAAGCTTAAATATTTGTGATTGGTTTTAGCTAATGCCAGGGTAGGCGCTAGCCTACCTCAGCCAAAGCCAACACTCCAGGTGGGCTGCTGGTCCAAGGACTTGAAACACTGCAGGCAGGCTTGGCTCTGCACATCTAATCTTTCTCTCTCCCTCTGTTTCTCTCTCTCCCTCCCTCCCTTACTTCTTCCTTCTCCTTTTTACTCTCTCTGTCTCTCCCTTCCTCTCTTCCTCTCCCTCTTCCTTTTCTCTTTCTTTCTTTCTCTTTTCTAAACTTTTTCTCACTCACTCCCTTCCTTTTCTTCTTTTTTCTTTTTTTTGCTCTTTCTGCCTCTCTTTCTTCCCTTTTTTTTCCTTTCTCTCTCAGTCTGTCTCTCCTTCCTTTCTTCCATCTTTTCTCTCTTCCTTTCTCCCTCTTTCTTTTCTTTCTCTCCTTTTTCCACACTCTCCTTCCCTCCTTTCTCTCTTC
>JAKSZT010053840.1:9100366-9169601 GCA_026826555.1 Tolypeutes matacus
TCACTCCCCCTTTTTCTTCCATACTTCCCCAGGCATCTGGTATCCCCAGGGCATTGTGGAGGCACTGGTGGGTGTTGAGTGGGGGGTAGAAAGGCAGATCGGATTTATTCCTACCCCAGGACTCCCAGGCTAGGCTGGAAGACCTGAGTAAACCCCCGGGGTAACTTACAGGATCCAGGGAAACATGGGGTCTGTAGGGACAGGACATGGAAGAGGGTGCCCCACCCAGACAGTGTGCTTCTGGGGGCAGCTTTGCCAGAGTGAGGTTAAGGCGGATGGCTAGGGTCTGCGCAGGCAGAGGGATGCCAAGGACAAGTGACAGAGGCTCGGGGCATGTGACAGTGCATGGCTCTGGTGCACAGCCAGCAGCTTGCATGGCTGGACCCAGAAGGGGTGGTGACAGGGCCCAGCAGACCGAAAGCTCTCCCTCCTCTCACCCCAGCCCAGTCAGACGGTCCAGGCCCTGGTCCTCTGCTAATGCCCACCGGAAGCCCATAGCCCATCCATTCAGACCCTTGGCCAGTGCCAGCTCTCTTCTTTAGGGACTGACTTTGCCCTTGCCATCAGAATCCACCTAATTGCCTCTGCTCCAGGGCTACAAAGGCTCTAATTTCCTGAGCCCCAACTTGTGCATCTATTCTAGTCCATCACAGAGACTCATGGTCAGCGGTGGCATATAGATGCTGGGCTATCGCGCAACCATTAGGATCTAGTGCCTTCTACTTTGTTGGGAAGATAATCAATCAAAGTGTCACAGACTGTTCCATGCAAAGACATACTCCTGGAATCTGGGGAGGCACAGACACGGAGATGCACTGAGAGGTCTGGAAGTGTTACAGTTATCTGGGCTGGCTGAATGGCTTTCCAGCTGGGAGCCGACTCCGGGATGTGGAGCTCCTGCTGCTGCTGGTATCCCCTGGCCCCAAGGATGAGACAGAATGAAAGCCCCATCCAGCTGGGCTTGCGGGGAGACCCTGGGCAGGCCTAATGGTGGTGTCGGAAGGCAAATTGGAGTCGAGTTGTATTTATAGCATTTTATTCAGGATACCAAGATTGCTGTGGCAGCAAGGAAGCCACTTGCCTGCTAAAGGGAAAGAAGCATTGAGGTCGGAGAGTTTGGGGGCGGTTTTATAAACGGAAAGAAGGAAACTGGCTAGGTTCTGTAGACTGGAGCGAGGATCTGTTAGTTTTATAGGGGTGGGCTACATGTAAGCGGGGCTTTATTTTCAATTGGACTGGGTGGGCTTAACTGGTGGCTTAATTGGCTTTTGGGGATGGAGTGTCCTAGTGGGGACTTTCCAAAGAAGCTGTTTGTCACCTAATTCTATGCTGGTTTGGGGAATTTAACTTTTGTCTTGGTTCTGAGAAAACCCAGGCATTATTTTTGATTATATTTATCAATAAGAAGATGGAGAACAATGCCCATGTCAAAGGGCCAGCCGTATTTGGAGACCCCCAGACAAGCACCCAGCACACAGGACGGGCTCAGCAAACGTTGGCCCTTTCTGTCTTCTTCCCTGCCCTGTGCCTCGAGTCTTTTGGGGCTTTTTTCCCACACCCATGGAAACTTCTGCCTGACTGTTTATAAGGTCTGCAGAGCAGCTTTAGATCGCTGAAACCCCTCTCTCCAGGGGTTCCTCTGAGCTCAAAGGCCGTGACTCCAGAGGAGGTTGGGGGCTGGTCCTTAAGATAAATGTTTGTGGAATGAAATCAACAATTACAGAGTCTGTGGTTATAGTAAACTGGTGGAATTTATGGGACCTGGTTTCAGGTTTAAATATAGCATCCTATTCCGGGTGCCACACCGAATCCTTGGTAGCCAGGGAAGTGAAGCAGGGGCCTTGCCTTTTCTTCTCACGATCCAGTCTCTAAGAGGTACACAGCAAAAGGCGAGCTGTCTCCCTTAAGCTCAGGGACACATGGAGAAATGAAAATAACCGGGACCCACAATTACACTTCTCCTAACCCAATGAACATTTGGCTGGAAAGATGCTCATGTCTTCCCCAATCTCTGCCCTTCTCTACTCTCCTGCTCCTTCAAATGCCTGCTGGACAGTTTTCTCAGGCTTCTGGTGGAAGGTGGAGGGTAAACACTCCTTGTGCTTGAGGCCTAGAGCCCACAGCACTTGGAAAGGGCCCCCTAGGATGGGCCACTCTGGCAGCCATTTGCAGCATCATACCGTCAGTGGCCCTGCACTGTGCCTCGGCCACCCCAGCCACCTGCACCCCTGGTGCTTCTCTCCAGTCTGTCTCCTGCTCCCTGCCACCTGTCTCTCTGCCTTTGGGCAGCCCTGCTCTGAATGATGAGGAGATGGTCATCCACCCAGCCTCCTGGCTTCCTGCTGGCTCACTTTGAAGCTCCCTTTCTGCACTGTGGCGGCAGCTGGCTCTCCAAAACGCACGTCTGATTATGCCCATGTTCTCCGCTGCTTTCCTTCATCTGTGGCCCTCCCTGGCCCATCTTTTGACATTGCCTCCCTGTACACTGCTCTGGGCAGAATGCACAGCATGGCCTTCTTTCTCTTGCACGTTCTTGCCCATCTCTCTGCCTGGAAGATCTTATGAGCCCTGCTTAGTGGATCTCATGGGCACTTCCTCTGTGAAGACTTCCCAGCTCCACCATCTCCCCCCAAACACCATCAATGACCAATTTTCCCAGATTTTTTGCATGAACTTCTCTAACAGCTCTGTGAGGAGACGGTCTGCTTCCCGTCTCCCGTGGCAGTGTCCAGTACAGTGTCTGAAGGGGCAAGTGACAGGGACTTTGGACAAAGTGGCTCATCTTTCCCAGTGGATGAGGTGACAGAGACCCAGGAAAAGGACCAAAAGAGGCAAAAGTCAGGCCATGGCCTTCATCATTGCCAGCAGCAAGATAGCAGTCTTCTTTCATGTGCTGCCCTCCTGGAGCTGTGATGGAAACTTCAAGACTCCATGCTGGAATTGTTTTCCTTCCTCAAGGGTTTCCTTAGCACCTGATGACCCCAGACATGGAAGGTACAGAGACGTCCATGTTGTGGTCCTGCTTGGGAGGGGCTTCTGGGCTGGGGGAGTTGGAGAAGTAGCCCCCAGCAGCCCTGCAGGGACTCTGGCACCTGGGACCTCTATTCTGGGATTTAGAGGAGCCTCCTGAGCTGAGTTTTGATTGCGGTTGAGGAAATTCCTCTGGGATGAGGGCTGGAGTGGGGTGGAAACTATTCCAAACAGAGGAAGCCACATGAGCAAAGACTCAGAGTCCTGGCCACACAGCAGATTAGGGAAAATCAAGGAGTTCTGCATGAATGGAACAAAAAGATCGAGCTGGATCTCTGGGCTAGGCATGGAAGGATGGATGGAAAACAAAGAGGTGGATAAATGACATGGAGCTATGTCTCCACACACATAGTGCACACATACACACCCACACTATCTGTGTAAACAATGCTTGTGTGTTCACAAAATGGTCTGGAGTTGATGGAGCCAACTGGGACATTGGTAGAGGGGGAAAGGAAAAGTGTTCTTTCTTTCTTTATTTTTTTCTATACAGGTTTCTGTATGGCTTGCATTTTTTATCAGTAGAGATTACATTTATGATTTTAAAAATATGTAAAGGACAAGTACGAGATTTTAAATAGCATGGGTCACGGCTTTGCAGCTTGAGGCTCGCGGCCCCTCGTGCATATGGGGTGTTTCTCCACCGCATGGTTCTGGGTTTCCACACTTCCCATTTTGGAAGGCTGTCCCCCTCTTTGTGGGATTCGGGAGAAGACACCCTCTCATTTCCTTCTTGAAGGCTCTGGTGGGAGAAAGAGGACTGGCTGTGGTAGGGCCAGATGGCCACCAGTCTGCCCCTTTAAAAGGCCTTTTCTGTGGACAGAGTGGGTAACACCACCTACAAAGTCCTAATCCTGTGGCCATGACTTCTTCCTCAGGACGAACTGTCCCACCCCAGTGGGACATTCCTTTACCCCAAATAGGGGAAGAGCATAAGGAGGAGTGGGTATCCTGCCCACCCCATCCAGCCTCCTCCTGCCCAGCCTGGGAAACAGGATGACCCTGATCCAGCCACTCCCTTTAGTCTGGTCCCTGTGGCTAGGAGGGCCTGGGGTCGGGAGGGCAGAGCATGCATTGGGAACCACAGGTCCGAGCTCGAATCCTGGACTGGGTGCGTGTCCTTGAGGGAAGGATGCCACTTCTCAGGTCCTCAGTGTGCTAATAACACATTCTTCACAAGGTTACTGTCAGAATGAAACAAGATTATGCACGCAACATGCCCAGATTGGGGCCAGGCCTAATAGGTGCACTATGAATATTTGTCACTTTTCCAATCATCTCCCTACCCCACCACAACATGCATTTGGGATATGAGTAGAACACAAAACTCTGCTAAAATAGAATTTAATCTTTTTCCCTCCCAGCTCCGTGTGACAAATCATGTTAGATATGGCACTGTGGCCAGCCCAGTGCAAAAGGCGGCAGGGGTACAATCTATCAGTTTTCATCACTGGGTTTCCTATGTCTTGTCTTGCCTTATAGTTGAGAGATGGGCATGCCTCTTCCCTTGCTTGGTTCAAGACTGGCTGGAAGACTGTATTGTTCCCTTCCCCTTCCCTGAGGACTTTGTTGCAGAGGTTGAACCCTAGGACCCACTGGCTCCTGGGAATGCTACAGCTCTTTCCACCTCTAAGCATAGTGCATGCAATACTGCAACATCCATCCTGGGTGCAACCACCTCCCCAGGGACGGGCAGGTCCCAGCCCACGGGAGTTCTGACTGTCTAGAAGCAGAGAGGCTGGCCTAATTGGTGTTACCTATAAGGCCTGAGCGCTAACAGAAAAAGGCGCATCCAGAAATGAAGGGCTTCCTTAGAGGCTACCGGCGTTCCCTTGCCAGCTGCAGCTCCTCAGGAAACAGGCAACTGCAGAACCTGCTGGGTTACAGCTCCAGCTAGGGCAGAGCCTTTGCTGGCCTCCTCTACAATCACACAGTGTCTTTGCATCCATCAGGGCTCACATGTTGCCTACCTAAGCACAGAATCATTTAAATGCAATGCATATGGACACAACATGTACTAGTCATTTGCCCATTTATTCCACAAGTCTTAAATGCCAACACATGCAATGCCACACACTGTATCCGGAGATACTGGGGACACAGTGGTGAACAGAACTGCAGCGGACACTGAGCTCAGGTTGCTCGCAGTCCAGAGTGGCAGGGAAGACAAGCATTAGTCGAGTAATCTAGGAAATGGAAGCTCCATTGCAAACAGTGATCAAAGCCATGGAGGATAAACCTCAGGGCTTATAGCTGGGGCTTTCCTGAGCAAATGACACTTGAGCTGAGGGCTGAAGCATTCTCGCATTGACTAAGCAAATACGAGGGATAATAACAGAGCTTACTCTTTGGCACAGCACTGACCATGGCCTAGGAGCTGTCCTCAGTGATCGATGGTGTTAACTCATCCGAGCGTCAGAGAAGCTTCAGGTGCTTACAGGGAAGGCAGGTGAAGCCTGGAGTGGCCACCCACTTAATAAGTAGCAGGGTGGGGGCTTTGGGGAGTTTGTGTCTAGAGCCCAGGAGCCTGACTACTCAGCTGTGCTGCCGCTCAGAGTGAGAGTGGTGGAGGAGAGAGCTGGAAGAGGGGTGAGATCACAGCAGGTAGAGGAAACCCATCAGCAAAGCCAGCCCTGAGCTCCCTGCCATACCCTGGGACTGAGGACATGCACCCTCATGTGAGCATGCGGCACAGGACAAGAAGCTATTGCCTGGATGAGGTGGGCAAAGAGGGAGGTGGTGCTGGCTGTCCCCTGCTGCTGCTGCCCACCCTCCTGTCTCAGGAGAGGGAGATCTCACATTTTGGCCATTCCTCTGCCCCTGGGATGGAGGCATGTGGAGCTGAGGGGCTGGGATGTTGGCAGAGAGGTTGACTCCTCACTGTGTCATCCAAATGGGATGGATGTGAAGGGCCAACAGCTGAACCTATGTCATGACCAGGGCTCAGCCTCCTGCAATGCAGCAAATGTTGGGAGACAGAAAGTCTTCCATAGATGGACAGTGATCATCAAAGATGGTTGTGGCAGTTTGATATAGGTATGAATTCCAAATATAGATAATGTATTATGCTTGTAAACTGGTCTGTTCCTCTGGGCATGATTAAGTTATGATTAGGGCTTTGATTGGGCCATGTTAGTAGGACATTGTGTCCCCGTCCCTTTGTGTGTGTGTGGGGGGACTCAGAGATAAAACTACATGGTAGAGCAGAGGAGTTAGCTGGAGTTTTGAGTTGGAGTTCTGATGCTGAGTTGTAATGCTGGAGCCTGGGGAAGTAAGCATACAGAGGAGCTTGGTCGTGAGGAAGGAGAGAAGGCCCCAGGAAGAGATATGAGCCATTTGCCTGATAGTCTACAGCTTGGCTTGCGGAGAGAACAAGCAGTTGAACCTGGTGAGAATTAAGCCCTGGGAAGAGAGGAACCCAGGAAGCTGGAACCCTCATAGACTTTGGTGAGGGAAGTAACTTTTGCTTTACGGCCTGATAACAGTAAGCTTCTACCCCAAATAAATATCCTTTATAAAAGCCAAGAGATTTCTGGTATTTTGCATCAGCACCCCTTTGGCTGACTAATACAATGGTGCACGTGGGAAAAGAGGTACAAGAGGACTGAGAGGACCCAGCCTACTGCACAGTGCAGAGAAGATGAGCCCCACCCAAGGATAAAGAGGTCCTTCACCGGTTGTCTTTTTCATCAAAACCCCATCAATTGAAGATGCACATTTCTTTCCCATTTTAGCATCAATGAGATCTCACAATCAATGATGTCTACACAGCGGTGTCTGGTAGGTGATAGTTTGCTTACACCAATACAGTCATAGCTAGGGTTACCCCATGTTCTCTGCTGCAGACAGTACTTGTAATTTGTTTAAGTTAGTTGCTCTGTATTGATTATTAATAGCTTCCCTTTTTCTTAAAAGTTGTGCAGTTGAATGATAAATTGACTGGTCTCCTTATCCAGAGAAAGTCTCATTTCAGTTGTGTTACATGCATTACCAGTGTGGTACCATATATATTAAGTTTGATTGTTATTAAACCTGTCTTCACAGAGATAATATTATAATATTGCAATGAAACAAAAATTTTACTGTGTGCATAGAAATCAGTGGTATAACTCATATTGGTGATGCAAAGCTTTGTCATTGAAGGAATGACGACGAGTCCACATTTTCTTGGGCTCCAAGAAGGGAAAATCCCACAGGAAATGTAAGCTGGATGGTTTTGACTGAGACTGTGTGAAAGGACAAGGAAAACAATGCAGCTGAAGGCAGGAGAAATTGCCAGGAGATGTTTCTGGTAATTAATTGTTTTACACTGAGAAATACCATATTAAGGGGACCACATGCCAGTGTTTGCTGATGAGCGCCTTCATATTCGGTGGGCAAACTAATATGGAAAACCAGAAAATGATAATGACAATGGGGAGTGGTCATTCTTTAATCTCGTAACTGTTTAACTTAACTGATCTTATAATCGTGTGATGGATCATGCAGTAGTTAAGAGGCTTCTCAGCCCCTTGGAACTGAGACCTTTTGGAGTGAGAACCGGAAATCGCCCTCTGTTCTCCCTCCATGCTTTGGCATCATCTGGTAGGGAGGGCAGGATCTGGAGGCACTTGCCCTGCTCCATCAAGGTTGTTTACTGTCCTGAAGGGCTTCCAGGGATCTGACAGTGGATGAATTCCTCCTCTGTACCCTGGCCTCTCACTCATCTGTATCTCCCATGAATCATAGTGGATCTGATGAAGGAAGGAAGGAAGAAATAGCATATAGGATAGTCCCTGGCTTCTTTGGAGCTATATTTATTTCTGCATACAAAACACTGATTAAGGACCTACTGATAAAAAGACTATTGGGGATAAATGTACCTGAATGCACAATTGCTGCTATGGGAATAATTCACAAGGATAGTGTAGGAGTTTGGCAGTTTGATGTAGCTGTGAGTTCCAAAAGTGGATGTTGGATTACGCTTTGGACTGGTCTGTTCATCTGGGCATGATTAAGTTATGATTGGGGCTTTGATTGGGCCATGTCAGTAGGGTGTTGAGCCCCACCCTTTGGTGGGTGGGGAATCAAGGATAGAGGGCATGGCAAAGGACAGAGTTGGAGTAGTTTTTGAGTTGGAGTTCTGATGCTGAGTTTTGATGCTGGAGCCCGGGGAAGTAAGCACACAGAGGAGCTTGGTCGTGAGGAAGGAGAGAAGGCCCCTGGAAAAGAGACAAGCCATTTGCCTGATAGTCTACAGCTCTTTGTGCAAAAAATCAAGCTTGAGCCTGGAGAGAAGCAGGCCCTAGGAAGAGAGGAACCCAGGAAGCCTGAATTGGCAGAGGTAGGCAACCATCTTGCTCCAACACGTGGCAACAAACTTTGGTGAGGGAAGTAACTTATGCTTTATGGCCTGGTAACTGTAAGCCTCTACCCCAAATAAAAACCCTTTATAAAAACCAACCGATTTCTGGTATTTTGCGTCAGCACCCCTTTGGCTGACTAATACAGACAGCGATGAGGATGTCAGCTGGATGGGAGTGGAGGCACAGGGGTGCAAGTGGCTGGTACTGGGCACCTTGAGAGGCACTGGGTTTGCCTCACACCTGTACACCTCCCTGTGATCATTGGGGATGAGGGATCACTTCTGGTAAATGCAAAGTAAGGGTCTGATGCACACAGAGCACGATGTCTGGGGAGAAACCGGAGGACTCCCAGTCACTCAGCTGGACTCTCCAGTCATCAGCTACCCGCTTAAGACAGACTCAATTGTCCTTAAAGGAAGATACTATTTCTTAGCTATTAGCAAGCAGGAGCACCTCTGGTAAGCGGGCATCATCCCACTACCCAGTTTACAGTTCCACATCAGGTCCTGAGACCCTTAACCACTTCTCCCAGCACCCTGCTGTTGGCCACGTCAGGTCAAATATCTCTGCTTGGCCACTGAGACCTTTTCTGCTGGCCCCAGTACTTCTACTCTGCTTCTTTTCTACCTGTCTGAGAACCAGGTGGTGTGGGATCTGGTCCTGCTTCTGACTCCAACTGACCTTATGAACTTTGAAAACCACCAAAGCTCTGTGAACCTCAGCTCATATTTATTCACCCTAATGTCTTCTAGGCATGTTTCTTCCCCTTATTGGAGATACAGTCTTCTATGAGACCATACAGAAAATCAGCACATAAATCAGAATTCAGGAATCTCAGCTCACATCAGTTCTAGCTTTGTTTCCCCACCCAGAGTACATGGGACATACCAATGAGTGGTGTCTGCCCAGCTGTAATACCACATGAGAAAGGGAGGTTGGAGGGGGAATCTGGCCACACTTTGCTCTTTAAGGGTTTTTCTGGTATTCCCCAGGTTCCCTTATTCTAGGATCTGTGTGATCATCATATTGAAGAAAGTTGAACATGACACTGGGTGATGTGAAAAGCACCCAGCTGGGACTCAGGAAATGTGATTTCTGTTTTGGCTAGGTTGCTAATGCCCAGTGTCATTTGTGCCAGACAATTACCCTCTCTGGACTTGTCTGTAGGATGAGGCTTGGGCTCTGTGAGCCCAGATCCCTTGAAAGTTATCATTACATGGCTCCAAATGGCATCACATGCATGTTCCATGACAGAGGCTGTTTCAGGCAAGGTCCAGCAGAAAAACCAAGCACACAAGGAATTTCAAACAGAGGGGATTTAACAGAAAGACTTGATTACGTAGTCATTTGCAGGTTAAAAGAGTGAAAAAGGTATGATGAGGCAACTCAGAAATGACTACGAAGCTTTGTTCCCGCCAGGCGTCGTGTGTCCGTGAGCCGCGGCGGGGCGGTCCCAGCTGCGCTCATCCCTTGGCGCCCGGCGTGGCGAGCGCGGCCCACGGCCCCAGCGCGGCGCTCCCTAGAAAGGGCCGCGGAGCTGCGTGGCCGCCGCCACCGGCCACGGCTCACCTCCGCGGGCGCGGAAATTTGTTTCACTTCTTGGGGGCTTTGCTTGTTTGTTTTTCCTCTGATTTCTTCTTTTCGTTATTTTGGACAAAATGTCCACCCGTGATGTGAAAAATGAGCGAGGAACCTTGATGGCATTGGGATCTTTGCAGAAGTTTTCCAAAAAATAACTTCCCCAAGATGTCCAGTGATGAGAGTCCCAGCACCAGCACCAGCAGTGGTAGTTCAGATGCCCAGCGAGACCCAGCTGCTCCAGAGCCTGAAGAACAAGAAGAAATAAAACCTTCTGCCACCCAGCAGAAGAGAAACACCGAACTCTCTAGCAAAACCACTGCTAAGTTATCCACTAGTGCTAAAATAATTCAGAAGGAGCTAGCTGAAATAACCCTTGATCCTCCTCCTAACTGCGGTGCTGGGCCTAAAGGGGATAACATTTATGAATGGAGATCGACTATGCTAGGTCCATCAGGTTCTGTATTTGAAGGTGATGTGTCTTTTCTGGATATCACATTTTCATCAGATTATCCATTTAAGCTACCAAAGGTTACTTTTCGCACCAGAATCTATCACTGCAACATCAGCAGTCAGGGAGCTATCTATCTGGACATTCTTAAAGACAACTGGAGTCCCGCTTTGACTATCTCAAAGGTCTTGCTGTCTATTTGTTCCCTTTGGACATATTGCAACCCTGCAGATCCTCTGGTTGGAAGCACAGCCACTCAGTATTTGACCAACAGAGCAGAACATGACAGGATAGTCAGGCAGTGGACCAAGAGATACGCAACGTAATTCACATAATTTCTACACAGTGTGAAGGAGCAGAAGGCATCTTCTCACTGTGCTGCAAATCTTTATAGCCTTTACAATATGGACTTCTGTGTATATGTTATACTGATTCTACTCTCTGCTTTTATCCTTTGGAGACTGGGAGACTCCCCAAAAAGGTAAATGCTATCAAGAGTAGAACTTTGTAGCTGTAGATTAGTTATGTTTAAAACGCCTACTTGCAAGTCTTGCTTCTTTGGGATATCAAAATGTATTTTGTGTTGTACTAAGGATACTGGTCCTGAAGTCTACCAAATATTATAGTGCATTTTAGCCTAATTCATTATCTGTATGAAATTATAAAAGTAGCTGTAGATGACTAGGAATTATGTCATTTGTATTAAACCCAGATCTACTTCTGAGTATGTGGTACATGCTGCTGTGAAAAATGTTTTACCTTTTACCTTGTCAGTTTGTAATAAGAGAATTTCCTTTTAGCCTTTGTAGCTCAGAGAGCACCTGATGTATCATCTCATACACAATAAATATGCTCCGAAAAAAAAAAAAAAAAAAAAAAAAAAAAAGAAATGACTGAGAGCAGGATGCAGCTTGCCCCTCTTAGAGCTAAGGTAATAAAAGTGAAGGAGTTAAGAGGATGGGCAGCTCTGGGCCTGGAGACATGGCTCCTAGAGGGCCCAATGACCATGTAGTTGGTGTCAGACAGCAGTGGAGGTGATGCAGTTCATGTTGGCTTTCTGAGGGATGCTCCATATTATGTGGCCCTCTGAAGAAGCTCTACACAACATTGTCTTCTGAGGAAGCTCCACATGACGTGGCCCTCTGAGGAAGCTCCACAAAACATGGCCTTCTGAGGAAGCTCCACATGACGTGGCCCTCTGAGGGAGCTCCACAAAACATGGCCTTCTGAGGAAGCTCCACATGATGTGGCCCTCTGAAGAAGCTCCACACAACATGGTCTTTTGAGGAAGCCCCACACGATGTGGCCCTCTGAGGAAGTTCCACACAACATGGCCCCCTGAGGAAGCTCCACATGATATGATCCTCTGAAGAAGTTCTATACAACATGGCCTTCTGAAGGATGCTCCACATGATATTACCCTCTGTGGAAACTCCACTCAATGTGGCCCTCTGAAGGAAGCTTGGACTCCTTTGAGATTGAGCACAGAGGCACAGTGTCACATGGCTGGTGCATAAACCGCTAAACAGGTGCTGGAGTGTGGCTGCCATTATTGACTCAGGGATGCTAACAGGATCTGGGAACAGGAAGAGTATCTCTGTCCCCTCCTCTTACCTTCTGATTTCCTTCTGGTGCCTCCCTCTGGCAACTTCTTCCCCAGGAAGTCATCTGGGGAGGGCATCTGAGAAATGGGACTTGCAGATTCCTTCTCCAACATTGAAGAGCAGGGTCTAGGCTTGGTGGGATATGGCTTTCTTGCTGCCTCAATTCCCCAGCAATGTCCCTGTCCACCCTCCCTGCTCTTATCTCCTAATTGCTCTCTAGAGGTCATTTCAGAAGATGGGTCCAGGGTGTCCTGATTTCTATTCCTGGGAACCCAGAAAATCTGCTGACCACCTCTGGGCTCAAAATAAACTGTGTGTGTGGTGCCAGGGCATGAAACAATGGGGCCTGCTCTGAGACAGGGCTGGCTGACAATTCCAAGGTCGAGATTACCATAACTGTATTAAGCCATGGACTGCACAAGAAGGAAGCACATGACTTTTTCAGCAATGGCTTATAAAGATCTATATTTGGATTTCTGTTTCTGTACCAGGAGGATCCTGAAGGGCTGGGACAAGGACACAGAGCTGGAGGTGAGAAGCAATCTTTAGTCTGGCCCCATCTCTGGTTGCCAGGTCCATATCTCACTGCAGGTTCATGGATAGCAGCTGGTCCAATAGATTATGGTTGTATTGAACAGGAAAGAGTTCAGGAAATCCTGGTCATTAGTGCAAGGACTGTCAGGAGGCTGACATGAGGAGGGAAGGTTACTTCTTTCTTTCTGTTCCCCTAACCCCCAAGTTATGCTCTGTACAGGACTCACAAGAAGAATTAGGAACTTAAGGTGGAAAGGAGGACTCCCAAAGCCCTTCAGAGCTCTCAGGACTTCCCTTTGTTTTATGCCTTCTGGGAAGACCCTGATGGTTTCTGCCCAATAGCTATCTCCCCTTCTGGCTTGGCAGCAGACCCTGACTCTGTTCAGGGGCAGCTTTCTGGTTAAGATGATGCCTTACCTCCAGACTGTTCTGAACCTTGGCCAATAGATTCCCTTAAACTGAGGATTGCACGAACGGACAGAGCTGATGAGGCAGGGCCTAGGATACAGGGACACAGGGATTCTTAGGCTAAAGACTGAGTCTGCACTAATGACTGCAAACATTTTAAACCCAACCTATAGAAAGAAACATATTTTACACCAGGACCCCGTTGTGACCCAGGGCCTGAAGACATGTGTGCGATATGAATCTATATGTGGAAAACCTGAATTGTCTTGATTCAAGTTCCCTGGGAAACATGACCAGAAGCACAACTTTGGTGCTGATGGCTTATCACATCAACCAGGGGGGCATGAGACAGGGAAGGAAAGAAGATATGTTGGTGTGCTCCCCAGCTGGCTGGCTGGGGCTTCACCTGTAGGCACAGTGGGCGTGCAAAGTGTTACCGTGGAGGTTTGGTGCATGAGTCTGCTGCAGGGTGTGAGGGGAAGACTTTATCTGCTGACTCTTTTCTGTCTCCTTGGTCTCTGTTGTGTAAGTCTGCCCCTTAGGCTGGCTATGCCTGCCTCCTTGGGCAGTGCATCCATGGCCTGGTTGGCTTGGACCAGGGAGCTGCAGCTGCTGTGTCAAAGCCTGGCCTCCACTCTCATGGGAGTTGAACACTGATGTCGTTGGGAGAAGAAGCAATAGCAGAAAGCAGGCTTTGCTTTGTTGAAGGACATCTAGGCTGATTCCAGTGTTCAGCTATTACAAATAACATCCTTATGAACATTTGTGTACAGGTATTTCTTTGAACCCAAGTTTTCATTTCTTTGGGGTAAATGACAAATAAGTGCAATTGCTTGGTCATAGGGAGGTTGAATGGTTAGTATTTTAAGGCACGGCCAAACTGTTTTCCAGAGTGGTGGCACCATATGACCTTCTCATCAACAATGTCTGAAAGCTCCAGTTTCTCTGCATCCTACCTAGCATTTTATGTTGTTGCTAGTTTGTATTTAAGCCATTCCCATAGATATGTAATATTATCTCATTGTGCTTTTAATTTTCATCTCTCTGACATTGTTTATCTTTTCATGTGCTTATTTGCCATCTATGTATCCTCTTAATGTCTGTACATGTTCTATTTTAGATTGTTTTTTTTTTAAGATTTTTTTTTAATAGTTGAGTTTTTGAGAATTTATTATATATTCTAGATACCAGTTCTTTGCCAAATATTTGATTTGCAAATGTTTTCTCTCATTGTGTAAATTGTCCTTTCATCCTCTTAACAGGGTCTTTGAAGAACAAAATATTTTAATTTTCATGGAGTCCAAGTTAGCAATTTTTTAATGGATTGTGAGTTTGATATCCTCTAAGCACTCTTTGCCAGGCCCTATGTCCTAAAGATTATCTCCAATTTTTTTCTAAAATATTATACTTTTGCATTTTTCATTTAAGTGTATGACCAATTTTGGGTTACTTTCTGCATGGTATGTGAAGTTTAGGTCAAAAACCAATTTTGGTTTCTGCTTAAAGATGTCTGTAGCAGTTTGATATTATTTATGAATTCCAATAAAAGATATTAATTATGTTTGTAAATTGGTCTGTTCCTCTGGGTGTGATACTCTTTGATCGTATTAAATTCAAAGGTTTTAAACTTACTTACTTAGATCAATTTAGGACCTTTGATTCCACAGTGTCAAGTAGGGTGTGGCTCAGGGTTGAGTCCTCTCCCCCTTGGGCTGATGTTAACGAGCACTCACTCAAGAAGACACAGAAGATACATAGAAGAAGACACAAAAGCTCCATAGATACCAGAGAGAGAACTTTATCAGTTTTGATCCTGGAGCCCCAGGGAGAGCTGAGACATTTGCCTGATAGTTTCTAGCTGACCTTGTAAAGAGACCAGAGTTGCTGAGCCCGGAAATAAACAAGCCCTACACCAGCCTAAAGCTGAGATCAAAAGAAGCTGGAACCACGGAGCCTTAAGAGGAAGAAGGATGGCTGAACCCTCGCAGAGATCGGCAACCATCTTTGGTGAGAAAGTACCTTGAGTTGGACTCTTTAGGGCCTTGTAAGTGTAAGCTTTATCCCAAATATATACGCTTTATAAAAGCCAACAGATTTCTGGTACTTTGCATCAGCACCCCTTTGGGTGACTAATACAATGTCCAGTCACTTCATTACCATTTCTTGATAAGGTTGTCCTTCCTCCATTGAATTGCTTTTGAACCTTTGTCAAAAATCAGTTGAGCATATTTGTCTGTACCTATTTCTCAGTTCACTAATATGTTCCATTTATATATGCATCTATTGCTCTGCTAATACAACATTGTCTTGATTTCTGTAGCTATATATTAAGCCTTAAAATCGGGTAGAGTGATTTCTCACACTTTATTCTTCTTTTTCAAGATGTTTTAGCTCTTCTGGGGTCTGTCTTTCCACATATATTTTAGAATAAGCTTGTCTATATCTACAAAAAAACTTTGATGTGATTTTGATAGGAATTGTGTAAAACCTATACATTAATTGGAGAAAAATTGACATCTTTATTATGTTGTCTTCTAATCCACAAATACAGTATGTCTCTTCATTTATTCAGGTCTTGTTGGTTTATTTTATCGGTATTTTGTAATTTTTGGGATATAGACTCTGAACATATTTTAAGTGTATGCCTAAGTATTTAATTTTCTTGGGAGTGTTTGTAAAATTTATTACTGTATTTTTAATTTTGGTTTCTGATTTTCATTTTTAGTATGTAGGCATGCAATTGATTTTTGTGTGTTGATCTTGTATTCTGCAAACTTCCTTAATTCACTTATTAGTTTCTGTAATTTTTTGGCAGATTTCTTGGGATTTTCTGTGTAGACAATCATATTACATGCAAACAGAGATAGTTTTATTTCTTCCTTTCCAATTTGTATACCTTTTTTTTTCTTGCCTCATTGCAGTGACTAGAAATTTCATTTGTTGAACTAGAGCAGTAATATCCTGCTTTGTAACTGATCTTAGAAGAAAAACAAGTTAAGGTAATTTCCCTTCATTCCTACCTTGCTGAAAGTTTCTATCATGTATGGGTTTTGTATTTTGTCAGCACTTTTTCTGCATCAATTGATCATATGCTTTTTCTTTTTTAAAGCATGTTCAAATGCTGGATTACATTAACTGAGTTTGGAATGTTGAATCAATTTTGCATACCTTGAATAATCCCACTTGTTCATGGTGTATAATTCTGTTTATATATTGTTGGATTTGGTTTGCTGATATTGTGTTAATAAATATTTGGTCTGGGTATATGAGAGATATTGGTCTATAATTTCCTTTTTTTGTACTGACTTTGTCTGGTTTTGATATCAGAGTAATACCAGCTTAATAAAATGAGTTGGATTGTGTTTTCTTCTCTATTTTCTGGAAGTGATTACTTAAATTGTATTAATTCTTCTTTAAATATCTGGTAGAATTTGCCAATGAAACCATCTGGGCCTGGGGAATTATTTTTCTGGAATTTTTAAATTGCAAATTCAATTTCTTTAATGGTTATAGAATTATTTTAGATTACATATTTCATCTTGGATGAGTTTTAGTAGTTTGTGGTTTTCAAGGAAGTGGTCCATTTCTTCAATGGTATAGAATTTACGAGCATAACATTGTTCACAGTATTCCCTTATGCTTTTATTGGCCTCAGGATCTGTACTGATATCCTGTTTCATTCTTGATATGGGTGATTCACATCTTCTTTCTTTCTATTTTTGTCAGTCTCCTTGGAAGACTACGTTTTATTGAATTTTTTTTTTTTCAGTGAACCAGCTTTTGCAGAAATGAGTTAACATAGAAGGCCTGACTATATCCTTCCAAAGGCTTGTTTACAAGTTTGGCTCTTAGCTGATATCGGAGGGTTCCTACCATCCCCCCAACTGATAAGAAGGGGTCTCTATGCCAAACCATTTGTGCAGACAATATGGTTTACACTGAACACCTGCATTTCTTCTGGGACTACATGCCAAGCAGATCATGCACCCCAACAAGAACATGTTCTAAATCTTAATTTTCATCCTGTAAATAAGACCTTTTAAAGATATGTTAAGTAAAACAAAATGACCTCCTGCATTGGACATTGCCAGACAGAGGACAAAAACGGTTGACCTGTATGGGTTTTCCAAGAAAATGGAGCACACCCTACATAACTGCAGATAAGCAATATCCAGTGATAAAGCAAGTTTCAGTTAGGTAGAGAGAACATATCAGAATGTACAAGCATACCATACTAATCAATGTATATCTGCTCCCCACTTTTTAAGACTCCCCTGTGCATAAGGAAAACCTAATATCAGGCAATCAGAACATTTCCTCACTTCCTTCTGCATTTGCCCTCTATGATCTTCTCCTTTCCACCCCTTGGCAGAGATCCCTTCTACTTTCTGAATGGGATGCTGCCCAATCCGTGAATCAACAAAGCTGTGAGATTCTAAATTGCCTGAGAAGTTTTTCTTTTATCAGATGTTATTATAAGTTCATTCCATGCATTTATATAAAGCCCACCCATATTACCAAAGGTAATCTTTACTAAGTCAACTGACCATAGATGCTAACCACATCTACAAAATACCTTCACAGAAGCACCTAGATTAGTATTTGATTATATAACTGGGAACTATAGTTTAGCCAAATTGATACATAAGACACTAAGGGGAGATTGAGAATAGACAGTGGGACATTTGGACTAGAACTCAAGGAAGAAGTCCAAATAAGCGGTCTATGCATTTAAGAAAGGTTAGCAGATAAATTATATTTACAGCCGCAAGACTGAGAAAATCATGAAAGGAGTGTGTATAGATGAAAAAAATAATAGGTCCAGTCATTAATTATTGGGGTACTTCAACATTTAGAAGTAGGAGAGATGGGCAGGTAAGGAAGAATCCATAAAGGAAACTGAAAAGGAAAGGCCAGAAAGATCAGAAAAATACCAAGTCCATGGAAGTGACTGGAAGCCAAGTGAAGAGAGCACTTCAAGGAGGAGAGAATCGTTGTTATTGTTTTAAAAGGGAGAAAATAACAATATTTTTTTATGCTGGTGGGAAAAAAAATGAGGAGAAACTGATGAAGCAAGAGAGAATGGAGAGAAGAAACACACACACAAAAGAAAACAAAACAAAACAAAAAGAGGGGAAAAGGAGAGAATTCCTGTATGAATGCCTTTGAGTAGGTGAGAGAAGTTAGGGTCTAGTTCAGGATGTAGGAATGTCCCTGACTAAGAGCACTAAGAGCTCATTCATGCTAACAGAAGAGACAGCCATATACCTGGCCAGATGCAGAAGTGTCATGGTCGTGGGAGCCTGTAGAAATTCTGTTCTGACTGTTGCTCCTTTCTTGGTAGGACATTGTCATGAGCTGACAGTGGGGATGGGGAAGGGGATGTTGGAGGTATGAGGAGGGAGTAGAACATATGAAATATTTACTTAGAAGAGTGTGGGAGAATGCAGGGCAGGGGTCCTTAGACCAGCAGTGGTATCACCTGTGTTCTTGTTAGAAATGCAGATTCCTGGGCACCGCCACAACTACTAAATCAGAAACTTTGGAGGTGGAGCCCAACAATTTGTGCTTTAATGAACCCTCCAGGTGATTCTATGTGTGCTGAGGTTTGGGAAACACTGCTCTACAGAAATATAGTATAATGGCTGGCCAATATAAAAGGCTCATAAAGTGAGTCCAGTCAGTGTGGTTGTGTTTATTTCTAGCCACACTTGGCTCCCTGTGCCCATGCAAAGAAAGCTGAAGTAGCCAGCCCTGCTAAACCACAACCTGGACACACCCAGGCTGCCAGGCTAATGGTGAACTTAAAATTAATGATTTCCAACCTCAGTCTGGCTCATGCATCCTTCCACCTGCTCCCAGCCTGCTTTGTTCCTTTTCTCAGCAATGGTCTTCAGAACTTCTCCATCACCTACCTTGGTCTTAGAAAACTGGTGATATCACAGAGTATGCCAAGTGAGAATTCCCACAGTTCTTATTTTGTTCAAAATATAGGTATATCTAGCCTGGTCTTATTTATTGTCTAGTTAACTTCCCCAAAACTTATTCACTAAAAAATGTTTGTTATAACTAAGGTTCATATATCTATTTAAGAAGATCTTGGAAATATAGATAAAGAAAAATAAGAATATAAAGAATAGTCATTTTATATTGTGACAGTTTGAAAGTGGGTGGACCCTAGAAGAGCATGCCTTTATAGCTAAACCATTCCTGTGGGTGTGAAACTATTGTAGGCAGTAACTTTTGATTAAATTACTTCAATTAAGGGCTTTTGATAAGATTATTTCAGAAAGGCATGACCCAGGGTGGGTCTCAAGTCTCTTATTGGAGTCCTTTATAAATGGGATGGATACAGAGAGACAGAGAGAAAAGACCCAGGAGCTCAGAGAGGAGCCCACAGATGTTGAGAGAGAAAGCCATGAGAACAGGAAGCTGAAATCAGGGAAATCAGAAGCAGGGAAAGAGAAAGCCATAGAAGGAGCAGCCAGAAGCTGGAAGCAACAGATCCCAGAAGGCAGAGACCAGCAAACACTACTGTGCGCCTGATCATCTACAGCTGCAGCTCAGCGAGAAAGCATCTCCTGATGATTCCTTGATTTATACACTTTCACGGTCTCAGAACTGTAAGCCTATAAGTTAATAAATCCTCACTGTAAGCCAACCCATTTCTGGTATATTGCTTCGGCAGCCTTTAGTAAACTAAAACAAATTTATATATACAATTTGAGCACTATGTGCCAGGCTCTGTCCTAAGGTCTGAGAAAATACGGAAACAAAAGCAAAGCCACTGATCTCATTTCAAAGAAGGTAGGCAGAAAATATAAAAAAAATATTTAAATAAAATATGTATGTCAGATGGATAGGGGAGTAATTTCTATTTTATTAAGGGTAGTCAGAGAAGGCTTCATTGTTCCTGTGACATTTGAGCTGATGTCTTGATTTTCAACCTCTTGTCTTATAAATCATGTGCCAATTAATTTCTCTTGTGTGGGATTTGTCATAGCAGCCTGATCAATCAAGACACCAAGTTATTCTGAAGGTTAAATGAGCGAATAGATGTAACATCTTCAAGAGTGTTCATTGTTGGTGTCACAAGTGGGAGAAGCACCTGGGAGAAGTGGGCCATTGTTGTGCCTCTTGACTTACCTCTGAGAAATAGGTTTTGATTACAGAGATTCAGGAAATTGGGTCAACCCCTTTATCTCAATGCATCTTCCCAAGGTGGGCCAAGAGCCCTGGGTCTGAGAGCTCCCAGAGTTGAACAGCCCTCCATGGGAGGCTGGTCAGTTTTCTCCCGGGAAGCTACTGAGGGTATTACTTCATGAGGAGGGCTCTTGCCCCAGCAAGTGGGTCCAATGTGATCATCTGGGAGTTAAAAAATACAGACTTTTTTATACTACTACCAAAGTTTCTAATGATGGAGGGTTGGAAGGGGGCCTAGGAATTTGAATTTTCATAGGTCCTCTAAGTGGTCCTGATGTCCAACCAGGTTGGGAAACCAATTGCCTAGCTGTTCCCAGGAAGTGATTGTTTCATTTACCAGGAAAGCCTCTCCCTTTCCGAGCATCTCTAAGGACCAAGGACTGCCACTGATTGTGGTCCATATGTACCTTTGCTTACCCCTTAATCTCACAAGAGTAAACATACCCTGGACTAATATAACATGCAGAGCTAAGAGCTGTTGTGTGGCAGGGGCTTGCTGCTGATGGAATAGTGTTCAGTGGGTAGATATGAAATGGTGACAATAATTGTGTCTGGTCCTGGGATTGGTTTCCTGGCAATAATTGCTATAAATGTTAAGATTCCTTTGCATCTACCATCCCTCAGAGTCCCAGAGTAACATAGAGAGGGACACTTTCAGCTATTGCTTTGATTCCAAGCAAAACATTAGGTGCAAAAATGTCCCATTGAGGATGCTAACTTCAGTGTGCACATCTTATGGCTCAGATGACAGTGCTGTATGGCCTACAATGTCTGAGGCTTGGATTGCCCTTTGTCTTGCCTTTGCTTCGCTGATTGACCTTGCACTAGTCAAGCCCCACACAGAGTCTAAGCTTTCTCATCTGTAAAATGATTATGTTGGAGAGATAGTCTTCAGATCCCCTAGGCTTGAACACTCTGTGGTTTTATGAATCAATGAAAGCTTTCCAAACAAAGTCTTAGGGCATGTAAAATCACTTAGTAGAAATTTATCATATGTTTCAAGTAGTTGAGAGATGTTGTAGGGAGACATAAAGAAAACAGGCTTTTTATACATCCGAACATATGAGCAGCTATCTGAGGTGGATTACATTTCTGAGAGGCTGGAGGCCAAATCCCAGGTCATAAGTAGCCCAGAACCTAACTATAAATCTGTATAATTTAGGAATTAGTAGCAAGAGACTGAAAGTCTTACTGAAAATTAATTAAACCCTGGCAGTATTTATTACTCCTTTAAGAAGAATTTTGGGTTAATTTAGCAACTCAATTACATGATCAAAGACCCAAGCTTTTTCAATTTTCCTATTCATCATCTTCTGGCTTGGCTATAGTTCCCTTTATGGCTACAAGGAAGCTGACAGTGCTTCAGGGATAACATTCTCAAACAATATATCCTGAAGAGGAAACAGTGGAGGCCAGAAGCTGAGATTTAAGCTCAGTTACCTTTTGTAGACTTTGCCTTGATTCATTGGCCAGAACTGGGTCACATGGTCATACCTGGACAAATCACTGACAGAGGAATGGGACTGCTGTGATTGGCTTAAATCAGTCATCATTCTCTGGGGCCAAACACATTGCCAAAAAAAGTATTAAAGTCCTATTATCACGGAATAAGGGAAGAATAGCTCTTGATTAGGTCAGAAATATTGTATGTCACTCTTTGGGCTACCATCATTCCCTTTTCCAATATATATACTTTACTCCCCAAAGGAGAAGCATCCCAAAATCTCATCTGGGTACTGCGTGCAGCTCAGAACCCAGCTCAGAATCCAGGCTGTTGGGATTTATGCCATCTTCTTCATAAGGTCTTGATGTGGTTCCTGTGATCCAGATGGCTCATAGCTAACAGGCTGCATCCCTAACCAACACCAAATGTGCAGTGGTGGAAAGAAACATTTACTGTAATTAAAACTCCCCATTGATGATGGGGGAAAACAAGACATGCAAATGGCCACTCATACATTGCACATATCAGAGCCTGTGATGGGTTAGTGAAGACTTCCTATCCTGGTGGTGGAGTATCTCCCTTGGCCAGATGGCTTCACGGGGCTATATTAATATCCAATAAAGCAAAAATATTTACTAGAGACAAAGAGTAACATTGCAAAATGATAAAATTATGAATCCACCAAGAAGACATAATGATCTTAAATGTGAACAAACCAAACAACCGAGCCTCAAAATAATTGAAACAAAACTGAATAGATCCAAAAAGATAAAGAACCAAATATATGACTAGGATCAGAAATTTCAACATCTTTATGCAACTGATAGAACTACCAGACAGAATATCAGCAAGGATGTTGAAGATCTGAAAACACAATCAACCAACAAGGTTGACATAAATAGAACACTACACCAGACACAATAATGCATTTTTTCAAGTGCTCATGGAACATTCACCAAGATAGAGCATATCTTGTTCATAAAACAAACATCAATGAATTTAAAATAGTTAAAGTGTGTTTTCTGACAATAATGGAATCAAACAGAAAGACAACGCAAAAATACTTAAACATGTAGAAATTAAGTAACACATGCCTAAATAATTACTGGGTCAAAGAAGATTTTAAAATGCATAGAATTGAATAAAAAGGAAAACACAGTATGTCAAACTTTAGAAGTACAGCCAGAGCAGCACGGAGAATGAAGTTTATATTAGTAAATGCTTACATTAGAAAGAGGTAAAGATTTCATACTAATAATCTAAGTTTTAACCAAATATATATATATATATATATATATATATATATATATATATATATATAATGTAAAACAAAATAAGTCAAAAGTGAGCAAAATCAAAGAAATAACTAGGAGAGAAAAAAGTCATTGAAAATAAAAATATGAAAGCAGAATGAATCTGTGTGCTAAAAATTACAAAATACTGGCGAAAGAAATTACAGAAGGCCTAAGTAACGGAGACACATATCATATTCATAGATTGGACCACTCAACATAGTAAAAATACCAATTGATCTATACATTTAAAGCAATTCCAATAAAAAGTTCAAGCAAGGTTTTCTGTAGACATGGACTTGCTTATGCTAAAATGTTTATGGAAAAGTAGAGGCCCTAAAATAGCTAAAACAATCTTGACAAAGGAGAACAAACTGGAGGAATCGCTCTTCCTGGTATTAAGGCTCAACATATAGCTACAGAATTGAAGACAGTGTCTTATTGGTGAGGAGATAGAAAACTGATCCCTGGAACAGAATACAGTGCCCAGAAACAGACCCACACAAATATGCTTAAATGATTTTGACAAAAGTATGGAAACTTTGATAGAGGAAAGATAGCCTTTTCAAGATATGGTGCTGGAGCCATTGGGCATCTGTAAACAGTAAAGAAACTTGATTTAAATCTCACACTTTGAACAAAAAATAACTCAAAATAAACTATATGTCTAAATGTAAAACATATATTACATTTGTTTAAATATTTGGGGTCTAGGGTGAGGCAAAGAGTTCTTAGACTTGGGACCAAAAGCACAACCCACACAAAATTGATAATTTGGACTTCATTCAATTGGAAGACTTCAAACAATTAAAAATTGTTTGTTCTGTGAACCACCTTGCTAAGAGAATGAAAAGAAAAGCTTCAGAGTAGGAGAAAATACTTGGAAACCACATATTTGATAATGTACTGTCATCTAGAATACACAAAACTCCTAAAACTCATAAATATAAAACAAAATTAAAAAAATAGACAAAAGACATAGGACATGTTTTTACATAGATGGCAACTAAACACATGAAAATATGTTCAACATTATTAGCCATTACGGGAATGCAAATTTAAACCACAATGCAATATTATTACATACCTATCAGAATAACTTAAATAAGAAAATGACAATACCAAAGATGTATAGAAACTGGATCATTCATACATTGCTGGTGGGAATGTAAAATGGTACAAATCTTCTAGAAAATAGTTAAGCAGTTTCTTATAACTCTAAATGAATTGTATTCATATGACCCAGGAACGGCACTCTTGGGCATTTATCTCAGGGAAATGAAACCTTATGTTCACACATAATAGCCAAAACCTGGAAACAACCTGATAGCCTTCAATGGGTCAAACAAATGGTGGTACTTATATGTCATGGAATACTACTCAGCAATGAAAAGGAACAAAATATTAATACACCCAACAACTTGGGATGAATCTCAAGGGAATTATGCTGAGTGAAAAATACTGTTCCCAACAGCTTATATCTTGTATGATTCTATTTATATAACACTCTTGAAATGACAATATTATATTAACATATAACAGATTAGTGGTCACCAGATATTATAAATGGCATTGGAGGTGGGGTGGTGAAAGGTGGGTTTGATTATTAAATGGCTACATAAGGAATCCTTATGGTGATGGAAAGATTCTGTAAACTTGACTCTGGTGGTAGATACATGAGCCTACATGTGATAAAATTGCATGAAATTGCATAGACATGCAAAAAATGAGCACAAGCACCAATGGGTTAGTCTGAATAAGTGGATTGTAGCAACATCATCATCCTGGTTGTGCTATTGGTACCATAGTTTTGCAAGTTGTTACCATCAGCATCTCAAACTTAAAAAAAAAGTTTTGGTAAAAATGCAGCCAACATGAAGTAAATTGAATCATTTCATTCTTGTGTTTAAAACTCTCCCATGCTGGGCCGGCTGTGGCGGTGCATGGCTGAGATCTCCCTCAGCTATGAGGGACTTTGCAGCTAGGAGTGTAGTTAGTGGACAGACTGCAGTCGTGGTGCTTCATGTTCTGCCTCAACTTCCAAGCTGAGTTTACTTTAGCAGTGCCAGCTGGTGACTGAGGACAATGATGCCCTGTGGTGGTTTGGAGTTGTGTGTACCCTAGAAAAACATGCTCTTAAATTTAATCTATTCCTGTGGGTGTGGACGCATTGTAAATAGGACCTTTTGATGAAGATACTTCAATTAAGGTGTGGCTTACCTCATGCACAATAGGTCTTAATTCTCTTCCTGGAGTCTTAATAAGAGAATGAAATTCAGACAAAGAGGGAGAAAGCCATGGAAGCCAGAAGCTGAAAATCAGGGAAACTTGAAAGAGAAGGGAGAGACCAGCAGATGCCACCATATGACTTGCCATGTGATAGAGGAGCCAGGGATCTCTGGCAGGCAGTTTTTGGGAAGAAAGTATTGCTTGATGATGCATTGATTTGGACATTTTCTTGGTTTCAAAACTGTAAGCTAATAAATTCCCATTGTTTAAGCCAACCCATTTCATGATATTTTTCTGGAGCAGTCTAGGAAAGTAAAACATGCTCTATGGCTCACCATTTATAGCAAATAGGATTTCTCTCTGAGCAGCCCTTTGAGCTGGCTATGATTTTCTGAGAACCTCACTTTTGTCTGAAGGTGTCCCCTCTTCTTCCCCAGTGTCAGAATTGCATCCTGCTGTGAGGTCTTCCTTACCAGCTCCTCTCCTTCTTATCTCCCCCTGTCATTATACAAAATACATAGTGTACACTTCTAA
The DNA here is from genome assembly GCA_026826555.1 of Tolypeutes matacus. Classification (NCBI taxonomy): domain Eukaryota; kingdom Metazoa; phylum Chordata; class Mammalia; order Cingulata; family Chlamyphoridae; genus Tolypeutes; species Tolypeutes matacus. The sequence continues at coordinate 9,126,019 of JAKSZT010053840.1, forward strand.
CTCTGTCTTGTTAGAGCTGTCTGCTTTCTGGAGGACCTGAACTGACACACTGGCTTCTCATTGCCTTCAGGATATGCTTGTGGACTAACCATAAGAAATCTAGCGGGTCTACTATCTTCTTCAGCTTCTGAGAGCGCTATCTATGTTTTCCTATCACCTGAACCTTTTTTGCCACTATGAAATTTCTCTTGGTCCCTTGAATTCAAGCTTCTCTCACTATGGGTCCTTGCACTTGCTGTTTCCTTCTGGAAAGCTCTGTTTCTCACCCAAGTAACTCTTACTGCCCTTTGGCCATTGGCTCAGATGTCACTCCTCAGAGAGCTTTCTCCTCATCCCTCCACCCATATCAGACTCCCTTTGCAGATTCTTTGCTCTTCCCTACTCAATAATTATTTGATGAATGTATGACTCTCCCATTACACCGTAAACCAAGACATTAGGTGTTTTGATTGTTGTTGAGTTCCAAGCATCTATTCCAGTGTCTGGCACATGGTTGGGGCTTGGTAAATATTTGTTGAATGGACAGACAAATTGATTAGTTGGAAGAGGATGGCACAGTTTTCTCCACCTATATTCTCTTAATTTCACGAAGTTTTGTGCAAGTTATTTTATTTGGGGAACCAGCAAACATGTAGAGCAATCAATGACTTTGCGTTTCATACACCAATACCTTCCTAAGCCTGTCTGTGCTTAAACTGCAGCCTACTCCCAGCAATACTCGAGGCACTTCTGTATCCTCTGGGGACCCATAATTGCAATATCTTAAGTCTGATGGTGATTTGCTAATCAAGAGTTTTACTTCTTCCTCTAATCCCCTCACGAAATAAAAAAGGAAAGAAGGCCATTACAACAAGGTGGTTTCTCATCCTTAACAAACAATCTTCATAAAATGCTAATTAAGCAATAAATCCAATAGACAAACTGTGAGTGGCTGACTTGCATTTTTTAAGTTAACGAATATTTGTAGTTATATGATGGCTGGCGAGATCATTATGAATTTCCTAGAGTTAATGTTTGACTCCATAAACCTCCCATCTCCCTGAGAGGGGTCATTGTTTAAGTTTCATGAAAATAAACCTTGGGATGGGTCTATGTAAAATACTTTCTTTTTTATGACTCCTGGAACTAAAGTGTTCAGAAGCTCATTTAAAACAAACAAATAACAAATACTACATACATTTGTACATATGCAAATGAATTATGAGGATAAATTATTAGTGTTATGCAAGATAAATGTCTAATGTAACCCACCAAGTTCTAATCAACAACTTATAAAGAGTGATTGATGTTTTAGACCCTCCCCATCATGTCTGGGCACTTGGACTCAAGACCCCAAAACCTCCCCCGCCTTTCCTACATGCCCAGTGCTATGCTGGGGCTGTATCTCAGCTGGTCCTCTGAGTTGCTCTGTGTTCCAGGAACTTCATTAGATAGACAATGAGACAGAGGAGCTGAAATGCTCTATTACTTGCCCATAATCATGTGTGTTCAAAATCAGAGATAGAAGTCATACTCCAGGTTCTAGCACCACAGACTAAAACTTTCCAAGAGACAGATCGAGAACACTTGCCTTTCCTTCCATGTTGTGCTGTTCCAGATTTTTAGTCTTGCTGACCTCTCTCCCTGAAGCACATTTCTTCATCTGGTATACCCCCAGCAGCTTCTACTTGTAGTACCCTCAGGAGCTCAGTCAAAAGCCATCTCTGCTTGGAAACATGTCCTCCATCCCACAAGTGTCCCTGACTCTTTTAGCCTCAACTCTGAACTCTCCAGGCATGGAGTAGATGCTTAGGGAGGGTTTATGAAATCCCCATCCTTTAGAGCCTGATCCTCTTTTCTTTCTTCCCTCCCACACTTTCTGTGTCACCTTGAGGCTGTGTCAGCTTGAATGCATTATCATTATTGTAATGTATTGTATTGTAAAGAGTAGTTGCCTTCAAATTGGCCTATATAAGTGGTTTTGGTGGATCTTGCAATTATTTTCCCCATAGGATCCCGTCTTCAAATACAATATTGCAGGGGATCCAGTAAGTAAGACAGGTAGAGGTGGAGCTCCTCTGCTGGGGCCCTGGGGCCCTGGCAGTTTGGATGTTTCCTGTGCCTGAAGGGCCCCTGAAACAGCATCACAGAATCACCAAGTCACCCTTGGAGCAAAGAGTATAAACTTCAGGGCCAAGGATCTCTTGGGCTCCTTAACTCTCATTATTTTATATATCCAAAGCTGTGATTGTTCTAAGATTGCCAGTTCTGAGATTTTAAGGTTATAGCCTTATCTAGAAGGAGTCCCTCCATCCTTTCAAACAAGGTCCAGAATGGGCTCCCATTCAGAGGGCTGGAGACCCCTGGGAAGTGGAAAATTGATGTTGCTAGGGATAGAAAGGTATCCCTTGCATGAGGCCAGGATATTTCCCTCACATTTTAAGCCTTTCAGAGTTCCCAAAGCATCCTGACAAGCATTAGGCATCTTCAAACACCTGACCGGGAGGGAAGTAGGTAATTGAGAGTGTTCATCAGGCCATTGAGGATGTTCTCATAAAGAGACACTTTAGTGTCTCTTTATCACAAAGATCCCTTGGTAAGATTAATTCCAAAAGTTTTCCAAGCATCATTTGGACTAGAGAGACAAAGATACCTATTGCCTGAAATAGACAAAGTTCATTTCTGTTTTTCATTATTGGCTTGTTCTGGGATCCTGGGGATGTGTCAATGGGAATGATGCATCTATTCTTTCTCTTAACCTCATTATCCCAGCACCCAGCTCTGGTTGGAGCTGACTTCTGAGGACCAGGCAGGACCTGGCAGAGTCAGACATGGCAATCAATGGATTGCCTCTGGCAACCTTGAAACATCTCTCTTCTCTGCCCTCATTTCCATGAGGGGAAGCTGAAGTCATTTCTTCTTCTTTTTTTTTTTTTAAGGGGAGACTGTGAACACAATCCACTAATGAAGCAGGCTTCATATAGGGAATCAATGAATTGATCTGGAACCTGGCAAGAAGTTCACATGGATATTGATACCCTCAAGATGGCTGCTGGAAGAGCCTCGCAATATTTCTGCCATTCAGAATGAGGTTTCCTCTGGAAGCCAGGAGAAGCCCCAGATATTTTCCAGGGGCCTTATAGTTGGGGCCCTTCTGGGGGATTGATGGGTGGGGTAATCAATCAAAACAGCAAACAGCCGGAACTCCTCCCATGCCATTAGCAAAGCGGTGGAATAATTAATGGTTTAAAAGCAGGCGCAAAAGTCTCTCGTTCTCATTCCTCTTGGCTTCTGTGTCAGCTCTCACTGTGCCCCCCTGCATGGATCAACATGCAAGTAAAACCTGGGCATTTATAACCTATAATGGGAAATTGTAGTCTATAAACCAGCCCACTTAATCACTCTTTAGCCCCTTACTCTCTATGGGGGCCCCGTGATCTGTTATTTTCTCCCGTTTCTCTTCCCTTCCCACCATAATAAATTACTGGCCTAACTAACCCTACATGCTCTTGAAATTCATTTCTGCAGCATAGTCAGGAACCTAGACAAAATCAGGTAACACTACGATCACAAATTATGCAGTTGAGATTCCCACAATTGGGGAAATGATAAGGGTCAGCACATCTGGAGGGCAATGGATAAGTCTCGCCCTGGGAAAACCACCTTCGTGATCATGGCATCTTCCCTGACAGGTATATATTGTCATTTCTTCTTAATTATCCTTTTTCTAAAATAGAAAATTCGTTTATGATCCTTAAGAAAGTGGTGAGAGGCTGTGGGAAATCTGCAGTCTCTGGCCTGCCTCCCAGGCCTGCCTCTGAGTGGAAACTCATTGGCCTCAAATATTTGTGGAAGCACATTCTTTGGAAGCACTTCCTATTGAGAAGTGGAGTTTTTCCTTTGAATCAGAGCTGGCCTAAGATGACTCTCCTGACCAATGGATTTCAGTAGAAGATAGGTTCTGTGACAGCCAAAGTTAGGTTGTTAATAGCCTTACACTTTCTGCTCAGGCTCCTGGAACTCTCTTTGGGAGGCCTGAGTCACTTGGATGAGCTGGTTGCATATGGGGGAGGAGAAGATGTGAGGAGAAAAAGTCCACACCAATGTTACAACTCAGGGAAGGGCATGAGGAAAAGGAAGACATTTGGAGAGTGTATCTTTGGGATTGCATTTGGTGCAACTGCCCAGAGCAGTTTCTCTGAGAAAGCAAGAGACAGAGGCCAAAGACTGATCTCATGGGTCATGGAAACAAAGCTAAATGTGTTGGGTCTTCATTCCAAGAGCAACAGGAAGCCTTGGACAGGTCTTAGGATGGGATGGGATGACTTGGTCAGCTGTTGGTCTAGGAAGTACATTAGAGGAGCCTGGAGATGTGCAGAGAGTGCAGGCAGGAGACTGGTGCAGGCACTTGCTGGACCCTTCTCCCTACCAAGTCTGGGATTCCCTTCCTTTTGTTATCGGATTTTGTCTAGGTTCCTGACTATGCTGCAGAAATGAATTTCAGAGCACTTTTGGGTTAGTTAGGCCAGTAATTCATTAAGGTAGGGAGGGAGGAGAAATGGGAGAAAATAACAGATCATGGGTCCCAGAGAGAGGAAGGGGCTGAAGAATGATAAAGTGGGCTGTTTTATAGACTATACTTTCCCACTATAGATTATAAATCCAGGTTTTACTTGAAAGTTGATCCATGCCAGGGGGGCAGGGCGAGAACAGGGCGCAGAAGGCAAGAGACAGAGAGCAGGAGAGAGATTTGACCTTTGCACTTGCTTTTTAAGCCATTTATTATTCCACCCCTTTGCTAATGCATGGGAGAAGTCCCAGCTGTTTGCTGTTTTGATTACCCCACCCATCAATCCCCCAGGTGGGCCCAATGATAATGTCCCTGGAGAATATCTGGGGCTTCTCCTGGCTTCTGGAGGAAATCTCATTCTGGATGGCAGAAATCACACGAGGGATTTCCAGCAGTCATCTTGGGGGTATCAATATCCATGTAGACTTCTTGCCAGGTTCCAGATCCAACTATTGATCCTCTATCTTACTAGCCTGCTTCACTTTGCTTCACAAAACACCTTGACAAAGTGCGGAGAGTAACTTCTCCCCTACCCCTAACACTCAAAGTTGCTCTTATTTCAGAACACTGGATTCTCTCCCCTGGTGGGGGCAGTGGGTTGGGTGGTGGAGATCTGATGACAATATGAGCACCACTCCTCCACTGTGTTCAGATTTGCCCCATTGTTTCCCCCTTGACACCCCCTTCTGTCCTGATAAGTTTCTGCCCATGATGTGCATGCAAATAGACATCCCCATCCCCAGGTGCCCTTGAAACCTATTGGGCAGTCTGAATCTACCTTCCAGTGGATATTCACTCTCAGGATAGTCACCCTCCACCATGGAGCAGAGCCCTAAGCTAAAAATCTGTGTGTCAAATACAGACAACTAGATATTCGGAACTACTCTCCCATGGTAATACATGCATGAATTCCAATAATCAACATTTTAAATACTTTATGAGAAAGCTCTAGGGAACTTGAAAAATGAACTGAAAACAGAGAGGTAAGGGGACTGAAGCTGGGGCTACCCTGAGGGCAAATCCTTATGCAAACCTGAGCTCTGAGGAACAATTGCCTGGCAGGAGGAACTGGAAATAATAGTCATTGGGGAGCTGAAGCCAATACATTTGCTCACTTGCTGGCTAGTTCTTATAAAGCTGGGAAGTCTAAATGGCTAAAGCCTCACGGAAAGAGGACAAATTCTGCCTGCAGTCAAATAGAACCATAAGGAGACTAGTGGCTCCTGATGGGAAAAAATAATAAAATAGTCCTCCTCCTCATCATTACCACTTCCCCTTTGCGTGCCAAGTTCTTCAAGTTTAGTAATTTAAAATCATGATATCCATAGAATAAGTCACCCACAAAGGTGGGAAATCTGCCTAGTCCCAGGCTGCTTGCCTCACGCATCTTGCAAAGCAAACGCAATTCCTCCCAGCTTCAGGGTAAAGCAGGACCCTCTGGGTTCTCAAATATAAAATTTAATTAAATATAAACTCACAAAAAGTTATGAAAAATTACAGAAAGTCAGCATAAAAACACCCCAAACAATAGCAAAATGGATTTAGACTAAAAAGAACTTCATAGATAAAGAATATAAAATGTCTGTATTTGATTTAAAAATAAAACACAGAAGCAAAAAAATGACCAAGGAATAACAGGCTATAAAACTACCAGGCAGATTTAAAAAAAAATAAAATGACTTCTAGAAAGAAAAGAATAGTAATAACAGAATTTAAAAACCAGTGTCTGCATACCAGATTTTTGTAGCTTAGGAGAGAATTAATGAACTGAAGAGAGCTAAAGAAATTACCCTTAATTGGAGAGATAAGGAGATGGATAATATAAATGGCTGATTAACAAGGAAGATAGAATGAAGAAGTTGAATTTGAATTCCAGGAGGCAATAGAGAAACAGTAGAAAAAAGCAATAAATAATGGCTGAGTATTTACCAAAAATGAAGAAATGGATCCACAGATAAAATAAACTCAACTTATACCAAAAGAGATAAATAAATTTTTTAAAAATCCACTATTAGACACATTGTTGTAAAACTGCCAAACAACAAAGATAAAAAAATCTTACAAGCGGTCAGAGAGCAAAGATATTCAACCTAATAAAGAAACAGCATATTTCTCAAAGGCAATACTGGACACCAAAAGACTTCAAAATACTGAGAAAAAGTGACTTTTCAACTAAAATTTTGTAACCAGCAAAACTATTTCTAAAGAATAAGAATGAAATAAAAATGTTTCATATAAACAAAAATGAAAAAGGTCAAACACCACTATATACCCAATAGCAATTTCTAAAGGAAGAATTTCAGGAAGAAAAAAATACATAGATGAGGGCTTCACATTCTGTATATTTTAAGTGAGGAAAGACATTATGAATAAAATAAGAATACATTTAAACAAGCTTTGTATAAAACAATAATCACCACAATGTCTAACTTGTAAGGTTAAAGAAATAAGCTAGAACTAAATAATAGCCCTAAATAGCATAAATATAGGTAAAGATTAATCATTTAATAGCATTCTTAGGTCTTTGTGTTGTTATAAAGGAAGACTGAGATATGTTGTAAATTTACATTTTAAGAGTGTGTATTTGTTTTCTATTGCTGTGGTAACAAATTATTGCAAATTTAGTAGTTTAAAACAACACAAATTTATTATCTTACAATTTTGTATGTAGAAGTCTGATGGGTCTACATTCAAGGTGTTAGCAGGGATGTATTCCTACTGGGAATAATGGGAGAATCCATTTTCATACCTTTTCCTGCTTTTAGGGACCACCCACATTCCTCACTGATCTGCCATGTTCCTCAAGGACTCTTTGGCTGAATACTGATTGAGACTTGCATTTGAGGAAATTTCTTGAGGTAGGTAAAGGTTGGCTTAATGTTCAGAGGTTGATCAATGTAATTCACCATATTAACAAACAAAAAAAGAAAAAAACATGATAATTTCAAAGGATTCAGAAAACACAACTGACAAAATTCAGCATACATTCCTGATAAATAAACCCTGAGCACATGAAAGGTAGGGGGAATGTCTTCAATGTGGTAAAGTGTAGCAACAAAAAAACTACAACTAACATCATACTTAATGGTGAAAGACTGACTATTTCCTCTCAAGATCAAGAAAAAGGCAAAGATGTTTACTCTCTCCACTTTTATTCAGCATGATACTGGAGGTTCTAGCTAGTGCAATAAGGCAAGAAAAAGAAACAAGATGCATGCAATTTGGAAAGCAAATAGTAAAACTGTCTGTAACAGTTGGCTAATTTGATGTAATTATGAATTCCAAAAATATAATTGGATCATGCTTGTAAACTGATCTGTTAATCTGGGCATAATTAGGTTATGATTAGGGCGTTGAGCCCCACCCCTTGGTGGGTGGGGAATCAAATATAAAAGGCATGGCAAGAACAGTTTTGAGTAGCAGTCTTTTGAGAAGCAGTTTTGATGTTGGAAAGAAGGCCCCAGGAGAAGAGAAGCAAGCTGTTCTCCTGATCGTCTACAGCTGAACTTGTGGAGGAAACAGGAGCTAAGCCCGGGGAGAAACGCAGCCCTGGGAAGAGAGGAACCCCAGAAGCCTGAACCCTGGCAAACGCCGGCAGCTGTCTTGCTCTAAAACGTGGCAATGGACTGTGGTTAGAGAAGAAACTTAACGCTTTATGGCCTGGTATCTGTGGACTTCTACCCCAAATAAATACCCTTTATAAAAACCAACCCATTTTTGGTATTTCACATTAGCACCCCTTTGGCTCACTAATACACTATCTTTATTTGCAAACATGATTGTTTATGTAGAAGAGCTGTCGGAAGCTACAAAATAGTTGATGTAACTAATAAGTAAATTTAACAAGGTTGCATGATAAAACATCAATATAGAGAAACATAAAATATGAAATGCTTAGGGATTCTATTTGACACATACATTTGTAACACCTGTAGAGTGAAGCTTCAAAACATTGCCAAGAGAAATTTTTAAAAGAACTAAATAAATGGATATATGTATACCATCTTATTGGGTCAGAAGATATAATATTGTTAAGATGTCAATTCTTCCCACATTGTTCTATAGATTCAATGTGATCCTGGTTAAAATCCTAGCATTCTTTTTTTGTAGGAATGATGGGCTGGTTATAATGTTCATTTGAAAATGCAAAGAGCATAGAATAATAAAAACAACTTTGAAAAAGAAGAAAAAATTTGGAGGGCAACACTACTGGACTTAGGACTTATTAAATAAATGAATTAAGCTATATTAGTTAAGACAGTGTAGTTTTGGCATAAAGATAGACAAATCAATGAAACAGAACAGAGAATATAGAAATAGACCCATATATATTTAGACAACTGATTTTCAATAAAGTACAAAGATTATTCAGTGGAGAAAGGATAATCTTTTCAACAGATAGTGCTGGAACAATTGGATATCCATATGCATAGAACAAATAACCTTGATGCATACCCTGTACCATACACAAAGACTAACTCAAAATGGATCATAGACCTAAATGAAAAACTTAAACTATAACATTTCTAGAGGAAAATATAGGGGAAAAAGCTTTTACAAACGTGGTTACAGGCAAAGGTTAGGCAAAAGTTTCTTAGATATGACACCCAAATCATTGTTCATAAAAGAACAAATTGATAAATCAAGCTTCATCAAAATTAAAAACAACTGTTTCTTGAAAGATATTGTAAGGGAATGAAAAGTGAAAACTTCGACTGGGAGAAAATATTTGCAAAGCTTTTATCTGATAAGGGACTTGTATCCAGATTATATATATATATATTAGTTAAATAATTATAACTAACAAACAACATCCCAATTTAAGCATGAGTAAAATATTTGAGCAGGTAATTCACCAAAGAAAATGGATACATTTAAAAATATATATGCTGACTTAAAAAAGCCAGACTCCCCAGAATAGATACTGCATGAATCTGTTCATATATAATTCCTGAAAATGCAAATTAATCTATAGTGACAGAAAATAAATCAGTGGCTCCCTGGGAAGAAGGGGAGGGTGGGATGGCTAGAAGGGGTGAATTTTGATGGGGCACTTTAGAACTGTTGAGGATGATGAATATATTCATTATATAATTGCAGGGATATTTTCATGGGTATACACATATATTGAAACTTACCAAAATTGTACACTTTAAATATATGTAGTCTTAATAGACTGCATATAATGTCAATTATACCTAAATAAAATAGTTTGAAAAGCCCACTATAAGATACCACTACACACTTATTAGAAGAGCTAAAATTTAAACCATGTTAAGGAATTTCAATTCTCATAGACTGTTGGTGAGCACGTAAGATAATTCAACTACTTTGGAAAACAGTTTGAAAATTTCTTAAAAATTTGAACACACACATACCATATGAGCAACAATTCCACTTCTCGTTTTTTTCTCAGGGACAATGAAGGCATATGTTCCTACAATGACTTGGAGACAGATGCTCATAGCAAATGTCCATCAATAGGTGAATATACTGTATTTTGTGGTATACATGGAATACTAATCAATAAAAAGGAATATATCACTGAAACATACTATACTATGGACTAAGACTAAATTAAACAATAGATGTACAATATATTTATAGAGAAAATTTGTAAGATTCTCCAGACATCAAAGGAGCCTAAATTAAATAAGTAGATAAACATATTCATGGTTGTTCACTCTTAAGGCAAAAATACCACTTCTCTCCAATTTGAGCTGTGGACTTTATACTTGGAGGCACCTGATGGACTGACTCTAAAATGTATCAGGAAAAACAACAGTCTTATAATGTCCAAGATACCCCCCCCAAAAAAAAACAAGGTAAGAAAACTTTCCCTATCAATATCAAGATTTTATGAAGCTATAGATAAAATAGTACTGGCTCAGGAATGGATAGAGTTTTATAGATAGAAACAGACCCACACATTTCTGCAAATCTGATATGACATAAGTAACCTTTAAGATCACTGAGGGAAGAATGGATTAATAATAATTAGATGATTATCCTTAAGAGAAAAATTAAATTGCTTATCTACCTTACATCATGCATCAAATTTAATCCCCTTTGTTTTAAATGCTTAAGTTGAAAAGTAGAACTTAAAAAATTACAAGAAAATCTAGGAAAAAGTTTTGACTCTGTTCCTCCACAAGGTATGAATAGCACAAACCATAAAGAAAAAGACTGATATATTTAAACACTTTAAAAATAAAACAAGCAACACAAATTTTTAAAACCCCACCAAACCTCTGTTCTTTAAAAGGCAACATTAAAAAGGTGAAAATGTAGCCAACAACTGAGAGAAGATACTTGTAATACATAAAATAAAGAGAAAAAGAGAATTCAGAATATAGAAGGGAAAAAATTACTGAGAAAAACACTAACAATCCAATAAATAAACAAGCAAAAAGACATGAAAAAGAATTTCATAGAGGAAATATAAAAGGTGACTACATATGTAAAAAGTACTCTTTATTAAAAACAAAGAAAATATAAATGTACCTCACTAATGTAAGATGTTGATAATAAGGGAAAATGTGTATGTGGTGGGTTTATATGGGAATTCCCTATACATTTTTAAAAAAGATTTATTTATTTATTTTCTCCCCACCCTCACTGTTTTGCGCTCGCTGTCTGCTCTCTCTGTGTTCTTCTATGTCTGCTTGTCTTCTCTTTAGGCAGTACCGGGAACCGATCCTGGGACCTTTCAGAGTGGGAAAGGGATGCCCAATCTTTTGCACCACCTCAACTCCTTGGTCTGCTGTGTCTTGTATTGTCTGTCCTCTGTGTCTCTTTTTCTTGTGTCATCTTGCTGTGCCAGTTCTCTGTGTGGGCCTGCATTCCTGCACGGGCCAGCACTTTTGTGCGGGCCAGCAGTTGGTGTGAGCCAGCTCTCCACTCAAACCAGCTCATCATGCAGGCCAGTTTGCCTTTCACCAGGATGCCCTGGGAATTGAACCCTGGACCTCCTATATGGTAGACAGGAGCCCATTGCTTGAGCCACATCTGCTTCCCTCCCTATACTTTTGATGTAACTTTTCTATAATCTAAAACTTCACTTAAAATTGTTTATTATGAATTTTAGAAAAAGAAAACACAAATTAAAAGAAGAGAAGGTAATATTTAACACCCACCAGTTTGACCAAAAAAAAAAGGACAACACCAAATTTTGGTGAGGATATGGAGAAAAGTCACTTTTCTCTTTTGCTGGTGGAAGTCAGCACAATGCCTTTGGGGAAAAAAATAGCATTATCTTAGAAAGTTGAGGGTATGCATTCCTTGTCATCAAGAAATTCTACTCCTATGAGAAAACTTTTTTGCTAGAGAAAATCTTGCACACGTGCACCAGGAGACTGGCACAAAAAAGTTTATAGCACAAGGGTTTATGATAGTAAAATCTGGAAATGAATGCAAATGTCCATCTATGCCTGGTGTGTTCATACAGTGAGATACTACATGGAAGAGAAAATGAAGGTGCTACAGCCACATGTTTCAGCGTGGATGAATCTCAAACACAAATGGTACGTGAAAAAGGCAAGTCATTGTAGAATACATACGTGTAATGTCTTTTCAACAAAATTTTAAGTATTAAATATTTAAAACATATTGGGCAACACATGTTGCCCAGCTTTAATGAAAATAAAGGGGATGATAAACCTAAACATTAGGAAATGTTTAGGGATTTGATTGGGACTAGGCATTTAGAAGGCATCAAAGTAATTCATCTATTTATTAAGCTGGACGGTAATGACATGGGTGTTAATTTTATTTTTCATAACTTTAAGTTGATTCATACTTTTAAATGTAGGAAATAGTTAATTTTGACGATAATTATTATCAAAGCTTTTAGGTCAAGCTGTAAACTTCTGGTGTTGATCAGAATAATACCAACGATTCCTTGAACAAACCCAGACACTGTGTGAAAAACACTGCATTTCAGGAGTTGAAGGTGGCTTTTTAAAAACTTTTTATTGCAGCAACCAATAAAAAGCAGCACAAAATTTCCCTTTTTAACCATATTCAATTGTACAACTCATTAGTATTAATTACATTCACAATATTGTGCTACCATCACTGACATCCATTATGTTTCGTTTTTCATCTCCTCAAATGGAAATCATTCATACCTTATGCTAGATCTCCCTGTCCCTGGTGACCTATAAACCAACATCTGTCTCTAGGAGGTTTGGTTCTTCAAGGTATTTAATATAAGTGAGAGCATAAATATTTGTCTTTTTGTGTCTGGCTTATTTTGCTCAATATGATGTGTTCAAGATTCATCTGTGAAGCAGCATGCATCAGAACTTCATTCTTTTTGTGGCTGAATAATATTCCATTATATGTATATGCCACATTTTGTTTATCCATTTGTCTGCTGATGGATATTTGGGATGCTTCCATCTTTTGGCTATTGTGAACAATGCTGCTATAATCATTGGTGTACAAATATCTGTTTGAGTCCCTGCTTTCAATTCTTTTGGGCATAAACCAAGAAGTAGGATTGCCAGATGATATGGTAATTCTATTCAAAATTTTCTGAGGAATTGCCAAATTGATTTCCACAGAGTCTACACCATTACCCAGTGCCAACAACTATGTATGATATTTCCTATTTTTCTGTATTTGTGTCAACATTTTTCTAGCTCCATTTTTTTACTTTTAAAACATTATATGACACTGGTATCTTCAATAATAGTCACTCCCAAAGCCGAAGTGTTGCCATGTTTGGCCCATCTGGGAGGGACGTTGGATGACCAGTTGCCCCACCAGAGATGTGGTTCTTAAATTTTCCTTAGAAAATGTCTCCATCAGTTGGATGTGGATGAGCTGATAACGAAGAGACAGAAATTGGGGGGTGGGCACCAGGGAGAGGAAGGGTGTCTTCTCAATCCCTGTACTCAGATTACTGGAATGATCATTTTTCTATGAATTATTTGATAGTTTGTACAACCTTAGTTAAAAAAAGAGAGTATTTGCAAGGCTTTGGCTGCTAAATGACCAGGCTGTACATTTGCAACATCATTAAAGCACTCATTAATTAGTTTTCCACAGTAGCTGCAATGTTTGCAATTGGAGTTACATCAGCGTTGCTCCTACTTAAAACTGGGGTTGAGCAGGCTGAAACAAGGGGCCCTCCTACCAAACACAGCCTTCTTTCCAGAATGAGTGCATAGAAGCAATTTTCTCAGTTGGAGGTTACTTTTGCATGTTTTTTTTTCTTAAGACATTGGCTAATCTGCCTTCCTGTGGCTTTCCTATACTAGGGTCCGGGGTAAGGTGATATCCGGTTTAGTTGCAGTTATGTGTTTGGTCATGCGTTAATAGATTTCCTGACAAGAAGAGAAATATACAGGGATTCAGATGTGTCTAGAGCCCATCCTTAGAGGCTCACATGCAGCCAAATGCAAGAGTGAGCATCAGCTCCATCAGCATAGAACTCCAAAGCCTGGACAACCAGACAAGGTCACTGACATTCCTTGATGTCTACGTCACCTTTGGTGGCTGGAAAACAGACATATTCTTTCAATGTTCCCGACTAATGGGATGGGACTGAACCTAGGTGGGTGCTCAGCAAGTGTCTGATGGCATGACTGCAAGGATGGATGGCTGGGCTCCGCCAGTGTAAACACTGCATTCAGCTAGAGTGGGCGCCACACACTCACCAGAATGGATGTCATAGCTCTGATGGTAATGAACCCAAAGTGGATCCTGCAGTGCTGGTGGTGAGTGCTGACCCAAGAGTGGATACCACAGTGCTGATGAAGAGTGCTGAACCCAGTGTAGACACTGAAGCTCTGATGGTGAGTGCTGAACCCACTGTAGACACTGCAGCTCTGATGGTGAATGCTGAACCCACTGTAAACACCACAGTTCTGACAGTGAATGTTGAACCCAGTGTGGACACTGCAGCTCAGACAGTAAGTGCTCAACCCAGTGTAGACAGTGCATGCAGCTCTGATGTTGAGTGCTCAACCCAGTGTGGACACTGCAGCTCTGATGGTGAGTGCTGAACCCAGTGTATACACTGTAGCTCTGATGGTGAGTGCTCAACCTAGTGTGGACACTGCAGCACTGATGGTGAATGCTGAACCCAGTGTAGATGCTGCAGCATTGACGGTGAGTGCTCAACCCAGTGTGGACACCACAGCACTGATGGTGAATACTGAACTCAGTGTAGACACTGCAGCACTGACAGTGAGTGTTCAATCCAGTGTGGACACTGCAGCTCTGATGTTGAGTGCTCAACCCAGTGTGGAAACCGTAGCACTGACGGTGAGTGCTCAACCCAGTGTAGACACTGTAGGGCTGATGGTAAGTGCTCAACCCAGTGTGGACACTGCAGCACTGACGGTGAATGCTGAACCCAGTGTGGACACTGCAGCTCTGACAGTGAATGTTGAACCCAGTGTGGACACTGCAGCTTTGATGGTGAGTGTTGAACCCAGTGTAGACACTGTAGCTCTGATGGTGAGTGCTCAACCTAGTGTGGACACTGCAGCACTGATGGTGAATGCTGAACCCAGTGTAGATGCTGCAGCACTGACAGTGAGTGCTCAACCCAGTGTGGACACCGCAGCACTGACAATGAATGCTGAACCTAGTGTAGACACTGCAGCACTGACAGTGAATGTTCAACCCAGTGTGGACACTGCAGCTCTGATGTTGAGTGCTCAACCCAGTGTGGACACTGCAGCTCTGACGGTGAGTGTTGAACACAGTGTAGACACTGCAGCACTGATGGTGAGTGCTCAACCCAGTGTGGACACCGCAGCACTGACGGTGAATGCTGAACCCACTGTAGACACTGCAGCACTGACGGTGAGTGCTCAACCCAGTGTAGACACTGTAGTGCTGATGGTGAGTGCTCAGCCCAGTGTGGACACCGCAGCATTGACAGTGAATGCTGAACCTAGTGTAGACACTGCAGCACTGACAGTGAGTGCTCAACCCAGTGTGGACACTGCAGCTCTGATGGTGAGTGCTCAACCCAGTGTGGACACCATAGCACTGATGGTGAGTGCTCAACCCAGTGTGGACATCGCAGCACTGACAGTGAATGCTGAACCCAGTGTAGACACTGCAGCACTGACGGTGAGTGCTCAACCCAGTGTGGACACTGCAGCTTTGATGGTGAGTGCTGAACCCAGTGTAGACACCGCAGCACTGATGGTGAATGCTGAACCCAGTGTGGACACTGCAGCTTTGACAGTGAGTGCTCAACCCAGTGTTGATACCACAGTGCTCACGGTGAGTGGTGAACCCGGTGTAGACACTGCAGCCCTCAAGGTCAGCGCTGATTCAAGTGTGGACACCGTAGGGCTGACTGAGAGCTCAGAACCCAGTGAGGACACTGTGGTCTGATGGTGAGTGCAGAAGCGTGAGTGGGCTTTGCAGGCCAATCCAGCTGTGTGTGTTCTGAGAGCAGGTGATTTCCACATTTAAATGAGAGCATTTATTGAACACCTACAACAAACCAGCTACTGTGCTAAGTACTTTTCCTGCTTGCTCTCGTTCAGACCTCTCATTTATGCACTGTTATTTTCAAGTTATAGATGAGAAAATAAAGGCTTAGTGAAATTAAGGTGATTTTCTGAGCTCTCAGAGCCAGTTAATGGTGGTGCTGGGATTTTGTCCAGGTCCATCCAGTTCTGAATGCTTGTAACTTTTTTCTATTAAACCATGCAGCATCCTTTTAAAGGTGTTCCGTGTGTCTGTTGAATTCAATCCACAGAGACCATATGGAAAATTCCGGCTCTAAACACTTCTTTGCCAGCAATAGCAGTTTGCTTATTAGTTTTCCACAGCAGATCAGCTGTACAATGACCTTACCTTTCCACTCTTTTTTCGTTCTAAATGTAACTAATAGTAGATAAATTTTAGTGAGAGATAGAAGGAAAAAACAAAAGTAAAAAAAAATTTTTCTGGCTTTGACTCTCCACATTACAAATGCTGTAAATTGGACTTTCTCTGTAAATTGGACCTGCCCTAGCATCTGAGGTCCCCTACCCCACCCCACCACCACCATCTACATTTCCAGGGCTCAATCCTTACGGGCTCACAGGAGTCAAAGTTTCAATGAGGCTGAGAAGTGAAGAGTTGGCCGTCAGCTTCCTGGAAACGAGGAGCAGTAGATATTCCCTTAGATATAGGACCTTCGCCAGACATGCGGCCCCTTTTGTGTGGGTCTTTGTATAAATAGGTTCATGGACAGTGCCTCCTCAGGAATTTCACAGACCTGGGCTCTAGTAGAAATTAAGAGTGAATCACTCCTGCTGGGAAGAATAAGAAAGAAAGCAAATTAGGGGTTAAAAATGGTGAAGGGTGAGAGATATGGTGAGTTTTGGGAAATGCCCAAAGGCCCTGTGGGAGGGTTTACTGCACTGTGGGTGGGGTGGAGGGGTGCTCTGGGCTCCGGGGGGTGGTGTTGGGATGCAGAAAGCGTGGGTCCAATCTTGGGCCAGGGAATCAGAAAAGCAATGGGTTTCATTTAAACATCATTTTTGTGATGGCTAAGTTCATGTGTCATCTTGGCTCCATTATAGTGTCCAGTTGTTTGTTCAAGCAACCCCTGGCCTGATTGTTACTGTGAGGGTATTTAGTGGATTTAAATCATTAGTTAGTTGATTGCATCTATGGCTGATTGCATCTACACTCAACAAAGGAGATTGCCTTCAGTGATGAGAGAAGTCTTAACCAATCAGTTGGAGGGCATTTAAAGGCAGAACTGAGGGTTTCAGCAGTCAGAAAAGAAGAATTTCTATCCTTATTTCAGCCAGTCAGCTTCTGGGGAATTCATGAAAATTTTCATCAGAGTTCCTGGCTTGTGGCCTGCTCTTTTAGTTTTAACTCCCAGCTGCTAAAATAAATATCATATGATGGGGTGGCTTTAACACAGGAAATTTATTAGCTCACAGTTTTGAGGCTAGAGAAGCCAGCAAGGTGATGCCTTCTTCCCAAAGACTGTGGCATTCTGAGGCTGGCTGCCAGCAGTCCTTGGTTCTTGGCTTTTCTATCACATAGCAATGCACATGGCAGCCTCTCCTGGCTTCTCTCCATCTGACTCTCCTTCTGCCTGTAAAAACTCCTGTCATCCAGATTAAAGGCCAACCTGATTAAGCGGGGCCACACCCTAAGTGAAATCACGTGTTGGAGAGATACTATTTACAATGCGTCCACGCACCCCAGAAGGCGAGCCAAGACCAAGAGCATGTCCAAACTGGGGTACACAATTCAGTCCACCGCAATATGTATGTATGATTCTACTTTTCTTTATACTTTTTAAATATTTTATAAAGTAGAAGTAGTGAATATTCATTAGATTTATAATAATAAAGAAAGGCATATTTATTGCATGGAGGATAAGACAAAATCTCCTGGCATGCATATTCTTTGTAACAAAGCAAGGAGAGTTTGCAAGTACACCAATGACAGTGAGTGTGTGTGTGTGTTGGGGGGGATTCTGCAGTGTGCTTAATTAGCAGGATGTATGGGAACCAACTGCAGGCACTGGCATGTCTGCCCCATAAAATCTAAGCCCACTCTCAATCGGAAACAGTCAGCGTGAACATGATCCCAAATTCCTCAAGACCGAGGAGTGAACAAACATAAGAGGGGAGTGTAGCCATGCACCAAAGTCGATTTACTGTTACTGTAGTTACCATGTGGTAAGGGAAGAACTTGTAACCTTAATCTGAAGATAGTGGTTGCCACAGGTTCTGAGGGAAGGGAGAAGGATGAATAAGTGGAACACAGGGTACTATTAGGGTATTGGAATTGTTCTGTGTGATACTGCAAAGACAGATACATGACACTACTTTTGTCAAAGCCTATAAAACTGTACAGCATAAAGTGTGAACCGTAATGTAAATCTAGTCCTCGGTTGGGAGCAATGCTTCAATACTAGTTCATCAATTGTAACAAATGTACCACACTAAGATGTTATTAATAGGGAGAAATGTGTGTGTGAGTGGGTGTGAGTTATATAGGAATCCCCTATATTTTTGATGTAGCTTTTCTGTAATCTAAAACTTCTCTAAAAATAAAGATTATTATTGCAAAAAAAAAAAAAATGCATATATGAAGTGTGTGAGGTGCCAGCAATGGGCTATTATCCTCGGAAATTTTAGGAGCCAAACTCGCAGAAGTGGAAACTGGAAACTCCTGTCCATTCAGGGGGCTCCATGGAGAGGGGACAAAGGGTGCTCATGAGACCCCAGGTACCTCTCATTCAGCCCCCGGAGCTGGGGACTCAGTGTGATGCACTTTTCCAGAAGGAGCTTCCACCCAGACATCTGAACAGGAAAACAGAAGAAACCCAGGCTGTGATTTAGAGCAGAAAACTAAGAAGCAGAGAGAAAAAACATTGTCTGGATACACTACTTTCAGTGTCATAGAAATAAATGAGATTCTTTTTTAAAAAATGTGTTTTAAGTTTAAATGTTCCCAAGAATCCTTATCCAATTTTTTTAGTTGACAAAAGAAAAAGCACTCATCAGTGCTTACTTGGCATTGAATTCATTTCCCTCGCCCTCTCCACATTCAAATCTGTTGTCAGAAATAGCTTTTCACTAAGGTCCAGCATTAGCATCTCAGACTCTGCAGCCAGAGAAGAAACATCTATTCCGTACCAGAATTACATACAGGGCCATTTTTTCCCCGAGACTTCCCACGGTCCAAGCATATGATTCTATGGAGGGTTTTGGGACAAGAGCACACTGTGTCTCCTTGGTCCCCTGGGTATTTGGTTAGAGCACAGAGCCCCTGAGCAGCACCTGAGGTGCTGTCAGCTTAGAGTGTGTCCTCCTTACCATATGGAATATGGAGCCCCTGCCCCCCCATGAGGCTGTGGGCACCACATGGTGTTCTCACCTCCCTGGGTCTGAGAGGCTGCCCCTTGTTCCTGGAGTACCTTCTCCTCTACCTGATCTCTTTTGTGAGACAAATGTTATTTCTCCTTCCAATCTCAGTTTGCAGGTGTCACCTCTGGCTGGAAGCTCTCCCTGACTGCCCAAGGCTGGCCCAGCATCCTCCTGGGCTTCTCTCTTGTCATCAAGTTAGCATGTTCATTGTGGGATGCTATTGGCCTTGACCAGACTTCATGGGATATACTTTTGGGTTGCCTCCACCATGCACCCGTGAGTGTAAAATTACCTGGTAGATGCCTGGCACAGTGCAGCGGCTGGTGGTGGTGGCAGCAATACTTATGGTGCCCAGCACTTAACTCAGCACTGACACATTGTCATGGGCAATGCCAGCAGCACATGCAGGAGCTTCTGATGCTGGTGACCAATATGGTGAGAATACATCAGGCCCACTGTGACCCTCAGTCTCTTTGCAGCAGGGATGTGCAGAATCGGAATCAATCCCCTGGACAGCAGGGATGCACAGAATTGGAGTCACCTGGGCACATTTATAACCCCCCTGAAGCCTATGTTTCACCCCCAGAAATTCTGACTTAACTGGTCTGTGGTTTGGTTTGGGTATAGGGGTGTTTAGGAGCTCCCTGGTTGTTTACTGGTAGCCCAGGTGGAGAAAAGCTACTTCCCTAGTCCTCGACCGCCTGTGGTCCTGGGCCTTGGCTGTCGTCAGCTCTCCGTGGTTTGTTCTCACCCACACAGGGACAGAATGCCCACAATGCCAGCGCCCTTCTTCTCCATCACGTGTGGTGAAATCTGACTCATCTATGACAACCTACTTTATGTCCTACTTTCTGCAAGAAATCTTCTCCTGACCAATCTAGTCTGTTCTGTTGTTTTGTTCTAGATGTGTGGTTGGTGTTTTCTGCAAAATGACCCACTGAATCTGACAGAGGGACAGAAACAAATGCTTGGGATTTAATGAATTGGCTGCAACTGTACTGGGGCTTAAGTTGGACTACCCTAAAACGCCACCAGAATTTCTAGAATATTAACACTCTTGTATGACTTCTAACTGTGAGCAGTTTTCTCTGCAAACGTTTCTACAAATGTTTCCTCTGGTCAAGGAGCATAATTTGCTCACATGCCTGATCTTCCTAATCAAAAGCCAGCAGAAGTTTTATGGCAATAATTAAAATACTATACATTTTTGTAAGGGATATTTTTACTTGTGTGCTTGTTTCATTAAATTCTACAGTGGAGCTCTTGGGATGCCAGATGCTTCCTTTTTAAAAGATTCTTTTTTTGTTGTTTTTATTATCTAGTTGCCATATCATTCACTTTCTCATTCTTTCAACAAATTTCAACTATATCCTCAATAATGATATTACTAGTATCACAATGTATCAATCACCTACAGGGAAGGTGAGCAGTAAGCATTTATTTTTTTCTTTAAACTCTCACAACAAACACTAGGAAGAAATACCTTCTATTTTACCAATGAGGGAACTTGGTCTCAAAAAAGTTAACCAAATATTACCAGAGGCCACAGAGTCAAACATGCAGTTTGAACCCAAATACAGCTGATTCCAAGCCTTTTCTCTTTTTACCTTGCTATTTTCCTCTGAATTTTTATTAATATTGATAACTAGCATTTATTGCTAGATACATAAGCTAGGTTGTAAAGACCATATGAAGAAGCAACAAAAACATGCTTTAAAGCTTCTTTGGTGAATTGGTTAGAATACCACATCTCCAAAACACAGAAAATAAACCAGAGGAAAACACAGTATCGTGTCAATAGTAGTTATTTCTGGATGGCAGGGTTAGATTGACTTTTTCTTCTGTGACCATTTATAATATAGATGTGGATTGTTTTTGTCTCAGAAGCAAGAAATATAATTTGTTACAAAAATCTCATTAGAGAGGAAAATGGACATGAACTAGTTGGACAGTTCCACAGGACAGTGTACAGCTGTCACTACATACGTTGTATGCTATAAGTGCGATAAGAAATCAAAGGTAGAGCTGGAAAGGCCAAATAAATTCTTACCAGAGGTTGGGCTGGAATTTGAAGAACTGATGGGCTTTAAGAATGGGAATCTAAGCACCTCTTAAAATATATGTATATATATATATAAATAATATTTTTGTAAGCAAATGCACATATATGCATATATATTTATATATCATTTTACAAATATTGGTATGTATTGTGAGAATTTTGATTTTTACCCACAATAAAAAATAAATAAATTAAAAAAAAAAATTACATAGAAAAATGAAAATACAAGTTTTAGAAAATTGTCTGTCAAATAGAATGGACTAAATAAATGTGAGATATTGTTTACAAAAAAAAAAAAAAGAATGGGAAGGGACAGACAAGGAGAACGACTTGGGTGAGGCCCTGGGAAGGACAGGCTGCTCCTGGGACAGCAGGTAGGCTGGTGGTTGCCTCTGCCTCTCCTGGGCAGCATCCTGTGTGTGTTCCTGCTATACCTGCAGGGTCGGGTTATCAGGAACAGAACTGTGCTCAAGTTTTGTCAAATGGTACAGGAAGGGATGGAGCTCAGAGCATGAAGACACACAGGAAGGGGATTTCAGTTGGTGTTTCTGGCATCATTGCCTGCCTGGTTTACCTAATTTCTCTGTCAACATTAACATCGTCTTCATCTGTGTTATGGTAAGGTCTTTGTTCCCAACCTTCTTCTGAATGAGGAGTTCTCCATGTTAGCATATCTTCTCAATGTGTTGCTTGAGAATGAATAACTGAATGAACCTCTTTTCATGAATGAGGAAAGTAGACTGAGCTGTAGAGAAGTATCTACCTTGTCCAATGCTGCAAAAACACTTGGCTTAAGGTCTAGCTTACTCAGAGACCTTGCTCCTTTCATTACATCCCTCAGTCTGTAGCACAGTGAGTGAGAGAGAGATCTTTGAACCAAAAACCCTTAAGTACCCATACCCTTGAGTCAGAGAATCCTTTGTCTCACCTTCACCAGGTGTAAGGGTCACCTGTGGGCCCCTAACCTTGATGGCTGCAGCTGGTGCCTGATATGAAGCTCACCCTATTTCATCAGGTAGCTAGGAAGAGAAGAGGTCAGAAGACAAGACTCTTTCCTTTCATTAGACATCCTAAGACTTTCTTGTTTGTCCTCTCACAGGCTCTTTGGATGCTAGGCTCTGCCTCCTGCTTACCTACCTGCTCTTCGGTTCTTCTTCAACCTGAATGATTTCTTTGGACTAGGTAATTTTCTTGCCCTGATGTTCTAAGCCTACATCCTCTCTCTAGCTTATTCAGACTCCTCTTCCTGGTGCCTTTGGGCCAATGCTGATCAATTACTTCTCATGCCTCTTGGAAAGGGGCAGATATTCTGAGGGCTGGGCTGGCAGTGAGGGAGGGACTCCTTTTGAGCTCGAGCTCCAAGCTCAGGTTGAGGCCGACATGGGCATGGTAGATGGGGAAAGGAAGGATCAGAGCCACAGCTAGAAGCAGGTGGGTGATATGGTCCTGCTCCCCAGGCCTCCCCAGAGCTTCTGGTTTTTGTATTAGTCTACTACTGAGCTTAATATTTCCCAATATTGGTGTTTTTGTTTCCTGGGGCTGCTATAACAAAATTACCACAAGCTTGGTGGCTTAAAACAGAAATTTATTCTCTCTCACTTGTTCTGGAGGCTGGAAGTCCAAAATCAAGGTATTGGTAGGGATACATTCCTTCTAGGGAAGAATCCTTCCTTGCCTTTCCCAGCTTCCCGTGGCTCCTGGAGTTCCTTGGTTTGTGGAGCCTCACTCCAGTGCCTACCTCCATCTTTTT
Source organism: Tolypeutes matacus (assembly GCA_026826555.1). Lineage (NCBI taxonomy): Eukaryota > Metazoa > Chordata > Mammalia > Cingulata > Chlamyphoridae > Tolypeutes > Tolypeutes matacus. The sequence goes on from JAKSZT010053840.1 coordinate 9,149,241, forward strand.
CAGCCTTCTCCTCTTTTGTCTCTTCTAAGGACACATGTCATTGGTTTAGGGCCCATTAGGCTGATCTCACCCCAAGACCCTTAACATAATGGCAACTGCAAAGACCCTTTATCCAAATAAGGTCATATTCACAGGTCCAGGTTTTAAGGCAGAGACATGTCTTTTCATGGGGCCACCATTCAATCCACCATAACTGGTAATTGTGTTCTAAAGAGACAGGAGAGGACAGGTCAGCCTTTCTGTTCATGAATGATTTACATATCCTTTCCACTTTCATAGTACTTTTAGAGTTCCAGCAAGAAGCAAAATCTGCAGAGCACGGAACAACGAGTACAGATGATAGGTCAAAAGCAATGGGAGGGCTCAACAGAAATATTGGCTCTAAGTTCTTAATTTTGAAGATATTTCTTTTGGGGGATAGTTTTTTTTTTTTTTGGTGGTGGTGGTGGTGGGGGAAATGACACATAAAATTCATGTCGTGCCTTGCCAAAATTACTCTGAATCTGAATAATTGTCTCCTGAATGAGTGAATGAATGAATAAATGGACGAAGGAGTTAAACATTTAGAGGGAAAATGGTTTCAGTGGCATGATTCCAGTGGGAATGGGAAGGCAGATGTGTGGGTACTGTCTTCACAGTTATCATCATCTTCTTCATTATCACTGACACCTCAGTTTCATCGTCCTTTACTGCTTCCCAAGGGCTTTTCCACAGCTTTGGTTTTATAAGATGATAGAAATAGGATGGATTGGGATTCTGTGGGCCACTTACTTCACTTCTCTGAGCCTCAGTGCTTTTAATGGTAAAATGAGATAATGTGTGCAGAGTAATTTTCACAAGAAACATATAAGTGCTCAATAAATAAATGCTACACTTCAGGCCACCATTTGATTATCCTGCAAATTTGCTTTCTGTCTGCCTTTCAGGATCCTTTCCCAGTAAGCTTTCTTTTAGGTTAACCTCTTATATTGAGGAAGGCAGAAAACTATCTGCTTTGAAAGTCTTGGTCAGAGCTAGAAACTAGGTGGAAAAATATCTTGCCTCAATAATTAAGCTCAATCTGTTAGGGTGAAAAAATTAAAACATCATTTGAAACATGGAGTATCTTTTCCTTGCATAGCTCCACAATCCCAATAAAACATAAATACATTTTAAAATATAACACTAAAAATTTAAAACAAAATCCATTGTATTGTAATGAAGAATGAGCAAAGGGATTCAGTCAATTTGATTCAATTCATTCAATATTCATTGAACTCTTATGGGGACGATGGAGGTTCAAGAAAAAGTAAAGTCAAGGACATGCCCTCTGAGAGTATCTGATCAAGTAGGGTTGTGAAGAGCATTTCAGGGGATAGGTGGAGTTGCAGCTATTGAGAAGGATGGTGTTGTTATTTACCAGAACCTGCATCTTAAAATACATTTCATGACTATTTTCACGATGCTGACATGATAGTATCATGATTTGGAATACAGCTCTATCAACCCATTCCCTAAATCCCCAGATGTTTCTGTGCAAATTAATAGGGCCACCAAACAGACTTCAACCAGAAAGAGCACTCACTTCCTGAAACTCTAAGTGAAAGGAAGAGGTATGAAAAACAAGACATGTGTGAGGCTCACCGAAACAAAATCCATTCTCTTAAACAATGAACAATTATTGAGCACCTATTATGTTCCAGGTACTTGTCCAGTGCTGATTTTGGGAGATATAGCAGTGAACAAATCACAGTCCCCTGAGGACCTTGCAGTTTTCTGGGGGAAGACATAAAATAAATAAGTAAAATATATGCTATTTTAGATGTTGAAAAATGACAAGGAGTAAAACTGAGAAGGATTGGGGGGATAGGAAATGTTGGTGGGTGTTTTGAAATTTTAGGTTGGGTGAACAGGGTGGAATGGTAGACTAAATAATAGCCTCCCCAGAGATGCCCACTGTGGTGGTTTGAAACTATATGTGCCCCCAGAAAATTATGTTCTTAAAGGTAGTCCATTCATGTAGGTTTAAACCTATTGTAAGTAGGATCTTTTGATTAGGCTACTTCAATAAAGCATGGCCCAGGGTGGGTTTTAATCCTCTTACTGGAGCCCTTTATAGGAAAATAAAATTCAGAGAAAGAGAGAGAAAGCCATGGAAGCAAGAAGCTGAAAACAACGAAAATTGGGAGAGAAGGGAGAGACCAGTAGATGCTGCCATGTGCTTTGCCATGTGACAGAGGAGTCCAGGATTGCTGGCAGCTTGTCTTTTGGGGGAAAGCATCACCTTGATGATGCTTTAATTTGGACATTTTCACAGCCTCGAAACTGTAAGCTTGTAAGCTAATAATACCCACTGTTAAAAGCCAATCTATTTTATGGTATTTGCTTTCAGAAGCTTAGCAAACTAAAACAGATAGTGGAGAGGAGAAATATAGGAAGCAGGGCACAGGTGAGGCTTACTGAGACAGAATCCATTCTCTTATTCAATGAACAATTATTGAGCACCTTTTATGTTCCAGACACTTGTCTCATGCTGATTCTAGGAAATGTAGCAGTGAATAAAACAAATCACTGTCCCCACGGAGCTTACAGTTTTCTGGGGAAGGCATGCAATAAATAAGAAAATATATAATATTTTAGATGTTGAAAAATGACAAGGAGTAAAACTAAGGAGGATTGGGGGATAGGAAGTATTAGTGGATGCTTTGCAATTTTAGGTAGAGTGAACAGAGAGGAGTGGTAGACTGAAAAAGGGCCTCTCCAAAGATGCCCACACTTTCAGTCCCCAGAATATATGAATTTGTGTTTATATGGCAAAAAGGAACCCTGCAGATATGATTAAGTTAAGATCTTGATATAAGGAAACTATTATTTTTTTTTTTTTACACTTTTTAATATAGTAAACTTTATTTTTAAAGAGGTTTTAGATTACAGGAAAGTTACATCGAAAGTATAAGGGATTCCCATGTACTCCCTCCCTCTCCCACATCATACCTTATGTTTAAAAAATGTAGCAGTACAATTTATTATGATGTATCTGTAAAAGCTACTCATTAAAAATGTACATTTAAAAAAATGACTTACTTGTGATAAGGACTAACCTACCTACAGTAATGATAGAAAAAAATAAAACCATCTTTGTGACATTTATCAGTACTTTACACATCTAACAAATACTGAAGGGGGCAACTACCATTGCTATGGCTTCTTTAAAGCCAAAAACCTAGGCACAAATCAGAATTAAGAGAAACCTCAGAATGTTCACATTTGCAGGCATTTTTGGCTGAACTTTCAAAGATTCCACATATAACAAAAACCACAACTTTGAATCAGAATGAACTTTAAAAACCTTTAAGCCTTGTGATAAACTTACTCTACAGAAGCAAGGAAAACAGAGTGAATAGTAACAGCAGTATATTTCTAGGAGAGAAGACAATCACTTACTTCCTTTACAATAAAACAAAAGTCAATGAGTCAACATTTTAATAACACTGACCAAGTTATTTACTATTCAAGAATTTGCCTTTCCAGTTGTGTCTTTAAAATGTATCCATCCATATAATTGGATTAAATTAAATTTATACATAAAAAACATTTTGCTCAGAATTCTAATCTGAAGTATAAACTATAATTTATCAAAGCACGGTCCAAATACTTTACAATAATGCTACCATTTAGATTTGTATGCTTCATCTGAAAAACTTTTCCTACAAACAGGAGTTTTGCCCTGTTTCTCCAGAATAAATGTCCCTATGTCTAAAACTTTCAAGTGATAATCAAAAAAGATTCAAATAATTCATGCTATGCATTTTCCTTCATCAGGCTTTGATAAAAACAGAGCCATCTGGTGTTGCAGCACCATCTTCCTTCTCAGGTACAGTCTCTACAGTCCCAGAAGCAGACACAATAACCACTGTTTTATATGTTGAAGCTGTCTTCTGTTTCTCAGCAATAGCTGCACAAACAGCAACAATCTCATCACTTCAAAGTCATAGTCAAGAATTGACTTTGGTGATAAATCTGTTACTTCTGCTGATGATTCACTCTTTTTAATCCTCTGTGCCATTTTCTGCTGCTCCTGGAGTGTTCTTGGCCAAGAAAGGTCTTCTTTCCATATTTCAGATTACATTGGATAGATGTGAAGGACTATTTGAAAACTTTGAATTGCTTCATCATTTTGTCCTCTGGCTCTCTCTTGTCATATTGTTCTAATGTCTGTCTTCTTATCCTTTAGTTTACCTTTCCTAATAATCTTCATTTCTAAACTCTTCTCCAAATCGCTTGCCCTTGTTTTTTCCTTTTGGGCTGCAGCACCCCCTTTAGTATCTCTTGCAAATCTGGTCTTTTGGTAACATATTCTGCATTATATAGGTGGGTCCTCAATGTAATCACAAGGTATTTATAAGGTGCAGACTAGGGGGTCAGTAGGGGAGAAGGTGATGATGCGAGGATGGAGGCAAATAGGAGTGTTGTGGCCATAAGCCAAGGAAAGCCGGCAGCCTCCAGAAGCTGGAAGAGGCAGGGAATAGGTCCTCTGGAGCCTCCAGAAGGAACGCTGCCAACACCTAGATTTTAGTCCCTTGAGAATCAGTTTGGATTTTCTACCAACGGAACTGTAGGAGAAAAAAACGTGTTGTTTTAAGGAACTACATTTGTGGCAATTTCTTAACAGCAGCAATAGGAAATTTATACCGATTTTGGTACCTGGAAGTGGAGTGCTTCTGAAAAAAATACCTAAAAATGTGCAAGTTGCTTTGGAATTGGGTAATGGGTACCACCTGGAAGAATTTTCAGGAGCATTATAAGAAAGAAACTAATGGTCTTCAACAGACTGTTGGTAGAAATAGGAACTTTAAAGGTGCTGCTGGTGAGGGCTCAGAGGAAATGAAGAGCATGCTATTGGAAACTGGAGGAAAGGAGATCCTTGTTAAATAGTGGGGAAATGCTTAGCTGAATTGAAGTCTACAGTTATGTGGAAAGCAGAACTTGTAGAGAAAAGTGTTAAAAATGTGTCTGGATTTCTTCTTGCTGCTTAGAGTAAAATATGAGTGGAAAGAGATGAGCACTTTTAAAAAAAAAGATTTATTTATTTATTTATTCCTCCCCCTCCCCTGTTGTTTTGTGCTCACTGTTCTTCTGTGTCTGTTTGTTTTCTCTTTAGGCGGCACTGGGAACCAATCCCAGGACCCTCTGGAGCGGAAGAGAGGCATTCAATCTCTTCTACCACCTCAGCTCCCTGGTCTGCTATGTCTCCCATTGTCTCTCCTCTGTGTCTCTTTTTGTTGTGTCATCCTGTTTCACCAGCTCTCCTGCTCAGACCAGAACTCCTGCACGGGCCAGCACTCCTGTATGGGCCAGCACTCTGTGTGGGCCAGCATTCTGCGTGGGCCAGCTCTCCACGTGGGCCAGCTTGCCCCTCACCAGGAAGTCCCAGGAATTGAACCCTGGACCTCCCATGTAGTAGATGGGAGCCCAATTGCTTGAGCCACACCTGTTTCCCTACTTTTTTCACTGGATATGAAAAGTTTACAGTATTCAAGCACACAAAATGTGACCACATCAGTTTGATTATTGTAGTTTATAAGTATTTTTATATGGTAGCATTAGTTCTATAATGTTATTTTCCTTCAAATTATTTTAACTCTTCTAAATATGTTGCCTTTCCAAACAAATTTTAGAATTTGTCCATTTCTATTGAAAAGTCTGCTGGGATTTTGGTAGGGATTGCTTTGAATTATAATTTGGTGAGAATTGATTTAACAATATTGAATCTTCCAAGTCATGACTATGATGTATGACTTCATTTTGTAGCTCTTTAATTTCTTACAACAGAATTGTTTTTAAATAATTCAGTTCTAGGATCTTTTATATCTTCTGTGAAATTTATCCCTATATTTATCATAATTTTGATGCTATTGTAAATGATATTGTTTCTTTAATTTCAGTTTCCAATGGTTCATTGATAGTATATACACATATAAGTGCTTTTTGTAAATTGTTCTTGTATCCTGCAACTTTGCTAAATCCAATTATTAGTTCCACTAGCATAAATAATATATGGAACCCTAACTAATTCTAAATTCTATGCTGAATAATTCCACATGAATTTATCAGAAGGTACAAATAGTGGTGGACAAAAGATGGAAATGAGTAATCAAGTTGTGAAAATATATGCAATGGTTTTATAGGTTGAATTACTTATCGCTTAAGTAATATTCATCTTGATAGGTTATAGTAAATGTAGACATTCAGACAAATATCATTTTGCTATAAGTGAGCCTTGGGTAAGGGCCAGGAAATGGCCTGTTAGTAAAGAATTTGGCCTTGCTTAAAACAGACCCAGCCTTTGTCCCAGCTCCTGGAAGGTAACCTAAACCCTTGGAATGTCCCAAGTGCTAGAAGTGTCTTTGTTATTCATATTATTATTGGCAAGCCCCTCAGACCATACCTGATAGTTTATGCTAACGAGGGGACTTTTTGTATCAGCCCTACCTCTGGTGATGGCAGGGCTGGAAACTCAGTTCAACCAAGTGGGCTCTCAATCCATCAATCATGCCTCTGTAATGAAGCCCCAATAAAAACTCTGAACACCGAAACTCAGGTGAGCTTCCTGGGTTGGCAATACTCCATGCATATTGTTATGCAAGAATACTGGGAAACATTCTGAGGCAACAGAAGCTCTGGTTTTTGGAACCTAGCTAGACTTTGTCCTGTGAGCATCTTCCCTTGGCTGATTTAAATCTGTGTTCTTTCCCTGTAATAAACCATTATCATAAGTATAATAGCTTTCAACGAGTTCTGTGACTTTTTAAAGCGAACTATCCAACCTGAGGGTGGTTTTTAGGAAATCCTCAAACTTGAAGTTGGTGGCAGAAGTGAGTTTTGTCTTTGATGGGCTCTTTCTCTAACTTTGTATTTGGACCCTAACTCTTTGCAGTTGGTGTCAGAAGTCTTGGGCAGACATGGTAGTCTGGAGGACTGTGTCCTTAATATCACAGTTTGGCTAACTTTGGGTCCATACATATTAAGTTGCTTGAAATTGTACCACATGTCGCTAATGTTCTTTTCAGTGTTTATTTTTTTTTCCCTGTGTGTTTCCTTTGGGATAGTTTCTATTGCTAGGTTTCATGTTCAATATTTTTTTCCCTGCTATATTTAATCTTCCATTAATCCCATCCAGTGTATTTTTCATATCAGACATTGTAGTTTTTATCTCTAGAAGTATGAATTGGGTCTTCTTTTGTATCTTCTGTATACAAAATGGTACCTACTACCATTTAAAATATATATAGATTAACAACAATAGTTTAATTGTTAATTCTGTTGGTTTTGAATCAGTTTTGTTTGAATATGGGTCATGTTTTCCTCCTTCTTTGTATGTCTGGTAATCTTTGTTGGAATAACAGACATTGTGATTTTACCACTCTGGATGCCAGATATTATTTATATGACTATAAGTATTCTTGACCTTTATTCTAGGATGCAGTTAAGTTACTTGATGCAATTTGTTTATATCAGATGTTAATTTTATGATTTTCTAAGCAGTCAGGAGCAGTGTTCCATTTATTGCTTATTATATCTTGCTACTGAGGCAAGCCTTTCCTGAATAGTCTACCCAAAGACCCATGGATTATGAGTTTTTCCAGACTGTGTGAATGCCAGGTCCTTTCTAGAATTCTTCCAGATGTTTTTCCCACCTCCAGGTAGTTTCCTTACATGTGAGCACTGATCAGCACTCTGCTAAACACTTGAAGGGGCGCCTCTGCAGATTGCTGGCCTTCTCTCTAGGAGTGCTCTACCCTTTGGTATACTGTCCCATGAACACTAGCTGTCCTGATGTCCTGAGACTCTCAGCTCTATCTTAACTTAGGGAGCCTCTCGGGGTCTACCTGGGCTCCTACTCTTTGTGTCTCAGCCTGGAAACTCTATCAATGCAGTAAGCGAGGAGATTTGTAGGGCTCAGCTTGTTTGCTCCCATGTCTCAGGGATTGCTGCCCTTCATATTCTGATGCCCAGTGTCTGGAAAACCACTGTTTCATGTATTTTGTCTGTTGTTATTGATTCAGGCGGGAATGTAACTCAGATTCCTGTTACTCAGTCTTGGGCAAAAATAAAAGTCAAATTTGGTATCTCTTATCTTTAGTTAAGAAGAATGGTGTCTTTATTATGGGTTTCCTGTGTGCCAAGAACTGAGTGAAGCAACTGGCACTAGCAAGTCATTTGATTCTCACAATATCAATGTCCCAACACATATTAACTGGGTGATGTTGGGCAAATGAGTTCACCTAGATGATTTCTAATTTTATTATTATCATCATCTATGAAATGGTGATAATGATATTACTTCCTATGAAATTTTTGAGATGACTAATTGAGATAACAAATATAGAGCACTTAGCTCATCACTTGGTGTGTAGCAATCACTCAAGGTGAGGTAACCAATGCACCGTGAGGTTTAGTAACTTGCCCACGGTCACAGCGGCTAAATGTCAGAGCTTGGGTGGGGGTCCAGGTCTGCCTGACTCAGGAGTGCTGTGATGTCTCTCCAGAGGAAGGGAGGTCACCTAGCTGGCAATGGTAGCAATCCAGGAAAAAGAAGATTTGCTTTTAGCTGCAATGATGACAATGGGAGGGAGCAGACGGCCAGAGACGCGTTCCCACGTGTGTGCTCCTTCTCCATGAAAGAAAGACATGACCTGCCATGGCTGGCTTGGTGGTGAAGGAAGGGGCTATGAGCCAAGGAGGGTAGGTGGCCTCTAGAAGCTGGAAAAGACAAAAACAAAGCAAATAAACACACACAAAAAAGGATTCTTCCCAGGAGCTTCCAGAAAGGAAGACATCCCTGGTGACATCTTGATTTAGCCCATTAAGAACTGTGCCAGACTTCTGACCTCCAGAGCTGTTGTTTTAAGCCACTAAGTTTGTGGTAAGTTTGTTTGTCACAGCAGAAATAGAAAACTAGTATACCAGTGATATCTAGTACAGAAAAGACTGAACAAATATTCCCTGTTTTATAATATTAAGCATTGCAATGATGGATACAGGCCATTATACGTTTTGTCAAAACCTATAAAATTGTGCAGTGCAAAGTGTAAATCATAGACCATGTTAGTAGAAATGCTTCAATATGTGTTCATCAATTGTAACAAATGTACCACACTAATGAAAGATGTTATTAATGGGGAAAAGTGTGGGAAGGGGAGAGGGTGAGACATATGGGAACCCCCTATATTTCTGATATCATATTTATGTAATCTAAAGCTTCTTTAAAAGATAAAAAAACTTCAAATCATGAAGCCTATTGTAAATGATGAACTATAGTTAATAGTACAATTATAAAAGTGTTCATTCATGAATTGTAAGAAATGTTCCACACAAATGCAAGTTGTGAATAATAGGATGGTATTTGGGAACTCTATGTTTTATGCATGATTATCTGTAAACCTACAATTTCTCTAATAAAAAAGTAATCGGGATTTGAATTACAAAAATATTTAATGGGTGACTTTCATGAAAGGAGTATCACTAGAGTCTTGGAGCTGAAGGCGGATATTGGAAACTAGAAAATGGTCAGAAAGCAGAGAAATAGAGTTGTGAAATATTTGGATGAGAAAGGGATGGAAGAGATTGAGGACTGGGTCAAAGATTGATGTTTTAGGATGGGAGAGGCATTAGCAATAAAAAATAATAATAAGACATGTTCTCATTTTTACATAATTTGTCAATTTACTATGCAATTCTGGACTAAAATAACCTAAAATATATGATCAGTTGTTGAGAACAACAATATCTCTATTAAAATAGTTCAGGAAGTATAAGAAAACTGGAATAATGAAAATCCTAGCACGAGACCAGCTGGTCCCTCTGAGAACCATAGCTCTGCCTCTGAGCAGCTGGCTGGCATGGACGGATTACTTACTCAAAGGAAGTCCTTTATCCCCAGCTGCTTGGATGCATCAATCGAGGTCTGAGGACGGGTAAAGATAAGAAATGATGTACGCAATGCCGCATGATTGTACCCTACACAGAGTAAGAATTTCCATTATACATAGATGGGGTGTCCAGTAGTGTAAGATCTTTGAAAGGTGAATTCAAATTCTGCCACTTACTCTTACTGTGGGTGTTTCACTTGATCTCACTGTGCCTCAGTTTTGTAAAATGCAAAATTCCTCAAGCTGCAAAATGCAAATACAAAATCTCCCTCATGGAACATGTGCTTTGCAAATTTACTATTCAATTCTGGAGAAAGAGAAAAAAAAAAAAAAAAAAAAAACTCTGCAAGCTAATGTTTTGCACAGACCTGGTTCCTAGTGATTCCTTTCCCCTTCAGCTTCCTGGGGAAAGTGTCTAGACAGATACTTCTGCCCTTTGGAAGCTCACATCAAATGACAGACGTGGACTTGGACTCCCTTGGCTCGTGTGGATTAGAAAGCTGCCTCCTGGTTCATCTAGGCATGTTCAACCACGGCTTTGGGAGGCTCAGATGTATTTGTGGTCTTCTTGACTTTAGCGAGTTTAATTGTTCATTAAGAGGAAGGGAATTTGCAGAGCAGTCCTAGCACCCTGATAAAATACCAAAAGACTTCCAACGTTTGATTTATGGACACAGCTTCTGCTCCTTGCCGGCTGGTGTCAGAACGGGCTGGAGCAATAATTGCATGTTTATATTTGGGCCCCGGTGAATGACAGTCTCACAGACAACCCGTGGGAAGAGGGTTGCCACCATGTGTGCTAAGAAAGCCCAATCAGCCTCTGTGTGGGAGGACAATTAACAGAATTAAAACTTAAGATTTTAATTATCAAGCAAATTAGAAGGAACTTAATCAGCTCATATTTTATGACCTGACTTGGTGTGCAGCACTGTGGTTAAATTTTATGGCACATTTTTGATTAATGGAGACACGGCATGAAGAAATCAAATCCAGACACCAGCTGCATGATAATACCTCCTTTACCCAAGGTCAGGAACTGGTATTGAAGGATGCATGCCCAAATGCAGAGCCGCCTTCTCTTGCTGTCTCAAGTTTTTTCAATGTAGATGAGAATCTTCTGCCTGCACTTCCCTCTTCCATTTAGTATCCTCTGACTTTTGTTTTCTGTCCTCCATTCTTTAGATCATAGGTCCCTTAGCAAGATCATCACCAGACCCTGGAAACTCATCCCAGAGCTCCAAGGGTCCTACAGAGTGAATGCTCAATCAGAGCTCCACGTCCTCTGTGTCCATCCTCCCCTGCCTGCCCAGGGCCCTGGACCAAACTGAACCTTGGTAGGATGGTCAGCCCAGTAAGTCAATGGGACTAGTCACTGGCTACAGAAGAAAAGGGCTTCAGAGACAGGAAACAAAAGCAAATTTGAGCCTAGGGTACCTAAGCAAAATGAAACTTGTTATTTTGTTGTTCCAAATACATGGACAACTTCTTTGTCTTCAGGGCACCTATTCCTGGTAGTGAGCTGGTGGAGAATCTGGAAGGCCACAACCAAGATAAGGCCTCACATTGAACACATCCACAAGCTGCTGAAATATAATCTCTCTGTGTCCTTTCTCCCCTTTCTCTCTCTTCTTTCTCTCCCTTTCTTTTTGTTCCCCACCTCCTCTTTCTCTTCTCTATGTCCTCTTTTTCTTTCTCCTTCCATCCATCCATCCCTATCTCCATCCCCCTCTTCCTCCCTCTCCTTCCTCTCTCTGTCTTCTGTCTCCTTCTCTCTCCTGTCTTTCTCTCTCCTCCCTATCCTGCCCATCCCATCTCTCTCTGTCTTTCTTCCTCTCCCTTTCTTTCCTAGTATAATTTAGATTGATCCCTCCAGAGGGCTCTAAGATGTTGGGATAGCCTTTATAGGAAGCAGGGTAATGGTCTCAGAAACATAGTAAGGATGGCACCTTGGAGCATGTTGACTGCTTTGTTCACTGCTGTGTATTGAACAGCACCTATTTCATAGTAGTTGCCCAATAAAAATGTGCTAATTGAAAGTATGAATGCAAGAATGAGTACCTACAACTGATAAATTTAGTGATTCAGAGATTAACATGAAGGGTCTTTGACCTTGACTTCTCTCTACTGGGGAAAGCAAGCATTTTTTAAAAAATTATTTTTATTTCCCACCCCCACCCCCCCTCACTCCCCATGGCTCCCTCATCTGCTCATCTTCCTCAGTAGGCACCGGGAACTGAACCTGGGACCTCCCATGTTTGAGGTGAGTGCCCAACTGCTTGAGCCACTTCTGCTCCCGGCTTGTTGCAGCTTGTTGTAGCTTGTTGTGGCTCATCTTCTTTAGAAGGCACTGGGAACCGAACCCTGGACCTCCCATGTAGGATGCAGGCACCCAATTGTAAGCCATATCCACTCCCTGGAAGGCAAGCTTTTGCAAGATATTGGAATATGACTGAAGTAGTGGCTGCTCCTGGTAGAGCGAAGAACATGGAGCAATCATCTAAAGCAGATTCAAATAGAGTAGATTGACTCTGATGGGAATGGGGATAAATTCTGTAACTCTTAATTGTTTGTGGTGAGGATTCCTAGAATGCACAAGTTCTAATACCTATCCTCTTCATGAAATTCTAGATATATAGGTAGGACACATAGCACTTCATTAGCTTGTTGAGATCCTCTAGCTCCTCTTAATGGATGTAGGGTTCTTTCATTAGTTAGACTAAAGCACAAAGCTTAGGGCCAAGACCTACAATATCTGATTTTACCACCAGGAACCTGAAACCAGAAATCATGGAAATGCCTTAATGCACCAGAATTAAATGAGAACAAGTTACTTGTACCTTCCTTGGGGATATTCCTGGCCCTCTGCTCAGCCTGATGTCATGGGTATCAAATGTTAGAAAACATCATATCCACTTGCATGTTTTTGTTTTTGTTTTTAACATACTGTGATGGTTAGGCTAATGTGTCAACTCAGCCAGGTAATTGTGTCCAGGTGTTTGTTTCAGCAAGCACTGGGCTAATTGTAATACAAGAGCATTTATGGACTTCAATCCCCAGTGAGTTTACTGTGTGGATGGCTAATTACATCTGCATCAATCAGGGAGATTACATCATCAATGGGTGACGCTTTTATCCAATCAGTTGAATGCCTTAAAAGGGGAAGTGATTTCAACATTCAGAGAGAATTTCCCAGGCAATTTCTGGGAGATGTTGGACAGGCAACTTTTCCCAGAAACTCATCAAGGACCTTTCATCGGACTTTCATCGAGCCCCTGGTTTGCAACCTGCCTGCGGAACCTGGACTTGTGCATTCCCACAGTCGCATGAGAGACTCTTTTAAAATCTCATATTATTGACAGATATCTCCTGTTGATTCTGTTTCCCGAGAGAACCCTGACTAATACACACGATCCTATTTACTAGTAAGCATGGTCTCAAAAGACATGACCCCATTAGATCAGTGTTTCTTTCATTTTGGAAGAGTGAAGAGGATATAAGGAAAAGGGTGGTGGCTTTTCCTTCTCTCTATGAATTGTTAGTGATTTAATGTGTATTTGTTCCCAGTGATATATTTTATAGTATTATAGGATGAAAAGAATGAACAGTTACTAGCAAAGCTAAGTTACTCTGCTAGGTGCACTATGCACATACATAGACTGACAGTTTTGTTGAAAGAATTCCTGAAATCCTTTAATATGTGAATATAGTCTATGTGGAAAGATAGAGCAGAACTCAGCAATTTCTTGGGTGGGAGTTTCTTGATGTTTATTCAGCACTGGATGTATTGGGTATATGCTGAGAACCTTCTATTTGCCCCTCCACATCCACTCTCTCTCTTTTCCATCTGCTAAATGTCTCTGGAAGCTTATCTGAAAGGACCAAATAGACAGGCTCCCCATTCTCTGGAATCTGGTTGGGTTGGGCCAATGTGAAGTCTGAGCTCAAGAGGGAAGCTGGAAATGGACATCAGGGTGGCTATTCTTCTGTTTCCCTCTTGCAGAACCACTGTGGCCTGTTGTGCCCCTCCACCATATTTGAGACCTGCTTCAGGAGACCCATTCTATGAATGTGGAGAACACCTTTGACTGCTTGATGGTCTTCTGTCTTTTTTTTCCTTTCTTATTCTAGAGTTAGAGATAGTGGGTCATGGTGGGGAAGGTTTGTTTTGTATTATCATGGAAAAACAGTCAGTAGGCTTAAAATGTCATCTTTAAGGTTTTCCAGCTTGGGCCATGACCTCTGTCCCTGAACCAAAGACATTGACTCTAAGCCCAAGTGTTTGGCATTGGAAATTTCCCATAGGATTTTTGGACTCTAATATTGACTTACCTCCTTGGCTAAATTTAAAAAGTGATCTCTTCAACTCTTAAATGCTTGCCATGTGATTTTTTAAAAGATATTTTATCCTGAATTTTTAATTATAATAAGATTGATTCACATGACTTAGACACCATTACTGGAAACTGAAAGCACATGGGATTATTTTTATGCAAGACTTTTTGGTTGAAAGATATTTATTCTTCTAATTATTTCAGAAGAAAATTGACAACAAATTTTGGGTAGTGGAAAGGTAAGAAGGGAAGGTAAGGGGTTATTCATGATTCAGCTTCCTTTCTTTAAACACCCATCCCCTCCTTTTTCCAACAATATACAGAGTCCCCTTTTGTGGGAGTTTCAAAAGCAGAGGTTACAGGGCACTGTCAGAATGGCTTTGTCTGGTGATGAATATTTCTTTAGGAGAAACAAGAAATATTGGGTTAAAAGTATTTGACACATAAAAATAACAACAATATCACATCTTCACTTATAAATTTAAAAAATTTAAAAATAAATTCAATTTCTCATGTAATAAGACAGGCACACTCACTTATTAGTGTGGAGTGGAACACTTTTGGAAAGGAATTTGACAACATGAATATAACCCTAGAGATAATTGTATCTTTTGGCCTGTAATTTAACTTCTAGGGAATTATCCTAAGTAAAACCTGAAATGCAGAAAAAAAGCACTATGCATAAAGATTCATTGATTCAATAAATATTCATTAAGAGCTTTCTATGTACCAGCATTTTCCTAAATGCTAAGAATGTAGCAGTGAATTAGGAACAAAGACTTTGTGTGCAGGAAGTGCTTCTTCAAGTTGGGGATGGGGGTTAGTCAATAAACAAGAAATTAAGAAGATTGCATAGTATTAAAAAAGTGCCAAAGTAGTCTATTTGTGGCCAGAATGAAGTAAGCCCACTACAGCCTATTTTTACAGTAGGTTTCAATAAAAAACCCTGGAAAAAAAAATACAAAACCCAACTACCTGAGGACTCTGAAAAACAAATAATAACAAACAGATTAGGGAAAGAAGTCAAAATTTCCAGTACAAAGATCAACCAATATGGCAGTCATGAGTTTCCTAATTTTGTCCCTTTTTTATCTTTCTGTTTTAATCCAAAGAAAGATCAAAATGCAAAACTGTGTGGCAGATACAGTCAGAAAAATCTCCAGGAGGATCCTGTCTCTCAGGCCAGAGGAAGGGAAAAAAGCCTGTGAGCCAAGGAGTACGGAAAGAATCCTTGTGTATTGTTTTTCTTATTTTTTCTCTCCTGGCCCTGCTCCCAGGCCAACCCCAACTACATAATGTACTACTGTCTGGAGTAATCCTAGAGATATTATTTCTATCCTTTTATTCCCTATTCTATTCCAAATGCATTTTAAAGCAATCCTGGTTACAACACACTGAACTGATTATTGATCCATTAATAGGTTGAGACCTCTAGTTTCACAATAATTGACCTATACTTGAACTGCCCATACACTGGAGGGAAAGTAATGGCAAGAAAGAAATACTGGGGACTTTGCAGGCTGGGTTCTTGATCATCAAAACACTCAGAAACCTTCAATCCCTCCAAAATGGAATTGGAAAAAAAAAATCTCCACAGAAGGAAACTTGATTAACTAGTCTTAGTCCAAGGTAGAGAGAAAAATAGCAAACAGAAAATAATCTCCCACTAATAATCTCAACCTGTGATTATATGGGGTTAGGTCCAGATGTTAGATTGGATCTATGGCCTTAGAAACTGTAAACTGAAAATTTAATTTGAAGTTGTATCTGAGTTGGTTGTACCCCTGGATACTGTCAGAATCAAACTGAAATCTCTTGAGAAATCCATTTCAAACAGTTTCAAAAAATCCTCAAAGATAAAGTTTTAAGGAACTTGAACTCCTAATTTTTTAAAAAAATCACGAAGCACACAAGGAAACTGGCCACCATGCATGACAGTCAGCAGAAACACAAAGGTATAGGATCAGACCTGTAAACTTTCAGATGTTGGGCTTGCGAGAAACAAAACAAAAAATAAGGCTATTTAAATGTGTAAGGACATAAAATAGGGGATTGAAAGTATGAGAAGAAATAAGAGATACTGAAAATTGACCAACAATATTTGTGAAAGAAGCAAATAGAACTTCTAAAACAAAAAAGATAATAATTTAGGTTAAAAACTCAGGGATATATATTTCTTCCCCATCCCAGGGTGGGCTACAATTTGTGACTCACTTCCAAAGAATAAAAAGGGAAAAATAGTAACTACTAAGTGGAGAAATCTGGCAGACAGCACCTTAAGTGAGTGATAAAGGTTAACTTCACATGAGGTGCCATTTAGATAGTACCCCCTGAGAGGCTGTGACACAATGGGAACTTCACTTCTTTCTTTCCAAAAACCCATAACCCAAATCTAATCATGAAAAAAACATCAGAAACAAACAAATTCGGGGACATTTTACAGGTTACCTGGCCAGTACACCTCAAGACTGTTAAGGGCATGGAAAACAAGGAAAGAATGAGAAAGTGAAGGCTGGGGAAATATGACAACTAAATGCAATGAGGTACCCTGGATAGGATCCTGGAACAGAAAGAGGACATTATGGAAAAACTGATGACATTTGAATGAAGTACAGAGTTTGGTTAATAGTAATGCTGTTTCCTATTTTTGACAAATGAACAATGATAATTGTAAAATGTTGACAGTGGGAGAAACTGAGTGAGGGGTATATGGAAACTCTGTGTGGCAGTTTGAGATTATTTATGAACTCCAAAAAGAGATGATGTTTGTAAACTAATTGTATTAGATTCAGCTGAGATGTCTTTGATTAAAGATTAGAGCTTTGATTCTACCATGTCACTAGGGTAACTCAGAGTTGAGTCCCTGTCCCCTTAGTGGGCGATATGAATGGACATTCACTCAAGGAGAACACAGAAGTGGATACCCAGAAAAAGATACACGGAGGAAAAGAGAGAGCTCCATAGACACAGAGAAAAGTTTGATCTTGTGGCCCCAGGAAGAGAGATGTATCATGTCCCTGATAGTTTGCAGCTGAAGAGAACAGAGCAGCTGAGCCCTATACCAGCCTATAGCTGAGATCGGAAGAAGCTGGGCCCATGGAGCCTCAGGAGGAAAGAGGAAGGCTGAGCCTTGGCAGACATCACCTGCCATCCTGCTTCAACATGTGGCAAATGACTTTGGGGGAGAAATTAACCTTGAGTTGAACTCTTTAGGGCCTTGTAACTGTAAGCTTTTATCACAAATAAATACCCTTTATAAAAGCCAACAGAGGGAGAGAGGCGGCAAGATGGCGTTGGTGTAGGAGGGCGCACACTGCAAGCTCCCAGAGCAAGGCGGATTGTGGACGGGGTCCTGCCCCGGGGTCTGTGCTGTGCAAGCGTGGAGTGAGAAGCTTGGGACATCTATCTGCGCGGATCGGCGGTGTGGACCGAACGGTGGAGATTCGTGAGTTTTGAGGCTGCCGGTGGAGGTTGGCACAGGCAGCTGAGCCCCGCGGTTACGGAAAAAAAAAATAAAACGGCCATTTGGAGCCGCGGGCGGGGCGAAAAAGTTTTATTTTCTGGGGAGCTGGCTGCCTGGCGCCCCTTGGACCTTGTGTGAACAGAGAAAACGAGCTAGTCAGCACCCGGTGAACCGGAGGGGGTATTTTGGTCGAGGACCGCAGCTGATTTCCCTAGCCACCCAGGGATAAGACCCGGGCCGCTGCGGAGCCAGGAGGAAGGGACACTTCCCAAAGAAGGGAGGGTTCCGTTGGAAGACAGGGAAGGGGATTTTATATTTTTAGACATTGATCTGGCTGCCTGCACCGCCCAATAGCTTTGGGGAGCAGATAAGCTGACCTGAAGCAGCATCAGGCTGAGAGCAGATGCGAATCTGCACTCAAACTGATTTACTGAGCAGCCCGGTGACGCTGGAGCTCGGCGCCGGAAGGGGCAGAATCCGCCATCTTTAGCACTCCTCACTGACTAACATCAGAGTTTCAGCTAACCTGGGGAGTCCGGAAAGTGGGACGTGCTTGATTAATTTCCACGGGCCCAGCTAGGGTCTCTTCCGTAAGGGGGTTGGTCTAGAGGAGGAATTATTTTGGGTCCTGCATTTGGCTAAAAAAAAAAAAAAAAAGTGAGGTCACCTCAACAAATGAAAAATAAATTCTTTTTAATTTAGTTTAATAGCTAAAAGCTGCTTCAGGACCTGCATATAGAACCCTGTGGGGAAATTCATTGATAAACACAAGTAGGCAGGAAGGATCCACGTGGACCCTAGGGGAATCATTGACCCCCCTTAGCTCTGTTTGAATGCTTGCCTGTGTGGATCTTTGGTTTCTCTCTGTTACTTTCTGGTCTATTGCTATTATTCCCATTTTCCTCTCCCCTTCCTTTTTCCTTCTATTTTTTTTTTTAAATAGGTGCTGCCAGCTGGTCGCTTATTTGCTGGGCTTCTTATTCAGTAATTTCCCACTCGCTGTATATATTGATTCTGTATTACAAACTATCGCTTATCCTTCCTGCATGTTTCTGCCTTCTGTTTTCTGTTGTGGCTCTTAGAGACAACATTTTTTCATAGGCCCACAACTTAAGGGTGTCAATTTCTATCCCATCTATTTTGTTTTCTTCTTCTTCTGTTTTCTTTCTTTTTTTTTTTTTATTAGTATTAACTTTTTCCTTTCAGACCTTTCTCTACTATTTCTCTACCTCCTCATAATTCTAGCCTTCTAAATCACTATATATATATATTCCTCCATTTGTTTTCCCAATCCATTATAGGAACTCCATATTTTTTCCTAGTACTCTACACTGCCTACACAAGTTAAATATTCATCTCATTAAGTCTCATTTTGCCCCTCTTCTAACTTTTATCAATATTTCTATTATCCTTCTGCCTTCCTTACATCTTTTGATTCCTCTGGCCCTAACCTTTTGCCTTCAAGGGAACATAGAAAGAAGTAAGGAAATAAAATAAGAAGAAAAACTGCCAAAGAGAAAACTTAACTCACACGCAGAACCAACAGCTAAATAAAATTCTAGAGCATAGAGGAAAGCTAATAAACTGAACAAACCCAACAAGATAATATGATGACCAGAGGGCAACAGAAAAATACAAATGACTCTGAAAAACTGGAAAACATGGACCACTCCAGTGCTCAAAATAAAAACCAGGAAGCAATGCAGTACATCGAACAACTAATCAAAGCTATCCAAACAAATATCATGGACCAACTTAAAGAACTGAAGGAAGAGATTAAGGATATAAAGAAGACACTGGGAGAACATACTGAAGAAATAGCTAACACACCTAAAAAGGTAATGGATATGATGGCGAACAAAGACACAAGTCAAGAAATGAAAAAGACGCTGGACTCACATGGCAGCAGAATTGAACAGGCAGAGGAAAGAATTAGTGATATGGAAGACAATACAGTTGAAATCAAAGAGATTGTAGAAAAGATAGACAAAAAGATAGAAAAAAATCCAGTATGGTCTCAGGGAATTAACCGATAATGCAAGACGCACAAACATACGCATTATGGGCATCCCAGAAGGAGAAGAGAAGGGAAAGGGAACAGAAGGAGTGTTGAAGGAAGTTATGGCTGAAAACTTCCCAACTCTATTGAGAGAGATGGATGTGCAGATCCAGGAAGCACAGCGCACCCCAAATAATATAAAGCCCAACAGGCCAACTCCAAGACATATACTTGTCAAACTGTCCAATGCTCAAGACAAAGAGAAAATACTCAAGGCAGCAAGAGAAAAGAGAACCATCACATACAAGGGAAGCACAATAAGATTAAGTGCTGATTTCTCAGCTGAAACCATGGAGGCAAGAAGACAGAGGTATGACATAGTCAAAACACTAAAAGAAAAAAACTTCCAGCCACGAATTCTCTATCCAGCAAAATTGGCATTCAAAAATGATGGAGAGTTCAAAATATTCACAGATAAACAGCAATTAAGAGAGTATGTCAAGAAGAAACCAGCACTTCAAGAAATACTAAAGGAATCTCTACAAATTGAAAGGAAAAAACAAAGGAGAGAGAGTTGGAGGAAAGTTTAAAAACAACTGAAAACTCAAAAAGAGAAACAAAACAACATATGACATACATTAACCCAAAGAAAAAATG
>JAKSZT010053840.1:9176347-9231859 GCA_026826555.1 Tolypeutes matacus
TTTTTTTTTTTTTTTTTTTTTTTAATTTTTATTGGTGACTACCCTTGTGAGTCTTTGCTTTTGTAAATGAGACTTAGCCTGCCGTTGTGGGGTGCCTAAGGGTTGCCACCTGAGAGCCTCCTTGTCGCTCAAATGTGGCCTCTCTCTAAGCCAAACTCAGCATATGATTGCATTACCTTCCCCCCAACGTGGGACATGACTCCTGGGGATGAGCCTCCCTGGCAACGAGGGATTAATACCAAGTGCCAACTGGCAGCTTTGTGCAGTGGCAGTATCGTAGCCAATGAGGTTTATCCGAGGCACGATTATTGCTAATTGAAAACTTTTCCCAAGTGTCAACTGGCAACACAACTGGAAAAAGACCTTGAATAAAAGGGCGAAATGGTAAAGACAAATGAGTTCAAGTGGCTAAGAGACTTCAAAGAGAATCGGGAGGTCATCCCAGAGGTAACTCTTATGCACACCTCAGTAGGAGCTCATAGAACATCTAAGTGCCTATCACCCCACTCAGTGGGGTTCCTGAGAGCTCCGGAGACACCCTGGTCCTATATAAGGGGGGATAGCCCCAGAGACTGATGCCTTATCAGTGGGTTCTATTTTGGAATCTGTGCTCCTGAGAGTGACAGAATTAGACTCAAATAAGTCCTCCCTGCACATGGTTCACCAGTCCCTTCTATTCAAACCTACATATGATGCTGGAGTTTCTTAGGTATACTTCCAGAGACTGGAGCCTCCCGCCTACCTATGTGCCAGGTGTGCATGAAATCTAGGTGGAGCTGCAACTCCTACCCTACAGCTCAATGGACTCATCCAAGTCACCTGGTGAGGAGACAACGATGGGAAATGGCCATTATAGGGAATGGAGAGGGCCTGCATTTGCAGGCAGGATCATCCCACCCACCATATCCATGGGATATAAGCCCTCTCTCACTTGGAGTTGGAGTGGACATCACCATCCCAGTCGCCTCTGGATTGGGGGAAGAACTATGGACTAGAGTGGACTTGATGGTATTCTCTTGCTCACATATGGTGATTCTAGCAATGCAAGAAATTATAACAATGAGGTGGAGCCAGTGGCCACTTGACAGTTTTTGGGTAGGGAGGGGATGAGCAGTTGAAATACAAGGGCTTCTTTGGGAGTTGGAGGTTGTTTTGAGTACTGTTGTGGCAATGGATGTAGGCTATTTTAAATCAGCACACACCACTCAGAACTGAGTGGGAGAGAGTGTGGTCTACAGTGTGAACTGTGGTCTATGGTTGGTGGCAAGGCTCCAGGATGTGTAAGTTCATTGAGGGTGGTGGGCCACACTGTGGGAGATGTTTGTGTGGGATGTGGTGGGAGGTGTGGGAGGTGGGCAACATGGGAATCCTAGTGGGTTCCGTGTAATATTTTAGGTAATCTAAGCACCTCTTAAAATATATGTATATATATATATATATATAAATAACATAAAAAAAAAAAAAAAAAGAAACCTACAATTGATTGGTGATTGTGAAATCATAAAATGTGTTTCTATGTTCCAAAAAAAAAAAAAAAAAAAAAAAAGCCAACAGATTTCTGGTATTTTGCATCAGCACCCCCTTGGCTGACTAACACACACTGTGTAGTATTTTTGTATCATTTTTGGAAATTTAAAATTACTCCACAACAAAAATTTTATTAAACACCAACCACAACAAAGGAATGTATTAAATATAAGATTACATAAAGTCAAAGAGCAAACTCTTCTTTCCTTGAAAGATGTTCACATGGAATGCAGCTTAGAGGGCCAAGAAATAGAAAATATGAGAGTTTAAGTGATATGGAAGATAGAGTAAGAATGTGCAAACAAATTAATCAGAGTCTTGGGAGGAATGAACCGAAAGAATAGAAAATATTCAAAAAGATATTGGGTGAGAATTTTCTAGAATTTCTGGAAGACTCCATCTCTCAGTTTAGGAAGCCCAATGAAGCTGAAGCAGCATACCTATTGTAGTGAAGTTGCAGAACTTCAAAGGGGAAAAGATCTTAAAGGCAAGCAGGGAGAAGACATGCTACTTTCAAAGGAACATCATTAGACAATAGGTTAATAATGGAATAATGGAAGCCAGCATGCAATGTAATAATATTTTCAAAGTGTCCAACCAGAATTGTACATTTTTCAAGCTGTCTCTTATGAAGGAGTGGAAAATAAAACAAAAAAGGTAAACTTTAAGAAAATCTAAATAAATATTTGATGTATGAAACATTAACGGTAATACATAATTTTAGAGATAAAAAAATCAACCCAAAAGTCCTAACAATGGCATCATTTGGGGGAGTGAGAAGGTGACAGGTTGTGATAGGAATTAAATAATTCTGAATTTATTAACTGGGAGGAATTTAAAGTCATTGTTAGGGTGTGTTTAAATTTTGTGGGTAATTATAACATGGTAGAGTGTATAACTAATAACTGAAGAGAAGAAAAGGTAAAATGAGAGGAAGGAGCCTGGGCAATGCAAAAAAAAATTAAGGAGAGAAAGAAATACAAAAACAGGAAAACTAGAAAGTATAAAATGCCATATAAGAAGGAGGACTGATTTAGATAGATATCTTCAGGAAAGTTTTCTCTGAGATGGGGACATTTCACTTGAGACATGAATGATGAGATGGAACAAACCTGAAAAATACCATTTTGAGAGAGGTAAAGGTAGGTTTAAGTTTAAGAAGTAGTTTGTGAAAAGGATTTGAACCACAACGCGTAGAGGGTGGAAAGCTGGCAGGGTCAGTTCCTGTAGGGCCATGGCAAATGGACTGGATTTTACTCCAAGTGCAACAGAAACATTGAAGTGTTTTTAACAGAGCAGCAACATGATCTGATTTAGCTTTAAAACCTCACTCTGTTTGCTGTTTGGAGAATGAATTGTAAGGGGAAAGTATAGGTTCAGGGAGGCTATGAAAGTAGTATGAGAATAACATGATGATGGTTTGTAATATTATGATTGAATAAGACATGTGGGGAAACAGAGAGATTTGGGGTACACTTAGGAGAGAGAACTGGGTAGACTTATTGATGGATTGAATGTGTAGGTATGAGAGGCAAGCTAGAAATCAATGATAATGTTTAATTGTCTGTGTTTGTTAGACATGTGGGGTTGAGAGAGAAAGATAGGCACAAGAAGAGAAGAGGGAGAGAGTAAGAAGTTGTAGGTAATGTTCTCATTTGCAGAAAAGGGAAGACAGAGAGAGAAAACGATTTCATATGTGTGGGTAGCAGGAGTGGGTCAAGGATTCCATTATGCATGTATTATATTTGACATGTCTTTTAGATATTGAGAGGGAGAGTTGTTTATTTGAGCTGGGGTCCAAGGAGATGAGACTCTATATACAAATTTGTGAGACAACAAGATGGAGATCAGATATAAAGCTATAGAACAAAGTAAGACTACCAAGGAAGGGAGTCAGATAGAGGAGAGGTCCTGGGGTATCCCCTGCAATACTTGGCCGTTGGTACTTGGTATCAGGCAGGGAAGGAGGAGCCCAGAAGTTTAGTAGAAACATGAAGCATGTGGGGTTGTTGGGACCAAGAGAGGAGAGTCTCCAAGATGGATGGACTGCCTCACTGGGTCAAAAGCCACCCAGTGGATATGCCCCAAGATAAAGACAGAGAAAGACCCTTTGGCTTTGGCAACATGGAGATCACTAAAATCCTTGACATAAGCAGCTTGGATGGAATAGTGAGAACAGACTACATCAGAGTAGGTAGAAGGTAGTCTGAAATAAGTTTGCAAGAACTGGCCTGGCAGGGATGAGGGGTGCTGTTTGTGCAGTGTGCAAAGGGTGGGTCACGAGAGACCTGGAGATGCCCTTACTTTTTTTTAAAAAAAGGAAATTACTGAGTTTGTGGGATCAGGATTTCCTGCCTACTTAGCATACCTGTTGTTTTTCCTGCTGATCCAGTGTTCCAGCCGAGCCATCCTAAACAAGCCTGGTGTTTTGTGGGTCCCTGTTGCTCCCCTGGTTGCCACTGCTCTTTGGAGGGTGCTATGGCCTGGAAGTCAGCAAACCTTGTTTCTTGACAATTTGTGAGAGCTGCCTGGAGATTGTAGCAATTGTCCAGTTGATGCTTGGATTTTTCTCTCTGCTCTTTGTTACTCTAGAGCAGAGACCAGCCCACTGCAGAAATATAGCTGGAAAACAGTATGGGTCCACAATTATTTAAATAAAGCAAAACCTTTCTAAAATTTACTGTATAAAACAATTACTTGAAGGAAGTAAGTTTGTCTTCTCTGTGTTTGGTCCAGCATTAACACTTTACAATAGGAGCTCTTGAAGATGTTATTTTAGTTAATTTTGGTCTAACAGAATGAGCTTTGGTTTTGATCTAGTTTACTGGAATCCTTTATTAGCAGAAGAAACTCAGGTATAGAGAAAGCCACGGGAGGAGCTGGAAGCCAAGAGTCAACAGAATCCAGAAAAGAAAGGAGAGGTTATTGTCATGTGATGTGAGGTGGGGATACAAACCATGAAACTCCAATAATTGCCTGCAGCCAGTACCAAAAAAAAAAACACAGGTTTTGGGAGAAAGCTTTGCCTGCTGAAGTCTCAATTTTGGACTTCTCCTAGCCTCAAATTCATGAGACAAAAAATTTAAGCTCATGCATTGTACAGTATTTATGGTAGCATCTCAGGAATACTAAAATAATTTTTTTGTACTAGAAAGTGGGGTGCTGCTATTACAAATGCCTAAAATGTGGAAATGACTTTGGAATTGATTAATGGTAGAGGCTGGAAGAATTTTGAGGTGTTTGATAGAAAAAGCTTAGATTGCCTTGAAGAGACTGTTGGTAGAGATATGGACATTAAAATTTCTTCTGATGAGGCCTTAGAGGAAATGATGAAGGTGTTATTGGAAATGCAAGGAAAGGTGATCATAGTGTTGGATTGAAAGTGGAAATTGTAAACAGTGAACTTGGATATTTAGCTGAGGAGACTTCCAAGCTAAGTCTGGAAGGTGCAGCCTGGCTTCTCCTTGCAGCTTATAGTAAAATTTGAGAGAATAGGGATAAACTAAGAACTGAACTCTTATGCACAAAGGAACCAACAAATGATGCTTTGGAAAATTCTCAGCCAATCCAGATAGTGTGCTCTGAGACTAGAGCCAGAAATGGTTTTAATATGGCCTTCCTTGAGCTTCTGGGATGTGAGTCCCCAGAAACAGGACTCCATGTGAGAGTTTAATTGAACAACACTTTGCTAAAGAGGGTGTGGCTGCACACAGATCCAGTTGGGCCTTTCAGAGGAAGAGGAAAAGTCAGGAGTGGAAATGCAGCTATCCAGGAAAGACATGTGCAAAATCCTCTTTTCCGACGGTTTGGACCTCCTTAAACTGAATGAAAAGCTGGCAACGGTTTTGCGAAATTTGTATGAACAGAAGTGCTGCCAGCCAGGACTGAAAGGGACAGGGAAGGGATAACTTGAAGGAACAGTGACTTCAAGGGAAGACCCATGGAAGCCAAGGTCTGGTCTGAAAAGATCTTCTCAGGCCAAGAGAGTGGGCCCACCCACTTGTGTGGAAAGGGTAGGTCCTCCCCTGAACTTGGAAAGGGCAGGGCTTCTGCCTTGTTTAGGGAGAGTTCAGCCACTTACTCCAATTCTCAGAGAAGATGGGGCCTGTGCCCAGGTGTTTGGGGATGGTTCAGCCACCACCCCAGTAATTGGAGAGGGTGGGACTTACACCCCATTTTTCAGGCAGAGTGAGACCACCATACTGATGCTTGGAGAAGGTGGAGCCTTGATTCTTCATGTGGGGAGCATGGTTTCTGCACAGTTGCTTGGAAAGGATGAGACTGCTTCTCCAGAAGGCCCAGAAGACAAAGTATCCGTCCAGAGATGACTCTTAGAGCTTGAAATCTAATGGAGTTTTCCCTGCTGGGTTTCGGATTTGTTTGGGACCTGTGACCTGTGGCCCAGTTTTCCTTTCAATTTCTCCATTCTGGAATGGGAGTGGCTGTCCTAAGCCTGTCCCACCATTGTTTTTTAGAATCAGAAAACTTATTTTCACACATCCACAGAGAGGAAATTTGCTCCAGGACAGATCGTATCCATGACTGATTATGATGAAATGTTGAACTTAAAGTTATTACTGAAATGACTTCAGGATTTTGGGATATTTTTCATGTGGGAAGAACATGTCTTTAGGTCCAGAATGAAGACTGTGTGATAGATTGAATTATATACCCCAATATGGACATGGTTTTAATCTTAACCTGCATTCCTGTGGGTGGGAATTGTAAATAGAACCTCTTGAAGATGGTATTTAGTTAATGTGTTGCCCAAGTGAATGGGATTGGATCTTAATCCATATTGCTTCTGTCTTTTATAAGCAGAAGGAATTCAGACACAAAGAAATCCACGGGGAAGAGCTGGAAGTTGAAAGTCAGTGGGTACTCAGGCTTGCTGACTCCTCAATTTCGGACTTCTTCTTGCCACCAAATTGTGTGCTAACAAAGTGCCATTGTTTAAGCCAACCTATTGTGTAGTATTTGTTATAGCAGCTCTGGCAAACTAAGACACTATGAAAATATGCATAAAGTTAGAGGAAAAGGTAAAGAAAATGAAAGAAAAAGATTGTTACCATAAAGCAATTGTTTGGCCATTTTGAAAACAAGGTATTTGTGCACAGCAAATGTGTACATGAGCTCACGTGTGTTGATTTTATAGCACCTAACACAGTGCTTGGCATGTATGGATGTTCAGAAGATATTTGCTTTTTACTATGATGATGACTGCTTAAACCAAGGGTTGGCAAACTTTCTGTAAATAGCCAGGCAGTAAATATTTTAGGCTTTGTGGGTCACATAATCTCTGTCACAACTCTGTTGTTGTGGCTTGAAAATGGTCATAGACAATATGTAAATAAATAGTTGCGGCAGTCTTCCAATAAAACAGGTGGATGGCAGATTTGACTGATAGGTTATAGTTTACCAAATCATGGCTTAACCTTTCCTTGGCTAATGCGGGTAATTACACATGCACACATACACACACAGACACATCTAGGTCTGGCTGGCTTGACCATGCCCCCCCCCATTGCTACTTTTTGTGGGGGGTCTCAGAAGGCAGAACTGGGACAAAGGAGGAAATAACATTTGCAGGGAGACATTTGATCTCATTTAACTGATAGTACTACTACTATTACTAAAAAGAAGAAGGAGAAAGAGAAGAAAGAGAAGGGAGGAAGAGGGAGAAGAAAGAGAGGAGGGAAAGAAAAGGAGGAGACAAAAAGGAGGAGGAGAAATTATTTATTAAAGGCATCATTTATTGAGCATAATTATGTGTCAGCACCTGAAATAAGTACTTTATATTAATTATCTCTATTTCCCATGAAATAGAGATAATAGCTCTCTGCCTTGAGAGCTAGGTCTTATTATTCACATTTTACAGTATAAGAAACTGAGCTTCAGAGAGGCTATATACTTTTCAAAAGGTCACATAACTATTAATTGTAAGCTGGACTGAGGAACACACTTTGACCACAAAGATTGTGCTTTCCCACCACTCCATCCCATTTACTTTCACCATTAGTTTTCACAGATGGCACAACGATCAGACAGATAAATAACTGTAGTGGCACATCCAGGATTGAGAGTCATGTGACTGATAGAGTATTCCAGAAGCATCCCAAAGAAATCACATTCTCTGAACACATTTTGATATACTCTGCTCAGGATGTAACTCCTGTCTTCCTAGAGAAGGAGTAGCCCTCACCAGGCATCAAATCACACTAAGCCAAACCACGCCCAGGGTCAGACAGATAGTTTTAAGGGCCATCAGTTCTGGGGAGGGTTTTGCTGTGGGTAATTGGAAATGGTTAGAGTCGGTGCTCGCCAGACCTACAGCATTCCATACTGCGGGCACAGATAGAACCCTGTTCCCAAGACCAGTATTGTCCCCGTTTTTGGCTTTGGGTTTCTTGAACAACATACCCTGCCGTAATTTGGTGGAGCAACTCTGTGCTTAATGATGACTTTCTACTTTTATTTTACTACCCTTAGCACATCATTTCCCTGTGGTTTCCCAAGCTGATGTCTTGGATGTTATCAGTTGCTTGGCCTGGTGAGGAGATTGTCCCCTGGAGTCCAAGTGACAGGCTTTTATTCTCATGGAGGCATAACCTTGAGTATCCCTCAGCGGGACCGAGTGACCTTCTAGTTTTCCTTTGCAATGCTAACGCCTGAGGTTGGATTGGCCTGATGTGGAGGCAGTGGTCACCAGAGCTTCTGAGGGGAGGGAAAGGGAAAAATAGGTGTAAAATGGGGGCATTTTTGTAATATTGGAATTGTCCTGAATGACGTGGCAATGACAGATATAGACCACTATATATCTTGTCATAACCTACAAAATTGTGCAGGACAGAGTGTAAACTGTAATGTAAACTATAATCCATGCTTAGTGGCAGTGCTGCAATATGTGTTCATCAATTGTAACAAATACACCATATCTTTTAAAAAATATATTTTAAAAAGTACTAAAAAAAAAAAAAAAAAGAGGGGAGAGTTGGCTTGTTCTCTCTGGATTCTTCCTTGGATTTTTTCTGGATCCAGAAGCTGTTCTGTGCAGAATCATCTGGAAGCCTCTTCTACCCTGGGTACCAGCCCTGCTGCTGCTGCTTTTCAGTTCTAGTTTTCCTGAGAATTGCTAATGTCCATGGGGATGGAGTGCTGGAGGGTCACTGCTCTGGCTGCCTGGGACCGGAGCCAAAGCAGTGCCCAGAGGCTCACTCAGCACCCCAGCTCCAGGTGTGTGTCACTGAAGGGCTGGTTCTCCCCTGGCCCCTCTGCTGCATGGGCTGTTCTGGGAGTGTTCAGAAGACTCCTCTGATTAAAATACGAGCTCAGTTAGAATCCATGCAATGTAGTCCTTACCTGCAAGATGTCATATTTCCAGAGTTGTATAGATGAGGAAACTGTAAAGGGTGGCAGGAAGTGACTCCAAAACCAGTCCTGTCCACTGCGATGCTGCCTCCACTGTTTGCACAGCTGTGGAGGAGAGGCAGCCATCTGACTATGGCTTTGGGGGATACTCAGAGAAGTTAGCCTCAGGTGCCTGCACCTGCTGATTCTTTTCTCTGCCCCTGACTCTCTCCTTTCTGCATCTCAAGGGGCCTGGCTCTTGACCTGCCACAAAGCTAATGGTAGAAAAGACCTATCCTTTGACAGGTAGCTGTGATCACTTGGCCTGTCTGGGCTTTAGTTTCCTGAAATATTATCTTTAAATAATAACTTTGATACTGGCATTAGTTTGGTGTTGTATAGTTTACAAAACGTTCACACTCGGAACTGTGGTTGGTATCATTACCCATTTTCAGATCAGGAATCTGAAGCACCTCAAAGTTGAGCAACTTTCTCACATTTACAGAGAGGACAAATGGTGCGACTCATATGGAAACCCAGGTCTGCCCGTATTCTAGTCTACGGCTTGATGATGGAGTTTCTGGCATTGGCAAAGGACTAGAGAATTTTGAGGGTCAGCAGGAAACTTTCCTGAACTCCTGGAATCCTTGGACATTCTACTTCTCTTTGTAGGTTCTGTGCAGAAAGGCATGGCCATACCTGGTTTGGCATACCACCGGGTCTCAACCACCAAGGAGATGGCCCAGTACTCACATGGGGTGACCTTTGCTGCGGAGATGATGGCAGCATCATGGTGAGGAGAACCAGGTCCTCATTTGGTAGGAGATCAGCCACCTCCTTGAGGAAAGTATGGTTCCTAGAGACCAGGGGCTTGCTGAGAGCCAGAGCAGAGCCCAGGGCTGCACAGACTTCCCTTCTCTCGGTCCCCTCACCCCAGCTCTCCCACCTGCCTATGGCGTGAGCCTAGATACCTGCCTGACTGGCTCACAGAGGCTCATTTTCATCAAATATTCTGTTGTGCACAGAATAACCTTGTGGTCCCTTCTGCTGGGATGCTGTCTCCTGTCCTGTGAGGTCCCTTTCTAGCTCCACACAACAGGCATACACATGAGCACTGCCCTGGTGGGACCCAGCAGTGCCCTCTCCACTATCAGCAGACCTGAGATTGTACAAACTCTTGTCTCTGGAATCCCATGTAGATTTTGCCATGTTGCTTTCAGACGAGCATGATCTATAGATGGCCGAGGCTGTCTATTCCGGGCCAGAGTGTCATCATGGCGTGGTGAGCTTTAGACTCAGTACAATCACAGTCATACTGTGAAAAATCCTTTACTGCTGCAATGGGTGGCCACCAGCACTGGCTTGTAGGCCCTTAGGAGAATTGATTGCTGCTCTCTGGTGCAAGCAGATTTCTCCAGAATACGCTCCTTAAATCATCGAAGACTGCCACACTTGCCAACTTCTGTGTTCTTGAGGGGCTCCTGTTTTTCATCTGAGTCTACCAAGGGCTTCACTTTATGTTTGTGCTGTTGAAAGACCCTGATGACCTGGCCTCCACACCCTCCCCTCTCCCATCCTGCCCCTGCAGCAAACACTACAAATTCTTGCTGCCTGCATTTATTCTGGACATGCTCTTCATTGCTTACCTCCTTTCTCTCAACTCCTGGCTTTTGCCCCTAAGTTTTTGGTCTTTGGAGATTTACCCAAACTCTCTTTCTCCATCTGGCCTTGATTTGGGGTCCAGCACACAATCCTGACTTCAGCTTCTGGCCTCTTCTTTCTAGTCTTTTCCAATCTTTAGTCAGCAGCTGGTGGCCTCTTGGGAAACTCTCCCTCTTTGCAAAATGGTGTTGTCGGATGATCCCTTGGCTCTCACTGTGTCTTCAAGTTTTTGGGGACTGGGTGTATAACCCAGTGCTGCAGTTTGTGGTTTGGCCTCACTGCCTACTGCTTTCTTTCTGATATTCCACTTTTAAGGTTATGGGGTAGGGGGTGGGGGATTAACTGGGTATGGGGGGAGGGAGCTGTGTATCTGTTTGAGGAGTTTGTGGCCTGCATGCCATGTTTCGTCCTATAGGTCCCCTGAAAGGTTGCAGTGTGTGCTGCCTAAAACAGAGGATTCAGGGGCTCTCCTTCAAGCTTGCCACATGTGGGAGCTAGAACTTGATTAGCCAAGACTCTTTTCTGTTCTAAGAGGAGGAGGCCCAATGTAAACAGGCATAAGCAAAGTAGGACTCTATTGACTCATGCTACAGAGAAGTCCACAGATAGATTTAGGGACCTTGTCTTATTCCTCCTCTCGTTTGCATCTGTCTCTTGGCTCTGCGTTCTCTGGGTTGCTTTCCTGCTCTCATTCTGAAGATGGCTTCTCCCATGTTGCTAGAGAAGCCAGCTGCTTTCTCCCCAAGACTTCCTCACTCTTATCTTCATAATCTCAGTAAAAGAGAAATCATTTCTTTGGCCTTCCTGGGTGATAGATCTATCCCTGGTGCTATCGCCGTGTTAGGAGGAATGGAGTGTTAGAATTTAGTCATTGACCTGCATCACCAGGCCACCGCTGCGGCCATGGGAATGGGATCTATAACCAAAAGGAGGGGGCTTGACCAGTAGCATGCTGGGACAGCCACCAGCAATAGTAGCCACGATCTCTTAAATGGCAACCACACACGACAACCCAACCTATGGCAGACTGTAAGCAGCTCACAGAGAACAGGTGCTTCTCAGAGTCAGGACTCAGTATTCTCTGCTCACCAGGGGACTTTCCTGCCATTTCTTTAATCAATGGAAGGATCAGTTCATAAATAAACACGTTCACCCATGCTATGGTCTCTGTGCCTCCCTGCATTTCCTGGTTGCTCCATTACCAGAAGGAGGGATTTTTCCTCCCTGTCTCCTGGCGAGCTTGACTGGCCATGCCAAACATTCAGCTACAGCCAAGGAGGGATATTTGGGCAACTTGGTTCTAATGTTATTAGTCACTCTGCCGGAGATAACTTATATTATCTGTCAACATCATTAGCACCTTCCTGAAGAGGTGGAACTGGTGACTTTCTTTAATATAGAATACAAATGGGCTAATCATCTGTGATTCAAAAAATTAGCCACACATTGGGGGAGTTTGCAATCATAGCTTTACATTAGCAACTCCACAGAGAAGCAAAAGCAGTAGGGCAGTTGGCTCCAAGCAGAAAAACACATGCACATTTGTACAGCGTGCCAGGAAACCATTTTCATTTGAATCTCAACATTGTCTCCCAGATGGTGGGTTAGTCTGATGCATTCATTATAGGTATGATTTTCCACAAGGGTCCCCATTGCACTATGTGCCATTGCTTAAGCAGTCAAAAACAAAAGCATAAAACCCCTCAAAAATAACTTGCCATAGAGGTAACTCTGACTTGCATGTGTAAGTGTTCCCAAGAAAGGAGACTTCCTATTGCTATGAATAAGATACTCATTGCATTACATTAAACCACATATAGATTATTTGTTGCCTTTTTGAGAAAGTCAATTTACTTCCCTGTGTTGATACTTAATTGAATCCAATGCCCTGCCATGCATCACCAGTGCATGTCTTCAAGGGAATAGAGACCGTGGCCAGGGGCTGTGGGAACAGGCAGATCCATAACTCGTAGTTTATACACCTTTCATTTCAATTAGTAAAATATGTCTTTTTCTTCCTTTCCTTTGTGTTAATCTACTGCTAATAAACAATCATGTTTTTCAGACCATAAGTTTTGTAGATGCACCAATTTGCATTAGCTCTCCTCTAGAGACCTGAATGAAAAAATAAATAAAATCGCTTGGGTAAGCAAGAGAGCTGGAGGCTGTTGAGAGGCATGCTATGGTGTGTGTGTGTATAATATTATTTCTAACAAGGCATTAACATGGCTAATAGGGCTGTCAGTGGCTGTAAGCCATGTAATAGTTGGCTATTTGTCTTTGCTACAAGGAACCAGAGCCATGTTCCCATGGCATTGTGTTGAGAGGGCTGATCCCAGCAACAATTCTCGTATGATAAAGAAGACCCGTTAATGTAATTGACAACTTTTAATGGCTCACTAGAAGGTCTCTGTCTTTCTGACTGTCTGATTTCCTGTGACTCACAGCTGAAATATTAAACAGAGGAAGTCAAATTTCACCTCTGCATGTTTATGTTATCTTTAAAAGAAAGGAAGAAGAAAGATTTTCAGATGCTGTACTGATGATCAAAGTGAAAGCCCTTTGAATTGGGACACAACTCTTGGTCTCCTACCTGGAAACTGCATTCTTGGCAATTCACAACCAGCCACATCAGGCTTCCCATCCTTTAGGGCAAGCGCTTGGTGGACAAATAATGAGTGTCCCAGGAAGCCATGAGACCGAGCCATTAATCTGAGAATTAAAGAGCAAACATTGGAAGCTTGAAAAACGCTAGCTTTGAACATTAGAGGGGCTGACCCAGGTTTTTGCCAGCTGGTCCTGGGCACAAGGTTCTAAATTATAGGAGGGGAGGTGGTCAGTGTGGCTTAAGTTGGCAGGGCTGGGCAAAGCTGGGTGGGACTGAGCAGGGCCGGAGGGCAGGACAGGGCCAGTTGGGGCTGGGCAGGCCATGGCTGGGCATGACTGGGCAGGGGTGAGGACGGGAACGTGTAGGATCAGGAGCCTCACCTCTGCTGCCCCCAGCCTTGAGATTTTGCACAAATCATCTTACCTCTCCAGCCTTAAGTTCTTCCTCTGGACAGAAGAGATTAATAACACTGTATTCTCCTGACTCACGGAGATTGCAGAGGACCAAAGAAATGGTGGTTGTGATTTGGAAAGTTAAAGGGGGATGGAAAAGCTAGATAGAGAAAAGCACATGGAGACGCAGGAGCCCCGACCATCACCACACAACTTGCCCACATGCTGGGTTCCTGAGCTTCATCCACCAGCCCATAAACATACCCTAGCCTTCTGGCATCCAGCTTCTGTTCCAGCATCGTCTGGAGGAAGAATCCTGAGCCAGTATTTGAAGACTGTAGCCTCTTATTACTCATCTCCAAAATCATGGCTTCCTCCAGCAGTACTGAAAGGTTCAAATGAGGTAAGATACAGGGCAAGCCCAGCTAGTATATCAGGTGCAGGATAAAGACCCCAAGCTGGAAAAAAACAGGGCACTTTGATGCTCAGGGCCAGCAAACCATTCACGTTCTGGCAGCTGTGATTTTTTCACTGTTCAATTTTTTAAAAAAATTAATTATTTTATTAGAGAAGATGTAGGTTTACAGAATAATCATGCAGAAAATACAGAGTTCCCATATACCTCTCCTTCACTCACACAATTTTCTCATTATTAACCCTTTGTATTAGTGTGGCACCTTTGTTAACAATTGATAAAATAATTTGAATATAATTATTCTATTAACTATAGTCTATCATTTACATTAGGAGTTACTATGTTGCATAATCATATTTATTTATTTATTTTTAGGAGGTACCAGGGATTGAACCCAGGACATTGTACATGGGAAGCAAGTGCTCAACCACTGAGCTACAACCACTCCTCAAGAACCATATGGTTTTTTTTGAATGAATCAATTTTATTGATACATATTAATTAAGCATACATCTATCCAAAGTATATAATCAGTGGTATTTGGTATAATCACATAGTTGTGCATTTATCACCTTAGTCATTTTCAGAGCATTTTCATTATTCTAATAATAATAATAAAAAAAATATATCCACCACCTCTCAATCGCTCTATGCTTCTCCTGCCATACATAGCTGTCACTCTGCTTCCTTCTCTCTAGTATATTTGTGTTTATATTTTGTAAAAATAGTCTTCTATATGAAATATTAACTATATTTGTATTTTACATGAGGTTTCACTGTTATATAGTCCCATGTTATATTTTTTTGCTCTTGTTCTAGTAATATACTTGTCCTTAGACTTTCCCTTTCAACCACTGTCATACCCAAACAATAGTGCTGCTATTTACAAACATGACAGTGTGCTTTCACCATTTCTCTTTATTTCCAAAGATTTACAAACATATTTTTTACCAGTTCTGCACAGATTAACCATCAGCTTTCCATTCTTTACCTTTATTCTATTTTCTGGCAACCTACATTCTAATTATTAACTCTGTGAGTTTACACAGTATGTTTAGTTCATAATAGCTCAATCATACTATATTTGTCCTTTTGTGTCTGGCTTGCTTCACTCAACATAATGTCCTCCAGGTTCATCCATGTTGTCATATGCTTCATGACTTCATTTCTTCATATTGCTGCATTATATTCCATCATGTGTATACACCACATTTTTAAAATACATTTATCGGTTGATGGACACCTGGGTTGTTTTCAACTTTTGGCAACATTATTTGTGAATAATGCCGCTATGAACATCAGTGTGCAGATGTCTGTTTGTGTTACTGCTCTCAGTTCTTCTGGGTATATATCTAGATATGGTATTGCCAGGTCCCATGGCAAGTCTATATTCAACTTCCTTAGGAACTGCCAAACAGTCCTCCACAGTGGCTGTACCATTCTACATTCCCACCAACAGTGAATAAGTGTTCCTATCTCTCCACATCCTCTCCAACACTTAGTTTTCTGACTTTTTAATAGTGGCCAGTCTAATAGGTATGAAATGATTTCTCATTGTAGTTTTGATTTGTATTTCCTTAATTGCTAGTAATGTTGAACATTTTTTTCATGTGTTTCTTTGCTATTGTATTTTTTTCTTTGGACAATTGTCTTTTCAAGACTTTCGCCCATTTTTTAATTGGGTAGTTTGTCTTTTTATTGTTGAGTTCTACGATCTCCTTATATATCATGGCTATTAAATCCTTATTCAATATGTATTTGCTAAATATTTTCTCCCATTGAGTTGGCTGTCTTTTCACCCTTTTCACAAAGTCCTTTGAGGTTCAAAAGTGTTTTTTTTTTTTTTTTTTTTTTTTTTTTTAATGAAGTCCCATTTAGCTATTATTTCTTTTGTGGCATGTGCTTTGGGTCTACGGTTTAAGAAACTACTGCCTACCACAATATCTAGAAAATGTTTCCTACATATTCTTCTGGGAGTTTTATAGTTGTTGATTTTCTATTTAGGTCTTTGATCACATAAGGTGTGAGATAGGGGTTCCTCTTTCTTTTGGTTATGGCTATTCAGTTCTCCCAGCACCATTTGTTGAATGGACTATTCTGGCCCAGCTGGGAGCTCTTGACAGTCTTGTTAAAATCACTTGACTATGGATGTAAGGGTCTATTTCTGAATTTTCAGTTCGGCTCCATTGGTCAATCTGTCCTTATGCTAGTACTATGCTGTTTTTACCACTGTAGTTAAGTAATAAGTTTTAAAGTCAGGAAGTAAGAGTCCTCCAACTTTGTTCTTCTTTTTAAAGAGCTTTTTGGCTATTTGGGGCCCCTTCCCCTTCCAAATAAATTTGATAATTGGTTTTTTCCATATCTAAGAAAAGGCTGTTGGGATTTTTATTGGGATTGCATTGAATCTGTAAATGGGTTTGGGTAGAATTGACATCTTAATGATATTTAGTCTTCCAATCCATGAACATGGAATGTCCTTCCATTTATTTAAGTCTTCTTCAGTTTCTTTTAGCAATGTTCTATAGTTTCCTGAATACAGGTCCTTTATGTCCTTGGTTAAGTTTATTCCTAAATATTTGATTGTTTTAGTTGCTATAATAAATGGAATTTTTTTCTGATTTCCTCCTCAGAATGCACATCAGTAGTGTATAGAAATGCTATTGATTTTTGCTTATTAATCTTTTATCCCATCACTTTGCTGAACTTGTCTACTAGTTCTATTAGCTTTATTGTGGATTTTTCAGGATATTATAGATATAGGATCATATCGGCGAATAGTGAAAGTTTTACTTTTTCTTTTCCTATTTGGTACCTTTTATTTCTTTACTAGCCTAATTGCTGTAGGCAGAACTTCTAGCACGATATTGAATAACAGTGGTGTCATTAAGCATTCTTGTCTTCTTCCTGATCTCAGCAGGAGAGCATTCAATCTTTCACTGTTGAGTACAATGCTAGCTTTAGGTTTTTCATATATGCACTTTACCATATTGAGAAAGCTTCATTCTATTCCTATCTTTTGGAGTGTTTTTATCAAGAAAGGGTGCTGTATTTTGTTAAATGACTTTTCTGCATCAAAAGAGAGGATCATGTGATTCTTCTTCTTCAATTTATCAATGTGGTTTACTACACTAATTGATTTTCTTGTGTTGAATCACCCTTGCATACTTGGGTTAAAACCCACTTGATCGTGGTGGTGTATAATTCTTTTAATGTGCTTTTGGAATTGGTTTGCAAGTATTTTGTTGAGGGTTTTTGCATCTATATTCATTAGAGATATTGGACTATAATTTTCTTTTTTTGTAGTCTCTTTATCTGGTTTTGGTTATGTTGGCTTCATAGAGTGAGTTTGGTAGTGTTCTTTCCTGTTCAGTTTTTTGAGAGCTTGAGCAAGATAGGTATTAGACTGTCTGAATGGCTGGTAGAATTCACCTGTGAAGCCATCTGGTCCTGGGCTTTTCATCTTGGGAGGTTTTTGATGACTGTTCCAATCTTTTCACTTGTGAATGATTTGTTGAGGTCTTTTATTTCTTTTACAGTCTATATAGTTGGTTCATATGTTTCTAGAATTTGTCCATCTCATCTATATTGTCTAGATTTTTGGTATACAGTTGTTCATAGTATCCTCTTATGACTTCTCTTATTTCTGCCGGGTCAGTGGTAATGCTTCCTCTTTCATTTCAAATTTTATTTTCATCTTCTCTCTTTTTCCCTTTGTCAGTCTAGCTAAGGGCTTGTTGATTTTTTGCTCTTCTTAAAAAACCAATGTTGTATTTCATTGATTTTCTCTATTGTTTTTTTGTTCTCTATTTCATTTATTTTTACTCTGATCTTTGCAATTTATTTCCTTCAGCTTGATTTAGGATTAGTTTGCTGTTCTTGTTCTATTTCCTCCAAGTATACAGTTAGATCTTCAATTTTAGCTCTTTCTTGTTTTTTTAATGCATTTAAAGCATTGAGGGTTATAAATTTCCCATTCACCACTTCCTTTGCTGTGTCCCAGAGGTTCTGATATGTTGTATTCTCATTTTCACTTGTCTCAGGGTATTTGCTGAATTCTTTTGCAATTTCTTCTTTGACCCCCTGATTATTTAAGAGTGTTGTTTAATCTCCATATATTTATCAATTCCCCTTTTTCCATCAATTACTCATTTCCAGTTTAATGCCATTATGAACAAAGTGTTTTGTATAATTTAAATCTATTTAAATTTATTAAGTCTTGTCTGTGACCAAATATATGGTCTAACCTGGAAAAGGATCTATGAATGCTTGAAAAGAATTTATATACTACTGTTTTGGGGTACAATGCTCTATAGATGTCTGTTAGGTCTAGTTCATTTATCATATTATTCTAGTTCTCTGTTTCTTTATTTATGCTCTGTCCAAATGTTCTATTGAACACTGAGAGTCGGGTATTGAAGTCTCCAACTATTATGGTAGAGACGTCTATTTCTCCCTTCAGCTTTGCCAGTGTGTGTCCCAGGTATCTTGGGGCACTCAGGTTAGGGGCATACATATTTAGTATAGTTATTTCTTCTTGGTGAATTGCCCCTTTTATTAATATATAATTACCTTCTTCATCCCTTATAACAGTTTTCCATTTAAAATCTCTATTTTCCAATATTATTATTGCTACTTCAACTCTTTTTTGGTTACTATTTGCATGGAATATCTTTATCCAAAATTTCACTTTCAACCTGGTTGTGTCCTTACATCTGAAGTGAATCTCTTGTAAACAGCATATAGATGGCTCATATTTTTTTATCCATTCTTTCAGTCTACACCTTTTGATTGGGGAGTCAAGCCATTATCATTCAATGTTATTATGTAAAAAAAATTGCTTACTTCATCCATTTTGTCCTTTGGCTTTCTGTTGTCATATCTTACTATTATCTTTTTACCCTTTAATTTACCGTTCTTAGGAATCTTCATTTCTACACTCTTCTCTCACACCCTTGTTTTTCCCTTTCAGGTTGCAGAACTCCCTTTAATTTCTCTTGTAATTCTGGTCTTTTGGTAGCATATTCTATAAG
Organism: Tolypeutes matacus; assembly: GCA_026826555.1. NCBI lineage: Eukaryota > Metazoa > Chordata > Mammalia > Cingulata > Chlamyphoridae > Tolypeutes > Tolypeutes matacus. Next base: position 9,195,329 of record JAKSZT010053840.1, read on the forward strand.
TTTTTGTTTATCTGTGAAAACTTTCAACTTACCCTCATTTTTAAAGGACAGTTTTGCCAGATACAGAATTCTTGGCTGGCAGTTTTTCTCTTTCAGTAGCTTAAATACATCATGCCACTATCTTCTGAACTCCATGGTTTCTGAGGAGAGGTCGGCAATTAAACCAATCAAATTCCCTTGTATGTAATGTTTTGCTTTTCTCTTGCTGTTTTCAGAATCCTCTCTTTATCTCTGATATTTTTCATTATGAATAGTAGGTGTCTCAGGGTAGGTCTATTTGGATTTTTTCTGTTTGGGGTGCATTGTTACTTGGATATTGAAATTTATTTCTTTCATAAGGGTTGGGAAGTTTTTTATCATTATTTCTTCAAATATTCTTTCTGCCCCTTTTCCATTCTCTTCTTCTTCTGGGATACCAACATTGTGAATGTTTGTGTGTTTCAAATTGTCATTCAATTCCCTGAGGACCTGTTCCATTTTTTCCCATTCTCTTCTCTTTCTGTTCTCCTGTCTTTTCCAGTTCAGATATTCTGTCTTCAAAGTCACTAATTCTGTCTTGAAGCAATTCAAATCTGCTCTTATGTGCTTCCAATGTATTTTTAATCTCTTCCGTTATATCTTTCATTCCCATAAGCTCTGTTACTTTTCTTTGCAGGCTTTCAAATAGTTCTTTATGCTCACCCAGGGAGTTCTTAATATCCTTTATCTCTTTAGTCATATTTTCTTTCAATAATCTGAATTGATTTAGAAGAGTTGTGTGATTATCAATGATTAGTTGTTTTAAATCCTGTATCTCTTTGGGATATTTGTTTTGTTCCTTTGTCTGGGCCATCTCTTTCTGTTTCCTGATATGGCTTGTAATTTTTTGCTGATATCTAGACATCTGAATATGGTGATGATTTACTCTGATGGCCAATTTCTCTCTCTTGCCTGATGTTGTTTTTCCACAGCTCTTCTTTGATATTTGGTTCAACTTATTCTAACTCTTCAAAATTTCCCAGCTTAAGTTATCAAAATTGTTCCAGGGACTCACGGGGTGCAGATTTTCTCTCAGGAGTCCCAGTTAATAGAGACCTAGAAGCAGTTTTTCTCCATGCAATTTCCAGAGCAGTCAGCAGATGGCTCTCATTCTTGAATCTTTCCACTGAGGTGTTTCTTTCAATCTCCACTTTCCTATGTTTTGGTCTGACCAGAGCCAAGATTCAAAGCAGGTTCTGCTGGCTGAATTCACTGAAAAGAATCCCCCCAACTTCTTTTCCCTTTTGCTTGTAGCTGACAGGAAGGAAGACGTCTGTCTGTTCTCTTCTAAGTCATCTGCAGTGAGCCAGAGGTTTTATCCTGGCTTAATACCTTGTGGAGTGTGGAGGAGGTGGAGGAGGGGAATATTTTCCTGATGTGGGGCTTTGGTAACACACATTTGTTGTTTCAGATTCTTCATCTGTCTGTCCTTCACCCTACTGGGAGTTGTGTAGCACTGTCATGGTCTGCTGACCCCCAAAGCAGATACCTCAGACATCTTTTGGCCCTTTCTCTGTTGTTTATGTGAGAGTTGAGCCCTGCCTGCCTACTCTGACACTATCTTCCCAGAACCTTTGAATCATATGTTTTTAATTTTAAAAATTTTAATTCTAGTAACAGATATACAACCTAAGGTTTCCCCTGTTCTGCATAAAGCTATATAATTCAGTGGTGTTCATCACATTCACAATGTTGTGCTACAATCAACGCCATCCATTATCAAAACTTTTCCATCACCCCAAACAGAAACTCTGTGCCTATGAAGCATTAACTCTTCATACCTTACCCCCATTCTGGACCCTGATAACTTGTAATCTAGATTCTGACTCTATGAATTTGCTTATTGTAATTGTTTCATATTAGTAAGTTCATACAATATTTGTCTTTTTCTATCTGGCTTTTTTTCACTCAACATGAGGTCTTCAAGTTTCATCCACATTGTGGCATGAATCAGAACTTCATTCCTCTGAACTTCCTCCTGGGCCTGTTGAAAGAACTTCATTCCTTTATACAGCTGAATAATATTCCATTGTATGCATCTACCACATTTTGTTTATCTATTAATCTGTTGATGGATGCTTGGGTTGCTCCCATCTTTTGGCAATTGTGAATAATACTATTATGAACATTGGTGTGCATTTTTTAGTACATTTAAAAAAATTCTTTTGGGTATATACCTAGAGATGGATTGCTGGGACATATGGTAGTTCTACACTAAACTTTCCGAGGAACCACCAAGCTATCTTCCACAGTGGCTACACCATTTTACATTCTCACCAACAATGAAAGAGTGTTCCTATTTCTCCACATCCTTCCCAAGATTTGAAATTTTCTCTCTCTCTTTTTTTAATGGAACCATTCTAGTGGGTGTGACATGGAATGTCATTGAGGTTTTGATGTGCATTTCCCTAATGACTAATGATGTTTAGCATCTTTTCATGTGCTTATTGACCATTGTATATCTTCTTTGGAGAAATATCGATTGAAGTCTTTTGTCCATTTAAACATTTTTTAAAAGTTGTGGTATGTCTTTATATATTCTGGATATTAAACTTTTATCAGATATGTGGTTTCCAAACATTTTCTCCCACTGCACAGGTTATCTTTTTACTTTCATGATCAAGTTCTTTGATGCACAAAAGATGAAGTTACATTTATCTACTTTTTATTTTGTTGCTCCTGTGTTTAATATAAATTCTAAAAAACACAATTGCTTAACCAAATTAGTGGCCTGGAAGATCAAGGAGAAGGATTATTTATGATTTCAGACTAAACATGGCTTTTTGGCCATTTTGATATCATCTTTTGTGAAATGTCTCTTTGGGTCTTTCACCCATTTTTAATTGTTTTTATTTTTCACCAATGATTGTTTTCTTATATATATTTTGGATACCAATCTTTTGTCAAACGTGTGAATTGAATATATTTTTTCAGTCTATACCTCGACTTTTATTTTCTTAAATTTGTCTTGATGAGCAGAAGTTTTAAATTTTGCCATTATCCACTTTAATAGTTAGCTCCATTTGTGTCCTTTTGATGAAATCTTTGTGTAAACCAAGGTTCTGAAGACATTCTTTTATATTTTCTTTTATAAGCTTTATCTTTTTGGCATTTATATTTATACCTATGGTTCTTTGGGAATTAATTTTAGTATGTGTTTTGATGTAGCAGTCAGGGTTCATTTTTTCATATAGATATATATTTACATCACCATTATTTATGATGAAATATCTTTACGTGTGTGGTTTTTTGTTAAATTTGTTATGTTTATTCCTGAGTCTTTTATTGTTTTTGATGCTATTGTAAATAGAATTTTTTCTTAATTCCATTTTTGATTGTTTATTACTACTGTATAGAATACAACTGATTTTTGTATATGGATATGTGTCCTGTTATTTATCACTTACAATAGTTTTTTAGTGAATTTCTTAGGAATTTTTATATATAAAATTATGCCATATGTAACTAGAGATGGGTTTAATTCTTCCTTTCCAAAGTGGATGACATTTATTTCTCTTTGTTACCTAATTACCCTGACTATACCAACTAGTGCAATAACTAGAGATGGTTTTAATTCTTCCTTGCCAATGTGGATGACACTTATTTCTTTTTCTTACCTAATTACCCTGACTATACCAACTAGTGCAATGTTGAGTAAAAGTGTTGATAGTGGATATCCTTGAATTTTGCCTGATTTTACAGGGGAAGCATTTAATCTTTCACCATTAAATATGATGTTCCCCTGTTTTTTGTAGATGTACTTTATCAGGCTGAGAATCTTCCCTTCAATTCCTAGTCTAGTGACTGTTTTTATCATGTGTGGCTGTTGGTTTTTGTCAAATATTCTTCAGTGTCTATTGAGATGATCATTTGTATATACATTCATATATTTTTGTTTTTCACTCTTTCAAATGATTGCTTTCCATATGCTAAGCCAGGAATTCAAGAATTTCTGGGATTATTCCCACATAGTCATGGTTTATAATGCTTATTTGCATTGACCCATTCACTTTGCTAGTATTTTGTAGAGTATCATTACGTATATTCATATGGGATATTTGTCTATACTTTTCTTTTCTTGTGTTGTCTTTGGCTTGTTTTGGTATTGGGGTAATATTAGGCTCATAGAATGAGTTTGGAAGTATTACTTATTGTCTGTTTTTAGAAGAGTTTTTAAAGGATTGGTATTAATTCTTCTTTAAATGTTTAGTTCAATTCACCAGTGAAGACATCTTGGAGTGGGATTTTCTTTGTGGGGAATTTTTGAATTGATAATTAAATCTCTTTCTTGTAGTTCTATTCATAATTTATATTTGTTCTTGAGTCAGTTTTGATAGTTGATGTCTTTCTGGGAATTTCCTTTCTAAGAATTTTGGTAATTTAAATTTTCTCTGTTTTTTCTTAGTTGTGTAGTAGGTAAATGTTAGTCAACATTTTTGATCTTAAAAAAACCAAATTTTGGTTTCATGATTTTTTTTCTATCTTTTTTTATTCTCTGTTTCATTTACTTCCATTGCAGTCTTTACTATCTCCTTTATCCCTCTTGCTTTGGATTTAGGTTGCTCTTTTTAGTTTCTTAAGGTAGAAGTTTAAGTTATTAATTTTAGATCTTTCTTCCTTTTTAAAACATAGGCATTTATAGTTATTAATTTCCACCTGAGTACTGCATTAGTTGCTTCCCATAACTGTTTGTGCTTTTTTTCCCCATTCATCTCAAGGTACTTTCTAATTTCCTTTGTGAATCCTTCTGGACCCATTGGTTATTTTGAAATGTGTTTAATTTTCAAAGATTTGTAAATTTCACAAATTTCCTTCTTTTGTTGATTTTTAATTTAATACCATTATGGTCAGAGAACATACTTCGTATGGTTTCAATCCTTTTTATGTTTATTGAGGCTTGTTTTATGGCCCAACGTATGGTCCGTTCTAGAATGCGCAGCCTCTGATATCCCTACTCATATTTTCAAACACATTTTATTACCTTTTAGCCTGGTTCCCCAGGAGTTAACTCTGGGTCAACCTAAGTAACTTTTGGTCACTTTGGTCAATGGTTGTGCTGAAGACCCCTGGAGAAATAGATTTTTCCCTTTATCAATGGACATGTGTATGGATTGACAACTACTGTCACAGTTCCTAGAGCTTATGTTTAGCCAGTAGCTTGGGTTTTTCTTCTCTGATCACCCTAGAAAGGGCACTTCCTTGTGTAGGCCCACAGACTTCCAGAGTTTTTACTTTTAAGCCTGGTTTCTTAGGAGTGGCTCTTGGGTCAGAGTAGCTTATTGTTGAGCCAATATTGCTTAAATCCCAAGTGGCAGCGACAATTACTTTATTTTTTGCTGGATCTGTGTGCATACTTGGTAGTGTTTCCAAGTTTGCCCCACATCCGACTCTGATTGCCGTCTAGCCCTTGCACACAGGAATCCCAACTCATGGGGTTGACTATAAATCCAGAAAAACTCCTCTTGGGTTTCTATTTTTTCTGGCTCTTGTTGTTAAACTTTTGGTTGCTCTGTCAGTTTGCTTGTTGATATTAGTATCACGGATGTATGAGAGCCTGGCCCTCTTAACCACTCTAACAAATCTCCATTTTTTTTTACAACAACTTTAGACATTTCTGAACACTCTGTTCCAAATAAAGTTTGTACTCTCCGGCAGAGCTATGCAGGTCTTTGTCATTGTGGCCTGCCTCTCCCTTTAAGTAAAAGCTCTGCACCCCTGCAGAGGACAGCTGCCCACTTATCTGAGAGGAGCATCTCTGCTCTGAGAGGGCACTGATGGATAGGTGATAGCCCTTGGTTATCCCAGTTTTCTTCCTGATATGGAACCTCTGCCCTGTGAGTAGCGAGCTTGGGTTGGAGTGATCAAAGCCCAGTATTTTTGGTCTGGCTCTACTCCTGGTAGAGTAGAGGCTGATAGGAGAAAGAAGCCCTGGTCCTCTTAGCTGCACCTATCCAAATGGAGCTTCTGTAACATGGGGCTTGGGGAGATGAGCAATGCTGTTAGCCTACCCTTCCCATCATGAAACTGTAGTGCTAGCTTGGGAGTTGTGTGTGTGGGAGGGTGGGAATGGCACCCTGTCTTCTTGAGTGTCCTCTATCAGATTAGAGCTCCTAAAGTAGTTTTCACAAGAGGGAGCTTGAGGGTGGAGTGGGGAGCCTGCTGTGCTTCTACTTGTTGTTCTTACTGAAAATTAGTAGATTTTTCTTGAATGATTGTTTCCCCAATCATTTTTTGTTTTCTTCATAATTTTTTCCCAACTAAATGGTTGCTTTCTTAGGAAGAGTGTTCTCTACATTCCTCACTCCACATTTCAGAAATCCTGCTACCTTCTATTAACATTTTAATTTCATTCTTTTTATGATGTCACTGTTTTCATTTTCCATATTAGTAATTTGTGTTTTCTCTCCTCACTTAAAAAAAATCAGTTTTACTAAGAATTGGCTGATTTTGTTAGACTTTATTAATAACCAAATTTTTTATTCATTTATCTTTTTTCTATTTTACATCTGTTTTCTAATTCATCAATTTCTTCTTTTAGGTTTGCCTTTTCCTTCTATTTATTTATCTTGATTTAATTTGCTTTTGTTTCTCTAGCAATATTATTGAGATGGAAATTTAGATAATTAATTAGAAACATTTCTTCATTTTCTAATATAGGTATTTAAAGCTATAGATTCCCCGCTAATCACTGCTCTAGCTGTATCCTACAAATTTTCTTAGGTGTATTTTCATTATTGTTCTGTTCCAAATAGATTCTAATTTCATTGTTATTCTTTCTTAGACCCATGGGTTATTTAGCAGTGTGCTGTTCAATTTACAAACACTTCAGAATTTTCTAATTATCTTTTTGTTTTATTGATTTCAAATTTAATCCCATTTTGGTTGAAAAGAATACTCTGATTAGAATTTTTAGATAGGTACTGAGACTTGCTTTAGAACCAAACATTTGATCTATTTTGATAAACATTCCACATGTTTTTGAAAAGAATGTTTATTCTGAAATTGTTGAAAGTAGGGTTCTATAGTTACCAATGAGGTCAAACTGGTTAATGATAAATTTTCAGTTTTTCTCTATATCCATTGATTTTCTTTGTCTGTTTGTTCTGTTAATTCCTGAAAGAGGTGGATAAAATTTTCCAACTGTGATTGTAGATGTTTTTTTTTGTGTGTGTCTATATATATATATATAGACACACACACTCACACACATTTTTTTAATGACAATTTTTTTGTTCATATAATTTAAAGCTATGTTATGAGGAACATAGAGGTTTAGGAATGTTATATATTTCTGTTACCATTATGAGGTGCCATACTTTATCTCTCATAATTCTCTTTACCTTGAAGTTTACTCCATCTGATACTAAATATGACTACATCAGCTTTCTTATGGTTAATATTTGCATTGAACTTATTTTTCTAACCATTACTTTCACTCTGCCTTTTTAAAATTTGAACTGTGTCTATTGTAGAAAACATATATTTGGGTCCTGTTGTTTCTCTTATCTGGTAATATCTGTGATTGTTTGGATTGTCTAGTTTATTTAGATTTAATAGTTACTAATATGATAGTGTTCAAGTATCTCATATTGCAATTTGTGTTTTATTTGCACTTCTGCTCTTTAAAATGATTTTTAAAATATCATATTTGTTATACATGGCTATTTAGTGATATCCTTATAATTTTTAGTGGTCTTTACAATATGCACACTTAACTTATTATAACCTACTTTAGAATTAATATTTTTTCAGAACTTTGCAACAGTATAATTCAATTTACCTTCTCAAACCATCCATGCTATTATAGTCATATATTTCAATTCTGCATATGGCATAAACTGCAAGTTACACTTTTTATTCTTGCTCTTTAAAAGTCATTCATCTTCAATAAAAGTAGAAAATATAGTTCTTTGTATTTACATATGTGGGGTGTGTGTGTGTGTGTCTTTCCTGGTGCTCATCATTTCTTACTGAAGAATCATACTTCTGGTTCATATCAGTTTTGCTTGACCTGAAGAACATTTATTACTTCTTTAGAGCAATTTTGCTGGCATAAAAGTTTTCTTAGTTTTTTTGTCTGAAAATATCTTTATTTCAGCTGTATGTTTGGGGGATTGTTGTAAATCAGCGTGGAGGTAGACGGTGCCGGGAATGATCCAAAGAAAGTTTGGGATCAGGGGACCTCACTCCATGTGGAATGCAGGCAAATTTATTTAGGGTGAAGCAGCTTTTTATACTACAAAGCTGATAACAAAAGTAGGACATCCTTTGCTAGTTCCTCTGCATGGCACGTAAGAGCACTGCCAGTTCCTGTATCTCTAGATAATTTTTCTTAGGAATTTATACAATAACTTCTTAGTGGTGGGTTCATTCTGCTCTGCTTCCTCCCATTGACGTCTGCAGTGTGCAGAGTCCTTGGAGACATTTGCTAATGTTTCTTTTCCAACAAGCATACTTTTTAAGATGCTTAACCCTTTATGCTCTGGCTCTCAGCATCTTCTCCAACAGGGGATATTTTGCTGAATATAGAATTCTAATTGGGTTCCCCTCACCAAAACTTTAAAGATGGCATTCCAGTGTCATCTATCTGGCTTCCATCATTTATGTTGCCAAGATAGTTATAATTCTTGTTATTTCCTTTACTGTAATATGCCCCCCTTTTTTAAGGATGAGAAGGCTGCTTTTAAGATTTTCTTTTTGCTTTTGGTGGTCAGCAGTTTGAAAATAAAGTGCCCATATGTTTTTTTTTTTCTTATTTTTATCCTGTTTAGTGTTTGTTGAGCCACTTGAAACAGTTCCTTGATGTCTTCTATCAAATTTTGAGAATTCTCAACTGTTATTTTTTTCAAATATTACTTCTGCTCCATTTCCTCTGTCCTACATGTCTCTCAAGCTGTTATTTTATTTTCTCTCTTTTTGGCCTTGGTTTGGAAAATTTCTATTTTACTGAATTCTAGTTCCCTGATCCTTTTTTTCAGCTATATACGTTCTTTTGGTAAACCCAGCCAATGATTTATTAATTTCACATCAGTTCTGGAATGTCTGATTGTGTGTTTGTTGTTATTGTTGTTTATAATTCCATTTCTTTATCGAAATTCTGTTTATCACCAAATAAAGTCAACTTTTCTTTAAAAAATTTTTTTACCATAATTTTAGTATTTCTTTTAAAGTTCTTGTCTAAACATTTCCAACATCTGAGTCATCTGTGGGTCAGCTTTTATTGACTATTCTTTCTCCTGATTATGGGTCACATTTTTCTTGCTTTATTGCATTTTCAGTAATTTTAATCCTTTGCATTAATAGTGATTTTTTAGGCATTATGGTTTAAAAAGATCTAGACCATAGCTCTTCCCCTAATCCTGAGGGGACTGGTATGGTGATGTCCACTCCATCTCCAGGTGAGAGTGGGTTTATATCCCATGGATACGGTGGATGGGATTATCCTGCCTTCAGCTGCAGGCTTTCTTCATTCCCTGGGATGGCCGTTGTCCATCATTGTCTCCTCACCAGGTGACTTGGGTGAGTCAATTGACCTGTAGAGTAGGAGTTGCAGCTCCACCGAGATTCCAAGCACAGCTGGCACATAGGCAGGCCAGAGGCTCCTGTCTCTAGAAGTACACCTACAAACTCCAGCCTCACATATAGGTTTGAATAGAAGGGACTGATGGACCATGTGCAGGGAGGACTTAATTGAGTCCAACTCTGTCACTCTCAGGAGCACAGAATACAAAGTAGAGCCCACTGATAAGGTGTCAATCTCTGGGGCTATGCCCCCTTATATAGGACCTGGGTGTCTCCAGAGCCCTCAGGAGCCCCTCTGTGTAGGATGATATCCACTTTGGTGTTCTGTGAGATCCTACTGAGGTGTGTGTAAGCGTTAGCTCTGGGATGACCTACCGACTCTCTTTGAAATCTCTTAGCCACATGAACTCATTTGTCTTTACCTTTCCCCCCTTTTATTCAAGGTCTTTTTCCAGTCATGTTGCCAGTTGGCACTTGGTATTAATCCCTCGTTGCCAGGGAAGCTCATCTCCAGGAGTCATGTCCCACATTGGGGGGATGGGGGTGGGGGGAAGGTAATGCATTCATATGGTGAGTTTGGCTTAGAGAGAGACCACATTTGAGCAACAAGGAGGCTCTCAGGTGGCAACATTTAGGCATCCCATAACAGTAGGCCAAGTTTCAATTACAAGAGCAAAGACTCATAAGGCTAGTCATCAATAACAAGAGCCCATCAGTGGGCCATCCTCTTTTGCCAGAGGGTACTCAGGGGACTGTTGCTGCTCCCTTGTGGACTTAATGGTATTCTGTTGTAGACATATTGTGATTCAAGCAATGGAAGAAATTATAACAGTGAGGTGGAGCCAGTGGCCACTAGATGCTTTCGGGGCAGGGAGGGGAAGGGCAGCTGTAATACAGAGGCTTTTTCAGGACTTGGCGGTTGCCCTGAGTGACGTTGCGGCGATGGATATAGGCAGTTTTACATCAGCATATGCCATGCAGAACTGTGTGGGAGAGAGTGTGGTCTACGATGTGAACTGTGGTCTATGCTTAGTGGCAAAGCCCCAGGATATGTATATCCATTGCAGGTGATATGCCACACTAATGAAAGATGTTTATGTGAGATGTTGTGGGAGGTGTGAGAGGTGGGGAACATGGTAATCCCTGTGGTTTTTGTGTGGCATTTGTGTAATCTAAGCGTTAAAAAAAATCTATCTATCTATCTATCTATCTATCTATCTATCTATCTATCTATATCTATCTATATAGATAGATAGATATAGATATATATATATATATAAAAGCTCTAGAGACCTGAGTAAATGTTATTTTCCCTCTGAAAAAGCACTGTTTCCTTTTTCAGGCAGCTGTGATAAGTAGCTGGTCACTTTGGTCCAATCTGGAATTGAATTAGTTCAGGTTTGGATTGCATGTTTAGTTATTTTTAGTTAACTTCTGGTTAACTTTCTTGAGTGTGAGATTTGCCCTGTTGGTATCATAGGTCCCTTCCTCCAGCAAGATCTTGGTACCTCAAGAATTCCAATACATTTTCTTCTTTTTTCCAGTCCAACCTCCCACTCTGCTGCTTCTGTGTCAAACTTAGCAAGTATCTTTTGGGGTTGAATCTCTTAAAGGAAGAATTCCTGCTGCATCTGGGCCTCCTAAAGATTCCACCATCCACTGGTCGCTCCTTAACCAAACAGAATCCCTCTGCCTAGCTAAGCCTTGACTCAGCACATGCTTGCACAGGAATAAGTGACTTCTGGTATTTTCTCAGTTTAGAAAAGTCCTTTCTCTTTGGCATTTAGTTTTCTTAGACATCTTTGCATCTACTCCTCTCTGGTATATTTAAAAAATTATATGATGTCTTACTGTGACAGTTTGAATTCAGTGGATACAAAAAAAAAAGATTATGTTCTTGAATTAATCCATTCCTGTGGGTTGGGGCCCTTTTGATTGGACTACTTCTGTGAGGCATGACTCCTTGTTACTGGAGCTTTATATAAATGGAAACCTAGTGATAGAGACACAGAAAAAGGAAGTTGCCATTTTTTCACCCTGCCATTGAGAAAAGATTTCATTATCACTGACAGCCAAATCTTAAGTGTGAAGCCCCCAAGAGGCTGGGCCCACGGAGCAGCTCAAGGCTGAAGAGATGAGCCATATGCCTGAAGTCCTACAACTGAACTCTGGTAGAAAACAGAGCAGCTGAGACTGAGAGAGGAGGGTCAGAAAGAGAAAAGCCTATGGCTGGTTGCTCACAGCTGAGCTCCGGTGACAGTAGATTGTGGCAGAGAAGGCAGGTACCTTGGCAGAGAAAGGCTACCGTCTTTGCCATGTGGCAGGACACTTTGATGAGAAAACATCTCTGATGGTACTTTGATTTGGACTGTAAACTTTTACCCTAAATAAAATCCCCGTGCATTTCTGTCACTTTGCATTGGCATCCCTGTGGCAAACTTAGACATCTACTTTGTCAAAATTTTTTGGTAGTTGTTACAGCAGAGGGATGATTTGCCATAACCTTATACAAGCTAGACAGAAGTTAAAAGTCTTTCTTATGCCACGTTTTTGTGAGATTATTTTTCCCCACTTAAATTCTATTTTGAGAATTACTTTTGTCTGATGATGGGACAGAGTTTGGAAGATGGGGCAGGGGGAGAGAGCACAACACAGGTGTTGGGAATTCATGTTGATTAGGTATGTTTGCTTTGTTTCATTTTAAGCTAGGAGAAGAGCACTCACCTCTGCCCCAGAAGGCCTCCCAGTACCACTAGAAGATAGAGTCAGTATATCAGCTGTGAGGCCAATTGCCTCGGTTTCCCCATGTACTAGACAAGCTCTATGGACTTATGGTCTTCAGGCATGATTGCACATGTTATACTCCAGACCGAACAAGACAATGATAATTACAACTGAGAGCATATCACAATAGGAAAGACAGAAATCCTACTTCTTAAAAATGATAATGAAAAATAATTCTTAAATGGCTTGATAGGAGGAAATTAGGATCTGTTTAGCAAATATGACCTAAAAACTGATTAATGAAATGAGCAACAATGTTTTTTTCTCAAGGCATGGCTTTATTTCCATTGCCACTGACTCCTACTGTAATCATGTTATTTCTTATTTGATTGAGATTATTATAAGACAGGGTAGGAACTTTCACTAATCTCTGCTATGGCCAACGACACATTTACTATCTAGAAGCCAGGTAAGGGAGAAAAAAGCACCTGTGTCCATTTTCCCTATAAGAATGTCAGGGTTGTGAGTTGATGATTCTCTACTTTTTCCATTCACGGCAACCAAAGTTTACAGAACACATATTGCCAGGTCCTGTGCCAGGGATACAAAAGTAAATTAAGATGCAGTCTACAATGAAGCAAAGAAGTAATTACACTCTAGCAAGAGAGCAAATGAGGGCGCTGTTGGAGCCCAGAAAAGGAGAAGTCAAGGAAAAGTTTCCTGGAAGAGAAGGCATCTAGACTGAGTCTTGCAGCCTAAGCAGAAATTAGCCAAGGGTAGAAAGAAAAGAAGAGCATTTGGAAGAGGTCTCAGCATAGCCAAAGCAGTGAGATGTAAAATAATATATTCCCTTAAGTTTTCATGGAATGGACAGATGTGCTGACATGCACAAACTCATCCACTACCTTCATCCTCCCTGCAGCCTAATGCTGAGAGCCTCAGCTGAAGATATGGAGGACCTTCTGGGAAGACTAGCATGTGAGATGATGCTCCCGTATACCCCAGTTTGTGTCCCCATGTGACAATCACAGGGCAAGTTGCTCCCACAAAAACAACATCTCTTATTTCAGGAGATCTGCATTCATATTTAGTGCAGAGATAAGTAAACGTTCTGCTTTAACTATTACATTAAATGGGAGGTGGAGAGAGGAAGAGAGAGAGAGAGAGAAGCATTTAAATCTGAGTGGGTGTGAGGTCCTTTGGTTACGTCTGCAGCAGAAGTGGGCTGTGGGGGAGGATAGGAAGGCAGGCAGGTTTGGGGCAGCAGGTGAGAGAGTGTTGGCTAAGCATATTGGCCCCTGTAGGGGGCACTTATGCTGAAAGTTGGCTGCCTGGGAAGGCAGTCTGTTGGGGAGGAGAGCAGTTCCAGCATGCTTCAGCAGCAGTGAAAATCACAGTTCATTAGAACTAACAATGCTAAAAGTTAATGAGCAATGAAAACATTTTGGCAGTCATGGAACTGACTATTTGCTGTTCATATGACTGCAGATGAAGGAATGTCTTCTCTTCCTTTGGCTGGCTCTGAGGGACATCATAGCTTTCATATTCCTGCTAAGCTTTCTCACCTTCAAGCTAATGAAGCCCGGGAGAACAGTGCTCTCCAGACCCTGTTTTCCCTGGCAAATTGGATTACTGCAGCGCTGGCACAAGGGAGAAGGGCATGAAATGACTTAAGTACTTGATTCAGGCTCCCTTGTTCTAGTTCAACACTATTTAGAAGGGAGATATACATACAAACATTCTAGTAATTTCACTTCTTGGTATTAATACTAAGGAATAAACAAATGGCGATTAATGGGCAAGAAAAATGTTTATCTCAATTAAAAAAACTTGAAGCAATCTAATATTCAAACAGAAGAATGGGTAAATAAAATAGGTAAGATACCTCAATAAGATTTAATATCATAAAATCATTACAAATATGTTTAAAATAATCTTAATGGCATTGGGAGTTTTCATAAAATAATGCTAGGCAGAGAATTTAAGATATAAAATTGTACATAGCAGATGTTTTCCAAACTAAAGTTCACAACACATTAGTGGGTCTTACAATCAGATTAGTAGGTTGCAAAGAAGACTGTTTTAAATGAAATAGAAAAGAAACTATCAGAAAGTATTTTTTGTTGAGTAATATAAATCCTCTATGTCATTGTTTTGTAGTCAAACTCCATATCTGAAAGACATTAGAATATATATTTTCAACTTTGTTAAAAATAAATGTGTAAAATGATTGAAAAAGAAATGCAGCAACATGTTAACAAGGATTGTTTCTGAGTGTGAGATTATTGAAGATTTATATTTTCTCATTTCCACTTTTCTATGGCCTCATAAGCATATATCAATTTTATTCTCCAAAAACCAATCATAACACTATTAAAAAGCCAAGTAAGGTAATATGCTGGTCATCTCGAAATGATGGATTGAGTGGGCTTATCTTATGTTTTACTGTGCTGGTTCCTTGTAACATGTTAAAGGATACTTGTCTTACGATATGTCTCCTTTTATGAGCAATATTTTTTATGAGAGTCTTATGATGGAAAAACCTTTAAAACTTAAGAAGGCAAAATTGGCAAAAGAAAAAGCAAGGTGCATTAGTTTTCCTTTGCTGTGTAACAAATGACCACATATTCAGTAGCTTAAAAGAGCACCCATTTATTATCTCAAGTTTTGCAGGTCAGAAGTCTGAGCACAGCATAGCTGAGTTCTCTCCTCAGGGTCTTGTAAAGTGGAAACCAAGGTGTTGGTAAGATTACTATTTCATTGGGAGCTTGAGATCCTCTTCCAAACTCACGTGGTTGTGGCAAAATCCATTATTTGTGATGGTAAGACTAATGGTAGAATATCCCACTTTCTTCCTGGCTGTCAGCTGGGGGCTGCTCTTGACCTCAAGAGGCCTCTTCAATCTGCAAAACCAGCAGGGTAGAATTTCCCCCTGAAGCTTCCCACCTCTTTTACAAGGAAGAGTACGGTGCCTTTTAAGGGCTCACATGATTAGGTCAGACCCATCAAAGGATACTCTTCCTCTTTCTAAGGTCCACTGATTTGGGAAATTCATCATGGCTGCAAAATTCCTTCACAGCAGCACTATAGTAATATTGGATTGACTAATTTGGAGAAGTTCCTCCAGGAATCTTGTGGATCATCTGGGAATTCTGACCCCATCCAGATTATTAGGGTGGAGCTATTCTGAAGGAAGCAGCCTGATGTTGCACCATTTCAATACCCACTTTTATAGGTTATGAGCATAAATCCAAAGCAGATATTTGGAAATGACAGTTGACAATATTTGACACCATTGTTGAGTGACTTCTGTGTGCAGGCACTGTGCTAGGTACGTTCCTCACCACCATCCTGTGAGCTGGGTGAGGATCATCCATCTTCCAGAAGAAGAAAATGAGGTCCTGAGGGTCAAAGTGCATTGTGCAAGGCCTGCCAGCTTGTGAGTGGCAGGGTTGGAATTCAAACCCATTCTCCTTCTCTTCTTTCTCCTTTCTTCCTTAAGACATCAGAAAATATGTGTTTTGAGATCAAAAGCTTGAGCCAACAGTTGAGAGACTGAATGATTTCCCACCTCCCTGCACCCTGAAAGGCTTACTGTAGTTCTAGCAAAATCCACATGTTATGTGTTGTCAACCTTCCAGTGGGTGCCCACGATCAACATCATATTTGATCAAATCCTCTGTTCCCTGAGCCATGAGGGATAAGACTCATGCATTCTGAAGGCCCCACTTTGGGAATGCCCAAACACTGCCAGTGTTTGAGAAATGAGGATTTGAACTAAGCTAAACTAAAGTAGACTAAACTAAATAATGCCTCAGAAATGGATCTGAATTCAATAAGCATTGTTGAAAACCGTGTTCCTTTACCAAGTTTAGATGAACACATAATAGATATATAGCCTTGACAATGAATGGAATCCATTTTTTCATCACACTTTCCTACCATCTTTACCATATCATTGATTCATTCATTTTTTTCATTCATCCCATAAACAAGTATTGAGTTTTTCCTGTGTGAATGTGAATGTGTTAACTGCTGAGGCACACGGACACAGCTAAAATTTTTATTAGCTCTGCCCCATTCCCCTCCAATGCTGCTGTTGGTAATCTCTTTGGAGTGAGTTTTAATCCAGGTACATGATTTTCTGCAACTTGATTTTCCTGAGGTCTAGCCTAATGTTGTCTGTCTTGACTTCATTTGCAAATCCTTTTTCTACTTGGTGGGAAACTTCTCTGGGCCCTTTTGCACCAAATGAATGCTGACTTTGGGGTCTGTATAGAATTCTAAGATCAAGGGAAAATTAAGAAGAGATAGAAAGAAAATAAACTCTGACATCTAACTCGATACACATTTTTTCACTGACTGTTTACACATGCATTCAACACATGTTTACTGTGCTCCCTCGCATGCGCATGCCGGCAGTTGGAAATTAAAGCAATTAAACCCAATATCTGCCATCAAAGAGTCTACAACTCCCCTGGGAAGAGTTCAGGAAGAGCTAAGGAAGTGGCAAATAAGTATCACTAGTGGAATAAGCATTTAAAAGTAAAACACTCACTCACACAAACCTTCGTATCCCCCGTGGAGCTTCCCCAGCTCCTGCTTCCTCCCCACACCTCCTTCCCCTTCTTTGTCTGCTCACTCCATTATCCACCCTCTGGATTCCTAGCCCAGTCCTGCTTCCCCCTACTCTAGCTCACCTTCCACATGGCACAAACATGTTCTTCTGCAGTTCCCTTTTCAGTGGGCCCCACCCAGTTTGAGCTCATCAGTGGCTCTCCATGAGCACAGAGGAAGTCTGTACAGGCTTCTTAGCTTAGTGGACAAGCCCCTTCTAGCTTTAGCCACTGGTTGCATCTCTAGCTGCATCTCTGTCCCCTTCCATAGTCCTCTACTTTCCAACTGGCTCCAATTCCTGGGCTTTCCCTGCTGTGCCCAGCCATTGCAATCGCAGGCCCCTCTCCTCCATAGTTCTCCCTCTGGCTCTTTGGGCTGTCTTTAAGGTTCAACTCACAGTCACCTCGGCATGAAAATCTTGCTGTCATGCTCTCAACTCCGATAGAATTTATCACTCCCTTCCCAGGGTCCTCATGGCAGGTACCCTTTAGAAACTCAAGCACAGACCCTGCAGGCTTGACTAGGAAGCATTTTTGTTTGCTTATATCACACTCTCCCCATGACCCTAGAAAGACTTTGAGGACAAAGATCCATCTTCTTCTTCTCTGTCCCCAGGGCTAGAACACTGCTCTGGGTTGGACCAATGGCTGACTGGCTTGATTGACGCTGCCCTGTATTGGAGTGGAAGGTCAGTGCTTGGAGTCTGGAGTGATGCTCAGACTCAGTAAATCCATCCCTTCCATCACCTACTAAGTTCATTAATCAAATATGCACCGAGAGCCCCATTGTTTAGAGTCTGGAAAAAACATTTGAATGAGGTTTGGAATTTTTGCAGCTCTTGATGACTTCTGGGCAGAGGGAATGGAACAAACTCAGTTCTAAAGATAAAAAGTTGCAAAGTGTAATTAGGAAAGGAAAGTTTGGCTTCAGATTTTATCCACTCACTAATGCATTTATTCATTCACCCTTAAAATATGTGTTGAGCATCTTCAGGTGAGCACTATGTTAGTTTCTGGTGATGCTGGGATGAATCGGAGAGGTTTTCTGCCCCCAAGAAGATCACACACTCCTGAGGGTGACGGATATTCTGGTAAATAAGTGCAGTGAACTCTTCTGCAGGAATTGGGGACCTGGGGGAGAAGTCTAGGAAAGAAGGCTTTTGGGTAGAACCTGGCATGACCTGGGCCTGAGGGGTGAGGCCCAGGCCAGGGTCAGGGGCTGGAAACAAGCTCTGACATATACACTCAACTTTATACTCACCAAAGGGTGATGTGCTCCTTGTCTAAGGTTTCTCACAATGAGAATGTGGTGTTCCATCATAGGAATAGAAATTCAAAGTTCAAAATTGCTTGTATTCTTCAATACATGTGATGTGCTTACAGCCTGGGCATTAAGAGAAGGGGGTCACACAGCAGTCAAAGCCCTGAGTTCGTTCTACCAGGACACCCAAATGTTGAGGGCTTGCCAGGTTCCAGGCAGACCCTGGGGACAGAGGCCATGAGACGGCCTCTGCTGCCAAGGAGTTGGTGTTCCTGTGAGGGGAGCTGGGGGGATGGTGCAGGCACATCAGCACTTCCAGCACATTCCAAGTGCTGCCCTGGGTAAGCAAAAGGGTTTTGGGGGTTACAGCCAACAGCACCTACCTCAGCTCGGGAGATTTGGGGGACATCCGGAGTCTGAGCTGAGTCTTGTGTGGATCCTGGATGGCCAAGGCACAGGGCAGTGAGGGGAGTGGGGTGATTTAGGAGACATGCCCATGATTGAAGGCCTGAAGTGTTCCAGGGCCAGGGGAAACTTGAACTTGGTGTGTGAAATAAGAAAACTGTAGACCGGTTTCCCATCATGCTGGAAGTTGGGTGCTTTGTCCTCACAGTGGTGTGTGCTCCTGGCCCAGCCATAGGGGCTGCTCTTGCTCAAAATCACCCTATCGTTTTTAAGCTTTTATTTCATTTCCTGACACCCTCATCGTCCTAAAGAGGAAATGGGACATACAGAGATACTTGGCATATTGTCTCTCAGCAGCTAAGTAGGGTCTGGCCAGGTTTCTTTCTCACTGTCCAGGATTGAGCCCTAACTGGCAGAGATTCCAGTGGGATGAAAGGCACGGAGACCCGAGGCTGCTCAATGAGCATGGTCAGGGGGGCTGCGAGTGGTGGGAGGAGACCTGCAGGCAGTGGGAGGGGAATTAGCATGGTGAGAGTGGGCTACCTGTGGTGGGAGAAATTTTGCAAAGGGCAGTGAAAGATGCCAGTCTTACCAATGTAATTTATCTCACCACTCACAGAGGGCTTCTTTGCACGTTGCCTCATCAAAGCAACCTTCCTGGGGAGACAGATCGGAAGGCACCTTGACCATTTGCTAGGGGGAAGGCCCTTAGCTCCCCGTTGATTCTGGACATCTTCTTAGGCCTGGAACTTTCCAGGACACCAGTCCTCTCCTTCTTGCAGCTAGATTTGAAGCTCAGGCCTGTTCCCTGGGCTCAATTGAATGTGGCTTTCCACTCAGGACCACAGCCTTGAGGAATGAGCCCCAGGGAGCCTCTGAGGCCCAGCATGCTGGGTGCATTCTCTGTGTATCTGCTGAGGTTCCAGGAAAAGAGCTTCAGAGGAAGATGTCCTCCATTACCAGGAATGGCAGGGTCTGGTGCAGTGCAGCCTTCATTTAGCTCTGAGTTTCCCAGTGCTTTCTGGACTCCTCTCTGGCATTTAGAGGTGGTAGTGCTATAGTAGGTTGAATTCTGTACCCCAATAAACACATGCTCTTAATCCATGTCCCCGTGGGTGTGAACACATTGTAAATAGGACCTCTTGAAGGTGTGACTTTTTGCTAAGTTCGGGCCAACTGAAGCAGGGTGTGATTTAATCTGGATTACTGGACGCCTTATAAAGAGAACCCAGAAGTTACAGAAGCTAGAAAGGATATTGCCATATGATGGGAGGAAAAAATACAAGTCAAGGAACCCCAAGGATTGCTGGCAGCCAGCACCAGGATGTCACAGTCTTTAGGGAGGAAGCACGCCTTGCCCATGTCTTGATTTTGGACTCCAAGCCTCAAACTTATGAACCAATAAATTCCTGTTGTTTAAGGCAGCCCACTATGTGTTATTTGTCATAGCAGCTTGACAAACTAAGAGAGTGGAGTAGTGGAAAAGTTGTTCTAGGTGTCGGGGAAGCCAGGGTTTGATGCTACTCCACCAAGTCCTAGTTCCAAGACCTGGGATAGGTTACTCTGCTTAGCTTTTCTCAACCTCAGTTCCCATCTGTGAAATGGGTGTGATGATCCCCATCACTCTTGGCTGTTATGAGAATTACAGGACGTATAACAAATGGGCAGTGACCGGCATAAAGGGACTCAAGGCTCAGACCCTCTAAACAAGAACAGAACAAAACCAAACTTGGTTCAATGATCATTGACCTACTCAAAATCTGACATCCCTCTCCACCCTGCCACAGCTAAGCACTTCTGTAATCATGCTTAATTTTAAGTTGTAAAACATATAAAGTATATGGAAAAATATACTTGACCAACTGTCAACACGTTGCAGTGTTTTTTCACCCTTTTTTGTAAACTGCAACTTTTTAGATATGTATTTGAAGCTTTTGTATATGCCTCCTCGAGCTCTTCTTCTCCCTGCCCTCCAGAAGTCTCCACTTTCCAACTCTGAAATTTAGTATCCCCACGCATATTTTTAAACTTTTACCAAATGTTTTAAAAGTTTCCTGCAAAAATATGTGTCCCTAAGCTATTTTATACATATATATATACACACATATACTATGGATATGTATATGCATATGTGTGTGTACTGTATACTGTTGTTTTAAAGTTAAAATGTTTATATAAATAATATCATACTGTATGTATGATTCTGCAACTTGTTTATATTTTTCTCTCAATATAAGATTTTGGAAAATTACCCGTATTGATGCATATAACTCCCATTCCTCCAATTAACTCATAATCCATTGAATGGTACAAATGCAATGTATTTATCCTATTGAAGACATTTAAGATATTTCCAAGATTTTACCATTACAAATAAATTTATGATGCACATTCTTGGACGTGTCTCCTAGCATATGCGAACAAAGCTTTATGCGCAGAATGTCTCAAATAGCAAGTCTTGACCTCTGAATGGATCATGAAACCAAGTAATGGGTCAAGGCCAGCATTTTAAAGAAAGATGGTAGGATAGAATCAAGAATGTAATAGGATACACCCACACCTACACGTCTTCACACATGTGTACTCTTTATATATGACCAAGATTTAAAATGTTTCCATCCTATGGGGTTCCAGGTGGAAGCAGTTGGAAGACACGGGTCTAGAGGTAAACCAAACGTGACATTTTGCTCACATGGTAGATGGACCTTCTGAATGCTAGATATCACCAGATTCATCTTGGAAGCAGTCATGTCACATTTTATACTCCTCCCCCATTTTGTGACCATTCTGATGGGTAAAAAAATTGTATCTCATTGTGATTTTAATTTACTTTTCCCAGATTAGTGAAGCAAGCTAAATTTTTTCATGTTTACTGACCATTCAGGTTGCCTGTCTATATTCATTTGCTCTTAATTTGTTTGCATTTTCCTTTATGAATTATTGGGCATGTTTACTTGACACTAATCCTTTTTCAGTTACATTTGTAACTGATCCTCTCCCAGTCAGTCTTGTGTTTTCACTTTTGTGCAAGACTTCATTTTTTAGGCAAAAAGTATCAACCTTTTCTTTTATAGATTTTTATTTTTGAAACCTCCTTATTTTGAGGTCAAAAATATTTTCCTATTTTTTCTGTTAAAACATATAAAGAACTAATTAACTATTTCATCTATCACATAACTCATCCTTTCCCCATTGATTTGTTAAAGACTATGTGTTTTAGTTTGCTAAAGGCTGCCAAATCAATATACCAGAAATGGGTTGTCTTTTATAAGGGAGATTTATTAGATTGCAAGCTTACAGTTCTGGGGCTGTGAAAGTGTCCAAATCAAGGCATCAAGTCCTCATTTCTCTATCCCCAATCTATCCCATGGTAACCTATGTCCTAGATTCTAACTCTATGTATTTGCTCATTTTAATTATTTCATATTAGTGAGATTATATAATATTTGACTCCAACAGATATTTAACACCAATATTCATAGAAACATTATTCACAGTTTCCAAAAGATAGAAGCAGCTCAAGCATCCATCAACTGGTGAATGAATAAACAAAATGGAATGGAATAATATTCAGCTGTAAAAAGGAATAAAGTCCTCATGTATGTGACAATATGGATGAACCTTGAGTATATTATGCTGAGCCAAATTAGCCAGACACAGAAGGACAAATGTCATCAAGCGATACTTTCTCACCAAAGACCAGCACATAAGTACTCAATTTGTACAGAATTTCTATTTAGGTTGTTTGTAAAGATTTGCAAATGGATGGTGGTGATGGTAGCACATTATTGTGAGTGTAATTAACAGTCCTGAATTACGTATGTGAATATAATTGAAGAGGGAAGTTTTGGGCCATGTATATTAGTAGAATGGAAGTCAGAAGATAAAACATGGAACTGTATAACATAGTGAACCCTGTCATGGATGAATGATTGGGGCTAATAGTACAAGTATAAGAATATTCTTTCATGAATTATGACAAATATATAGTGCTAAACAAGATGTTAAAAGTAGTAGGGTAGGACTATACTTTCAGGGATCATTTCTATAGTCGGTTACTAGAGAAGGTTCTCTGAACGTGTAAAAGTAGTAGGGAAAAATACACTTAATATAAACTATGGACTATAGCTAATAGTGCTATTTTAATATTCTTTCATCGATTGTAACAGAGGTGCCACACAAATGCAAAATATTAATAATAGGGAAGTATATGGGAATGTGATTAAGATTCAATGCAATCCCTACCATATTTCCAATAGCTTTCTTTGCAGCTAATGGAAAAACCAATCATCAAATTTATATGGAAAGCTAAGGGGCCCCAAATAGCAAAGCCATCATGAAACAAAAGAATGAAGTTGGAAGATTCACACATTTTATGATCAATTGATTTTTGCAATGGGACAAAGAATTTTGTCACATCACTTCAACAAATGCTCCTGGGAAAACTGGATCTCCATATGCAAAAGAGTGAAGGTGGACCCCTACCTCACACCATATACAAAAATCACCTCAAAGTTGATCAAAGACCAAAGCATAAGAACCAAAATATAAAACTCCTAGAAGAAAACATAGAGAAGCATGTAAATCTTATCCTTGTGCCTCTATAGATAAGGTGTTCCTTCATCCCCTTAGTCTTCTTTTAAGATTTTCTTTTTGTTTTTGGGTTTTAGAAATTTGAATATGATATTCCTATGCTATGACTATGTTGTGAATATGATATGTTTTATTTAGTATTCTGCTTGCTGTTTTAGGAGCTTCTTGGGTCTGTCATTTGGTGTGTCATTAATTTTAGAAAGTTCTCAGCCATTATTACTTCAAATATCTTTTTCTGTTTCTTTTCTTCTTCTGGTATTTCAATTATAAGTGTGTTACACATTTTGAAATCATCCTGCATATCTTGGATGTTCTCCTCTCCTCCTCCTTCTCTTTCTTCTTCTCCTTTTTCCTTTTCCATTCTTTCTCTTTGTATTTCAGTTTTGGTAGTTTGTACTGATCTATGTTCAAGCTCACTGATACTTCCCTCTGCTGTCTCCAATCTGCTAATGAGCCTATTAAAGGCATTCTTTCTTTCTATTACAGTTCTTTTGATTTTATAGCATTTCCTTTGGATTCTTAGTTTTTCCATCTCTTTGATTGCATTGCCCATCTGTTCTGGCTGGTTGTTTACCTTTTCCATTAGAGCCCTTAACATGTTAATCATAGTTACTTTAAATTCCCTGTCTGATAATTCTACATTTGTGTAATATATGAGTGTGACTCTGCTGCTTGCTTTGTGTCTTCAAACTCTTTGTTCTTGCTGTGCAGGAAAGAGTTAACTCAACAAGACTAGATTACTTATGATCTCTACATTTCCTAGAACAGCTTGTCTTCGGGACTGTCCCTTGGTGAGCTCCTAGGAGACAAACTCTGAGACCATAGACTATTCTCCATTTTTATATGCCTGATGCCTTGGACTGTGTGGTACCAGTATGGTCACTGTTTAAGCTAAGAATATGATTTATGGTGAGTGCCTGATTTTTCCCTGAAAGAATAGGGTCTAAATAGCTGAGGTCAATCACACAGTCACTGAATGCCCACATGACTGACCTTCAGTAAAATTCCTGGTCATCAAAGCTTGGGTAACTTCCATGATTGAAATGCACACATCATTAATGGGAGAATCAAGTATGCCCACGAGACTCCATTTGTTCATAAAATTTTTAACAATATTCCTTATTGTCTTATTAGTATCTGTGAAGCTATAATGCTATAACCTCTCCCATTCTTTTTATTGGTGATTTTTGCCTCTTCTTTGTTTCTCCTGATCATCTGCCTAGACTTAATCATTTTTTCTTATTTACTCATATAGCCAGATTTTGGCTTAATTGATTTTCTCTATTGTTCTTCTGTTTACTATTTCACTTAGTTCCACAATAATATTTATTATTTCAAAAATTTCATTTAAGTGCTATGACATCCCACACATTTTGTTATTTTGTATATTAATGTTTACCCAGTTCAAAATACTTTATAATTTACTTTTTATTTCTTCTGTGATTTATGGATTATTTAAAAGTGTTCTATTTAGTTTCCTAATATTTGGAGATTTTCAGGATATCTTGCTATTATTGATTTATAATTGCATGAAGGTCAGAGAACATATTTATATGACTTAAATCCTTTGAAATTATTGGGACTATGCTTTATCTTTTAAATATTCTGTGTATCCTTTAAAAATGTGTTTCTGTTGTTGATTGGAGTGTTGTATACATGTCAATTAGGTCAAACCCATTGACAATGTTGTTCAGTCTTCTGGATCTTTACTGATTTTCTGTCCACTTGTTCTATCAATTATTCAGAAAGAACCACTGAATCCTCAAATTACAATTGTGGATTTAAAAAAATTCTCCTTGCAGTTCTACCAGGTTTTGCTTCATGTATTTTGAACTACTTTTAGTTGCATAAAGGTTGAGGATAGTTATGTACTCTTTATGAAATGACCTATTTTTCATTAATAAATGACTCCTTTATTTCTGACAATAATTTCTCTGTGAAATCTATTTGCTCTGTTATTCCTATAGCCACTGCAGCTTTTCTTTTTCTTATATTGATGGCATATCTTTTGCAATCTTTTTAATATTAACCTATTAATGTCTTTCTACTTAAAGTGTATTTCTGCTAAGAAAATAGAATTGGGTCTTACTTTTTTATACAATTTTGCACTCTCTGGATTTTAATCAAGGCTTTATACCATCTTCATTTAATTTGATAATTCCTATGGTTAGATATACATCTATCACTTTTGTTTGTTTTCTATTTGTCACATCCTTCTTTGCTCGTTTTTTTCTTCTTTCTTTTGAATTAATTTAATAATTCTTTATGATTCCATTGTATCATCTTTGTTGGCTTATCAGCTATAGCTCCTTGTTTTATTTTAATGGTTGCTTTAGGGTTTATAAAACACAGCTTTAACTTATCAGTGTCTACATTCAAATGATATTATTTTATACCTGTTAACATATAAGATTTACAATGGTATACTTTCATTTTTCCCCTCTTAGTCTTAATGTTATTGTGGTCTTACATTATACTCATACATATATTATAAGCCCCCCAACACATTGTTATTTTAATTTAAGCAGTCAAATACTTTTTAAAGGGATTTAATCCATCTGATAATATTTTCCTCAAAAAGTTCCTTTAATAATTCTAGTAATACATAAAGGTCTGCTGGTGATGAATTCTTTCAGCTTTTTTTAAATAGGAAAAGTTATTTCTTTTACTTGTTTTTGAAATAGTTTTTTTGGTTAGGTATAGCATTCTAAGCTGACAGTAATCTAAAGATGTTTCTCCTCTGGCTTCTTGTATTAAGCACAGTTTTCTAGCTTCTATAAGCTGATGCTTTAATATCAATTGACATTCCCAGGTGAACAAGCCCCACCTACACATCTGTTACTCCTAGATATTTCTGATCCCATTTGTGGGATCCCACTTTCAAATATAGCCAGCCAATGCCATGCTCAGTATGCCTCTGTCCCACCCTTGCATACCTCCCACAGACCCAACAATAAAGACATGTTCACAGGCCAACTTACTTTCTCTCTGCCTTGTACAAACCCTGTTGTTTTCCCCATGTGGCCCTACCATCATGCTGCCTTCTCACCTGGGAACTGTGAGTATGATACACCTTTCAGACTCCTCCAGTCTCTCTCTCTTGATCTGTGCCTGGGAAAATAAACATACTACTACTCACATGTATTTTTCTGACAAAAAATCTGAAATCACCCTTATTTTGTTTCTTTATATATAATGTTTCTTTTTTCTCAAGCTGATTTTAAAACTTTCTCTTTATCACCAATTTTGAGCAATTTAATGATGATGTGCAGTGGTGTAATTTTCCTCATATATCTTGTATTTGAGATTTATATTTGTGGATTTATAGATTTTATCAAATTTAGAAAATTTTTGGCCATTATTTTTTCAACAATATTTTTCTGTGCTCTCTTCTATTTTGGGGAATTCAATTATGTGTATTTTAAACCACTTAAAGCTGTCCTACAGCTTGCTGATGTTCTTTTTAAAAAAATTATTTTTACTCTCTGTTTGGATGTTTCTATTACTATGTCTTCAAGTGAAAAAAAAAAATTTTTTTTTCCTGCAATGTCTAATCTGCCATTAATCCTATCCAGTGTATTTTCATATCAATATTATACTTCACCTCTAGAAGTTAAACTTGGGGGTGTTTTTATATTTTTCATGCCACTACTTATCTTTTTGAACATTTGGAATAAAACTATAAGAAGTATTTTAATGTCTTTTTTGCTAATTGTAGCATCTATATCAGATTTGGGTTGGTTTTGATTAGTTGTTTTTCTACTGATTATGAAGTTTATTTTCCTGCTTTCTTTGCATGCCTGGTAATCTTTGACTGGATGCTAGATAATATGAAATCTACCTTGTTGAGTGTTGGATATTTTTGTATTTCTATAAATATTCTTGAACTTCCTTTTAGAATATAATTTAAGATACTTAAAAATAGTTCAACCCTTTCAGGTCTTGCTTTTAAGATGTATTAGGTACGACTGGAACAGCTTTTAGTCTATGGTTTATTCTCCATGACTGAGTAATCCACCCACTGCTACATTAATTAGGAGGTTTTCCAATTTGGTTGATTGAAACGGCCCTTTCTCAGCCCCACGTGGGTGCTGAGTGCTGCTCCTGCTCATCCTTTCAGATTATTCTTCTCCAGGTCTCAGGTAGTTTGCTCTCCACGTGCACTGTTTAGCACTTTGCTGAATACTGAGAGAGTCTTTTGGAGATCTCAGGAGTTCTCCTTTCATGCAGCAACTCCATTTCTCTGTCCTGAACTCTAGTAACCTTGGCCTCCCTGGATGTCCAGCGCTGCCTCATCAACTCAGGGAGAATGTCAGCTCTGCGTGGGCTCCCTCTCCCTGGGCTGCTCTCTCAAGGCAGTAAACTGGGCAATTCTAGGGACTATCTTATTAGCTTTCTATCTTTTATGATTGACTGTCCTTCATTGCCTAATGCTTAGTGTCTTTGAAAACTGTGGTTTCAACATTTAATTCATCTCTCTTTTTTTTTTGGATGTTTCAAATGGGAAGCCAAATCCAGTCTCTGTTATTCTATATTGGCCTGAGGTGGAAGTTTTCATTACATATATTTAATCATGAATGTGTTTCATTTTTTAGACTTATTTTTTCTGCATCTAATGAGATGTACTTTTTTTCTCTTTTAGAGAGTCAACATGATTATATTTATAATTTGTTTGATGTTTATATCTTCTTAATTCTCAGGGTAAATTCTACTATTTTATGGTGTATATTTTATACAATGCCCAAACTGCTTTGATGTTATTTTATTTAGAATTTTTCTACTTGAGGGATAAGCAGCTTCACCTAGTAACTGAGGAAACAGCCTACCCGGTCTACTGGTAGCTCCTACACTTACAGCATGTATATCCTTGGAAAGCTACAAAACCCAGCTGTAATATGGGAATAATAACCACACTTCCTCACTGAGTTCCTGTGAGGATTAACTGAGGTAGCATATGGAAAATATTTGCAATGTTTCCTGCCAAAAAATAAGCCCTTTTTAATTTCATAAATGACATAGGTCTTTAATTATTATTTTCCTTTACTTTCCTTATTATGACCTATAAAATATGATTTTTAAAAAAAATTTCAAAGTCATCAAATAGTCTTACTCTGGTTTCTGGCTCCCTCTTTCATTATGACCCCTCGGTATGTCCCTTCCTTTCTTTTACATTTAAGTGGATGGATGCTAAATTATATCCAACAGCCTGCCATGGTACTGAGAATAAGGGTCTAGATAGTATTTTATGAATAATTCTTCATTTTGGTCAGAGAATATATCTCTGGGCACATTTGCCAGAGACTAACAAGAAGGATGATTCAGCCTAGGTGATTCAAATAAGAGACTTTAGTGACTTTAGTGAAAAGGCTACTCTTCAGGTTTGGGCATAAAGAATGGTGAAGCAACCAGAGATTTGCAACAGTGGGAAGTTAGTGTTACTTCTACGCTGAAGGAATAGAAGCCTAGAGCCCAGTAAGAATTGGATCTGTGAGACGAGGCCACCTGCCATCTTGGACAGAGCCTTTTTGTCAAATCACTGAGGGAGAAGGGAAGAGATGCCCTGACCCCTCTCTTTTCCCATCACCTTTTGGTGATGTCCACTGACCAAGCCCAGCTAGGTGCCAGCCAGCAAGGCAGCCTGGGTGGTGTATTTGCAAGGTCAGCCTCCCAGAACACAGAACAGAGCAAGACGTGGGATCTTGTGTTCATGCAGGTCCTAGAGAATAACCAGGACATAGAGTTAGTGATTCTTTCAGATTGGTTATGACTTCTTTTGTGACTTAGTATGAACCCAATATTTGAAAATTTTTAAAAAGTGCCTATTTTCTATTTCTTGGGGAAATTTATAGATTACGCTTTGCTTTTTAAAGCTTCTGGACTTATTAATGTTTTAGCATGTTTCATTTTCCTTTATACTCTACCAGTTCAGTAGTTTCAGCCTTCCTTCATATGTAAGTAGAAGGGGGTGTGGTTGGTTTGGGGTAGGTGGTACAGGTTCACTGCAGTCCTGGTTTGAAGTGATGTACCTGGCTATCATCAGTTCTTTTTTGTTGAGCACACCTGGTGACATTTGTCCTTCAGGTACAGGCTGCTTCCTGCCTCTGGATCCAAAGTCAGCAGATGGGCATCTTTAGATGTTTTTTCAGTTGCAGTTCTAGTCCATGGAAATGATTTCCTTGTTTTTGTGCCTGGCTTTCTTCTCTTTTGACAAGTTAATTGCAATTGCTGTCTGTAGTAGACAGAGGAGCAGAGGAATAGACTGATGTGTGAACTCACAGGACTATCAGACCAGTTTTGTGTTTCTTTTTCTTCTTTCAGTTTTTACTTTCTACTTACAATATTTTTTCTTGCCTTCTTTATTATCTTGCTCTACATCTTCTTTTTTTCTATCTATTTGTTTAGTCATGTTTTCTTTTATTTCTCCCCCACTTTTTTATTCCCTTTTACCCAATCTAGAACTTATGCCTACCTCTCATTCTTCCTTCCCTCCCTCCCTCCCTTCCTCCCTTCATCCCTTCCTTCTTTTCTGCCTTCCTTAGCAACTGTTGTAGCTTGACCTAAATTATTTTCATTAATTAATAATTTCTGACACCTCCTAAATAATTCAAGGATTTATAGTGCTTAATTATTATCATCCTCTCATCTTATATGTTTATTATATTAGTTCTATCTCACTTTTAATTTCTCAAATTAAGCACCATTAAATTATTTAATTGGGTCAATGTATGTTTAGATTTATCTGTTGGCTGATTTCTTCATTCATCATTATTTTTTCCCATTATAGCCTTCTCTTTGAGATAAATATCCTTGTTTCTAAATTGCATTCTTTAGTAGTTCTTTTGACTAGAGTTTGTACGTAGTAAACTTTCTGACTTTGTCCAAAAATATCTTGATTTTACTAAAACTCTTAAGTAATAGTTTAGGTAGGTATAGAAGTCTAGAACAACTGTTATCTTTTCTCTGTACATTAATGAAAACATTAATAGTGTGCTGGTTTACATTATTACTGTTGGTAAATCTGTTGGCAGCTTAATTATTATTCTATTTTAGGTAATAGGATATAAATTTTTCTCTCTGACTGCTTTTAAAATCTCAATGCTGTTGACATTTTTCAATTTGACTACAAAGCACCTAGATTTCATTGTCTTTATTTATTTATTTATTTATTTTATTAATATTTTTTTTATGTTTTAAAAGATACTTAAATTACATAAATGTTGCACAAAAATTATAGGGATTCCCATATGCCCCACCTCCCACACCTCCTACAACTTCCCACATAAACATCTTTCATTAGTGTGGCACATCACCTGCAATGGATATACACATCCTGGGGCTTTGCCACTAAGCATGGACCATAGTTCACATTGTAGACCCCACTCTCTCCCACACAGTTCTGCATGATATATGCTGATCATTGTCTTTTTATTTAGATGACTTGTACTTGCTTTCATTTCTTGAATCTGAGAAAGTATGTGTTGAATCAATTCTGAAAAATGTAAGTCATTTTCTCTTTAAATACTGCAACCCCTTTTTGCTTCATTCCAGATATTTTATAAATATCCAATTTATAAAATATATAAATTGGATATTGTGATTCTATCTACCAAATCTTTTAACTTCTCTTAATATCTCTGTAATTGTTTCAAATTCTGTTGTATTTTTTTAATTTTTGGAAGTTATTTCTTTTCCTTAGTGTTTTGTTCTTTTCTGTGGGTTTGATTTCTTATTTTATGAGTTAAATCATTTATAATCATCACCATATTCATCTATTATCTGAAAATTGAAGAAGTCTAAATTTGCTATTTATTTTGATCTTCAGTAAAAATCATGCATTTTTACCTTCTCCTTTGAATCATGAGCTCATTTGTAGTAATGTAATCACAATTCCCACAGTCTGTGGGAAACCTTCACAGCTTGCACTGAGAACTTTCCCAATAGAGAGCTTTCGCATAGGTTCTGCCAGGTATCCAGTGCATCACAGGGCTGAGATGAACTTTCATGTTCATGTCTTGGGACTATGTGGTAAAATTAATTCAAATCTTAATTCCAAGTGTGACACAGCTCATATTATTATGTACTCTTAGGAGAAACTTCTTTTGTTCATCAACTCTGAGCCTAGGTGGGATGAAAGAGGTGGCTTTTCAATCTCCTTCAATTGTTGGTAAATTATTTCAAATATAATAATTCACTAAAGATGCAGATATCTTTAGATAATCATCTCAGTTCCAACTATCTACCATCTAAATTCTCAGTTCTAATTATCTATCTACTGTCTCCATGTAGACATTAAATCTGAACTCTTGGATTGCAAAGACTGGTGACCTCCTAGACTATCCCCTCTCCTAAGGCAGATGCTACAGCATCCACTCTTGTATTTATTGGTCTATGTTTCATTTTCCTCCTCTGAGAATTTCTCCATCCCTCATCCTCTTTTGTGTAAGCTTAACTCTGCATTTAAACTAATTTTTACTAAATAGCTTTCTAGCATCTCTAGGTGACTCTAGCAAGAGAAAAGGATATTTGGTGTTCTATTTTGCTGAAACCTGGAAGCCAAAGCAGTTATTGTTATTTCATAGCAATTTTGGAAACTAACCTCTACATGGACATAATATTACCACATTCTAAAACTACTGAATTAGAACCAGTATTTTCTGAAAATATCTGAACTAAATAATAATCTCACTCAATTTATTTATGTTTCTCTTCTGTAATAGTTCTGAATTCTGCCCTTCAAAACTTGATTTTCAGTACATTTTGATTCTTTAATTGTCCATTTGGTATAAAAAGTAGAAGTATGCACTTTTTATCCCAAAGGGACAATTATATTTGAAAGAAGGTATAAGTATTTTGTTTCACTTTATTTACAGAGAATCACCTTTAATATTTTTCATAGTATTTACTGGAAAACATAAAATCACAAGATTTAATAAAACCCCTTGGTACATGCTTGATGTACAGCAGCCTGTGTTTTTAAAAGCCAACAGAGGAAGTATGCTTTTATTCTCAAGAATGATATATCATCCCCCGTATGGTCACCCTGGACATGGAATGATGAAATACTCTTTGCCTCAATTCCTGCTGAGTCCCTTGTATGGAGACTTTTAATTAGATTTTGGGGCTGGTTTGATCTTTCACTGAGAGGAAGGGTTGCTGAATGTAGATAATCATTGCAGAGATAGAGCTCATAGCAGCTGGGAGATCCAACTGGGAAATTGTAGAAATATGGATTCCAATATGCTATTTTCAGGGAAGGCAATTATCCCAGCTCTAACAGGAATAGTTCACAATTACCTGGAATGCTTCAGAAATTAAACATAAGACTTAAAAAAATTTTTTTTGAATAAATTGTTCATTCTAGAATAGACTTAGATTTATAGAAAAGTTGAAAAGATAATAGAGTGTCTATGTACCCTATACCCAGTTTCCTAATATTAAGATTCTCCTAGTTTTTACATAATATCCATTTCCTATTCCATAATACCATCTAGTATTACATTTGGTCATTATGTCTTCTCAGGCTCCTCTTGGGTGTGACAGATTCTCAGACTGTCTTTGTTTTTGATGACCTTGACCATTTGACCTGTCAGCAACTCATAACTTGTGTGTTGGTTTTTCTCATGATTAGACAGGGTTATGGGGTTTGGGAAAGAAGACCACAGGTGTAAAGTGGCATTTTCGTTACATCCTATCTAGGGTGAATGCATCAACCTGACTTAGCATCTTTGAAGCTAAGTTGCCCTTTCCCCCATTTTGGTACTGTCCTCTTTGGAGGAAGTCACTATATATAGTCCACACATAAGGAATGGAGAGTTATGCTCCATCTCCTTGAAGGCAGAGTATCCAAATAAATTACTTGGAATTCTTCTGTGAGGGAGATTTGTCTATATTTGTCTATACTCCCTGTTTATTTATTCAATCATTTATAACAGTATTGACTCATGGATAGTTACATTATACTTTGACTTATAATTTAGTACCACTTTATTTTGTTGCTCAAATTGTCCCAGTTTTGGCCATTTAATAAAACTTCTTTCTTTGGCTTTTGTGTACCTTTGACATATCCCTATCATTGTGGTCTGTTTGTTTAACACTTCCATATTCTCTGGTACTACAAGATGCTTCAGATTCATTTTATGTATTTCCTGCCCTGATCCTAGGATTGGCCATTTCTCCAAAGAGCCCTGGATTCTTTAATTGGAGAATGGGATTATAAACCAAGATCTAGACACTAGATGTGTTTGTTGTTATTAGGACATCATTTGCTTCTAGGTCCTCTCAGAGGACAGCTAGGAAATATATATGTGTATATCTATACACATTTCTATGTCTAACCCTCTGTATGTATATCATACTGATGTCTCCAATGCCAATCCATTTTCATGTGGATCATTCTGGCCTTCTCCTCTTGTTTATTTGAATATTGCTACTAGAACAATGGGAAACTTGACTCCCACCATCTGCCATACATTTATTCAATTGTTTAATTTTAGTCCACATGTATAATGGTTTGGGATTGTTAACTCATTCTCCACGGAAAACAATTTATCACCTAGATTGCAGTTTTATGTGCTGTTCCTTTGCCTTGAGTCTTACAGACCCCACACATTTTCAGATTACTTAAGTCAGCAACTTTTCTTCCATCCCCTTCAGTAATAGAATTAGATTCTTTTGTCATATTCTGCATTCCACCATGGGATTTCCTTACCTTCTGTTTTTCAAATTTGCATACATTAAAGTTACATCTTTCAGATTTAAAGCTCTGTGGGGTTTGACAAATTCTTAGTGTCATTATCCACCATTTCAGTATCATACAAAATAGTTTCACCATATAGAATAAAAATTCTGTGTGTGTCACATATTGAACACTCCCCTCCCCAAACCCTTGGTAACCACCTCTATAGTTTAATTTCCCAGAATGCCATATAAATGGAACCATATGGTAGGTAGTCTTTTCAAATTGACTTCTTCCACTAAGCAGTTTGCATTAAACTCATCCATGCCCTTGCAAGATTTGATAGCTTGTTCTTTTTTGTTGTTGAATAATATTGCATTATATGGATATACCCAAGTTTGTTTATCCACTCACCTATTACTTTTAGTTTTTGGTGATTATGAATAAAGCTGCAGTAAACATTTGTGTGCAGGTTTTTGTGAAGACATAAGTTTTCAAACAATTAGATAAATACTTAGGTGCGTGGTAGTTGGGTCCATTGGTGTGGTCTGCTGAATACTGACCCCCAAAGATCCCCAGGTCCTAATCCCTGAAACTGTGATGAATGTTACTTTATATGGCAAAATGGAACTTTCAGATGTGATTAAGTCAATGATCTTGAGAGGGGGCGATTATCCTGGATTAGCAGTGTGGACCCTAAATTCAGTCAAAAGTGTCCTTGTAAGAGAGATCCAGAGGGACGTTGTTACTTTTTTTAAATTAAAAATTAAAAAAAAAAAAATTTTTTTTTAAAGAAGCTTTAGATTGCATAAATGTTACATAAAAAAAAAATAGGAGATTCTCATATGCCCCACTCCTTCCCCCCTGACACCTTTCCATATTAACAACATCCTTCATTAGTGTGGTATGTTTGGTACAATTGATGAACACATATTGAAGCATTGCCACCAACCGTGGAGTATAGTTTAAATTATAGTTTATATTCTGTCCCGCACAATTTTGTAGGTTATGACAAAATACATAATGGCCTGTATCCCTCACTGCAATGTCATGCAGGACAATTCTAATGTCCCCAAAATGGAGGTTTGACCACAGAGGAGAAGGCTCTGACTAAAGTGGAGAGAGATTTGAAGATGCATAACTACCTGCTGTGAAGGTGGTGAAAGGGGTCATTAGCCACAGAATACAAGGAATGTAACTACAGAGGCCAGAAAAGGCAAAGACAGATGGTTACCTAGAGACTCTGGAGGGAGCATGCTCTGCGGACATCTTTACTTTAGCCTAGTGAAATTGTAAGAGAATAAATTTGAATTGTTTTAAGCCACTAAGTTTGTGATAATTTGTTATGGCACCAAAGGAAATTTGTTATAACATCCAAAGTGTCCAAACTTCCAAGGTGCCTTTCAAAGTTGTTATATATTTTGCATTCCAGCCAACAAGGAATACAAGTTCTTTTGTGCCTCATTTTCACCAGCAATTGATATTTCCAGTTTTCGGATTTTAGCCATTCTAATAGGTAAATAGTGGTATCTGGTTTTAATTAACATTTTACTAATGACAAATGATAATGAGGATTTTTTCATATGCTTATTTGCAATCTTTGTATCTTTTTTGATGACATTTCTAGTCAGATTTTTTGCCAATTTGTTAATTGGATCATTTGTTTCCTTACAATTGAGTGTTAAGAGTTCTTTATATATATTGGATACAAATCCATTATAAATATGTGTTTTGCAAATATTTTCTTTTAATTCTCTTAACTGTCTTTTGCAGAGAAAATGTTTTAAATTTTCATAAAGTCCAATTTATCAATTTGTTCTTTCATGGATTCTGCTTTTGGTGTGGTATCTAAAAACTGATAATTGAACCCAAGGTCACCTAGATTTTCTTCTATGTTTTCTTCTACAAGTTTTATAGTTTTGCATTTTTATAGTTTTACCATGCATTTTGAATTAACGTTGGTATAAGATACAAGGTCTGCAAATAGGAAATTTGCATATGGAAATCTAGTTCTTGTAGCAACATTTGTTGAATTCCCTTTGCATCTTACTAAGAAAATCAGGTAACTAAATTGTTGTTGGGCTATTTCTGAGTTCTCTATTCTGGTCTGTTGATCTACATACCTGTTCTTTCACCAATGCCATGCTGGGTTCAATTCCTGGTACCTGGGAATGTTGGACCAGGCTTGCATATCTGTATTAAGCCCTGCTTGGTCATGGTGTATAATTCTTTTTATACATTGTTGGATTCAATTTGCCAATATTGTGTTGAGGATTTTCACATAAATGTTCATAAGGTATAATGGTATGTAGGCTTCTTTTCCTTTGTCCTTTAAAAGGATTTGGTTTTAGAGTAATGCTGGCTTCATAGAATGAATAGGAAGTGCTCCCTCTGTTTCTATTTTCTGGAAACAATGTCGACACAGTTAATTTTGGTATAAGATATTTTATTTAGAGTTGATAATATTTCTCCTTTAGCTGTTTACTAGAATTTACCAGAGAAACCATCTCAGCCTGGTGATTCCTTTTTGGATAGTGATTAGATTTTAATTCAATTTCCTTAATAGATATAAGGTTATGAAGGGCCATTTCTCTTTCTGTGAGTTTTGGTAGTTTGTTTCTTTCAAGGAATTGGCAACTTTCATCTAACTTATCACAACAGTGGATGTAGTATTGTAGGCATTATCCCTTCCTTCTCCTTTTAATGTCATTGGATCT